>JAQFVV010006271.1:724027-1057986 GCA_028023455.1 Epiperipatus broadwayi
AGTTTCTGTGTTGTTATCCAGACATTATTTCTCAGGCAGGTTTTGATGATCTTATTGGACTAAAAAGGCTGGAGCACAAGCGTATATTTCCAAAAGCTTTTCAGCACTGCATTTCTGTAAACTGACACAGTAAAACTAGACTGAATTTCAAACTCCAACTGAATGTCTGATAAAACGAAAAAAAAGTCTATTTATACCTGCGAAGTGTTTTTGTTTTAATATCCTCCGGCAATACATGTTGTCGAAATTCCTTTAGATTAATTATATGACAACGTGTTTTTCGATTGAATATTTGATTAGTAGTAGCTATTTTAAAATGTGTTGTTTTCATATCTTTAATTAGCAGTCCACCACTGTGTTTCTTTTGAAATACATTTCATTTCTTTATTCATTTTTTTTTTTTATATATCTTACATGCATACTTTTGTTTACATTCGCACGCACTAATATAATCTATTATAATAAACTGGAATGAAAAGAGATTTTTTTTTTTTATATTTTAATAATTTTAACTTTTTATGAAACTCTTAGTTTGTTTTTTTTTTTTTTTTTATAGGAAAACTCCCTCTCCCCTCTTTAAAGTAATTAATTGTAACTTTCAAATTCTTTTTTCCGAAAGATTTTGATAATAATTTTTATCCAAAATTATTTTATATACATGTGCCAATTTGGCATTGGCACATTACACCCCCCTCCGTTTTAGAGTAAAATGCATCATTTTTGACCATTTTATCTCTTGCAATTTTAATTGTTGACTATAAAGATTTATTAATTTTTTTTATTTTAGATAATTCCTACACATGTGTATACGTGCAGCATAATTCTACACCTACTAATATTCTAGATATCGAGTTATTACTGGACTTGCATACAGGGAATAAAAACTAAAAATGCACTCTAGAAAAATAAGAATTTGAAATGGTCAATACTTAGGAAAAGTGATCAATGCACATATACACATGTGTTAAATAAAGATGTTCGTAACGATTTACAAATAATATTATAAGATTAGTAATAAAAGTATAAAGTCAGTCTAATGTATATTACGAGTAGGTAAGTATGCATGGGTATATGCGCGCACATACACTGTAATATTCGGTAAATACGATACCTTATGATGAGTATCTTAAATGTATTTATCCAGATATCTTTTTAGGTTATTTTCTTGGTACTGCTGCACCTTATGGTGAGTGCAAAAAGGGATGTATTTATTATAGATTCCCTGTATGCAAGTCCAGTAATAACTCGATATCTAGAATATTAGTAGGTGTAGAATTATGCTGCACGTATACACATGTGTAGGAATTATCTAAAATAAAAAAAATTAATAAATCTTTATAGTCAACAATTAAAATTGCAAGAGATAAAATGGTCAAAAATGACACATTTTACTCTAAAACGGAGGGGGGTGTAATGTGCCAATGCCAAATTGGCACATGTATATAAAATAATTTTGTATAAAAATTATTATCAAAATCTTTTGGAAAAAAGAATTTGAAAGTTACAATTAATTACTTTAAAGAGGGGAGAGGGAGTTTTCCTAGAAAAAACAAAAAAACAAACTAAGAGTTTCATAAAAGTCAAAGAGTATTATTATTATAAATTAAAAGTTTAAAAAAAATATAAAAATCTCTTTTCATTCCAGTTTATTATAATAGATTATATTAGTGCGTGCGAATGTAAACAAAAGTATGCATGTAAGATATATAAAAAAATAAATAAATAAAGAAATGAAATGTATTTCAAAAGAAACACAGTGGTGGACTGCTAATTAAAGATATGAAAACAACACATTTTAAAATAGCTACTACTAATCAAATATTCAATCGAAAAACACGTCATATAATTAATCTAAAGGAATTTCGACAACACGTATTGCCGGAGGATATTAAAACAAAAACACTTCGCAGGTATAAATAGACTTTTTTTCGTTTTATCATTCAGTCAGTTGGAGTTTGAAATTCAGTCTAGTTTTACTGTGTCAGTTTACAGAAATGCAGTGCTGAAAAGCTTTTGGAAATATACGCTTGTGCTCCAGCCTTTTTAGTCCAATAAGATCATCAAAACCTGCCTGAGAAATAATGTCTGGATAACAACACAGAAACCCTCCGTCAAAACGTGCAGCTGTCTCCAAGAAGAACCAACGGATTACCATAAATTCTCTTCCATAAACAAAATCTAACCGGTTAGATACAATCCATCAGAAGCAGCAGAAGTAGCCACCGACAAGAAAAAAAATCCTAGGTATCTGTTTTATTATTATTTACAAGTAGTAGTCACCACTGTAATCCGTAAATATTGAAGATTAACATTATATGAACTCTATCATACATAAAAGGAACTATTGATGTGTGTGCGTGAGTTTCAAATGTTATTAATGCTTTATTATTATTTTTGCGAATGAGAGTTAATTTAAATGTCTAAGATTATGTTGCTTTGTTCATGAAATATCCTATCATATGTTAATTTAAAAAAAAGAAAAAAAATGTGCGTGTGTGAAATTTGGATTTATAAAATGTTTAGAATGCGTTTATGTTGGTTAGTAAATTATATTTAAACTTAATTGATGTTGATTGAAATAAATTATCTTTAAAATTAAACTTGATCTGTCGGTCAATTCTTTTTATCAATCTCTTATTAACAATAAATATCATTGATTAAAATTATACTGGGCTGGTTAAGGGAATTGTTTCGAGCGCTGGATTATGAGCCTACTACCCGAATATGTTAGTCTTCAGACTAGCTGGCGCCCCGGGGTTTACCTTGAAACAAATAAAGTATTTGGATGGTAGGGGTTTGAATCTAGCAGCCGAGATGGGCCATTGTTGATAGTTAAAGCTATTAATAAGATCTCCCATTTTGCTCGAACGTGCCGGTTCGTTCACCTAATCTTTATAATATTATAAATGCATTGTGAAGGAGTTTGAAACCGGCCAAAACTTATATATACGTATAAGTAGGTGGGTTTCAAGGGTACGACCCGGTACAATATATATAGAATGAACATTGAATTATAATATGAGCCATTTTCAGGAGATAGGGATGAAATTGAAAATATTTTTTACCTAACTCTAGTACAAGAACATCACTTAATTCTTTAGCCTACACAATATATAATGAATTGAATAGTTCATTATTCTAATGCTTGAATATTCATTTCAATCCTCAGACAAGTTTCTGAGTTTTATTCAAGCCACATTAATAAAAGTAAAAAGCAGTCTTAAGAAGATGGATTTAAATGGAATACTATGTTATAATCATTGATTATTCAAGATTACTAGAGATAGTACTGAAGTAGAGAGTTACTTTTGTTTTATTTTTGACATGAAGCCATTTTCATTCATATGTTGCAAATATTTTGGAATCGGAATTTTTTGATATCTTTTATCAAAGTAGCAGCTAGATTGTTTCAGCAAGATAGATCTTTACTATATTTTGGTCCAGAGTTTACACACACAAAAAAAAACCAAATATCCAGGCAAATAGTTTAGAAAACATGGTTCTATTAAGTTTTTATACTTCTGTGAATTATAGTCATTTCAAAGTACTTGGGTATTTCAATCATTGCAAAACAATAGATCATTAAAAAAAAAAAAAAAATCTTATTTAAATTTGTGAAATTCTGATTGTTACTTTACATAAAAATGTTCAAAGTGTTTTAACTGAAAAAAGAGAAAAGTAATAGATAATTCAAACATTTAATGTAATTACGTAATAAATTATTTATGGTGTCTGATTTTACGTATATATATTTATATATACACAAACTATTCATGATGTTATACAATCTTTTAGAAAGCAAATTTTATGGCTCTTTATTATCTTGTTCTATTCTAAAATCATGTGTTTTCATTGCCAGATAATAGTTGCCAGCCAATTCAAACTAGTTCTTGATGGTATTCCTTAATAATAAGGAACATTGGACTATATATATTCTTCCACCAACCACTTTTACTATATTATACTATTTAAGATAATAACATGGATATTATATATAATGTTTTCATGTATGTATGATGTAGATAAATTGTTTTTTTGGGTTAAACCGTGTATTATTTTCCATTACATACCAATATTTTGATGAACTAGCATCCGTTATTGTCAAGGTTAACTTTTGAAAGAAAAATCATTAGATCTCGAACAGTAACATGACTGGGTGCGAGATGGCAATCTCATTTATCATCTCGCACTCAGTCACGTTACTGTTTGAGATCTAATGATTTTTCTCATTTGTCATCTCGCACTTAGTCACGTTACTTTTTGAGATCTAACGATTTTTCTTTTAAAAGTTAATCTTGACAATGACGGATGCTAGTTCATCAAAATATCGGCATGTAATGGAAAATAATACATGGTTAAATCTAAAACACAATTTATCTAATAACATGAATGTCTCAACATCCTAAGATTTTGAACCTATGCTAATTTTCTCATCTATTTATGGAAGACTGACACTAAGATATCATTTATATATATTAATAATCTCATTTGGATTTTAATTGAAAATAAATAGTATATATCAAATGCATTAGGCAAACTAGTCTGAATCTAGATGCCACTATTTTCTAGTATTCTTTGATTAGTTATTCTTAGAGAGATGATTCCAAAATAAATTGATGTAGAATAAATTGCTATTATTAATATAGATAAGAAAATCATGTTTTGGTTTCAGTATGGTTTCAATAATCTTTTGATGCAAGGCATTATTATTAAGCATTAAAAAATATGATCATCATTACTGGTGGTTTGTCATTGCTTTCCATTGATCATTAAAAATTGGGACATATTGTGACCAGAATTCATTATAAAATATTGATATTGGTACTATGAGAAATAATTTGTATATAATTATATTTGCTAATTGTTTATGTGTCTAGTTTTTTTTTCTTTTCACTAATTTGTTACATACATGAAATTTGTTGTTTTATGATATTTTACTTTTGTGCATGTGTTTGTCATAAATCTTCTGCACTTAGTTGAAGCTATCTTTTATAAGTTTATACTTTGATGAAGACATAGATAATTGTCAAAAAAAATTAAGGAATGAAAAAAATATCTCCCAATATTGGTTCTTATTAAATCATAGCACATATGAAAATAAAAAGCAATGCTCTACTCACAAACTTAGCATAGCATAGTTTCAAATTCATAGTGATATAATTAGTCACATAAGCATTAATGTGTTATCCATAATGAAAATAGATGAATGAAATAAGTAGACATCAGTTCTAGCTGAATTGGACATTATATAATAGATCCATATTATGTAGACCATGGTATACATTATTTAAAACTAGTATTACAAAAAAAAAAAGAATCTGCTTATAAAAAAGAAAAAAAAGATAACTGATTGGGTGTTTGAAAATACAGATTTAATGACAGTATATGGACAATATTTTTAAAAAGAATTATTTGTAAATGCAGTAGATAAAAAAATCTATATTTCATATACATAGTTTTTAGATTTACTTGGAGTGTTAATGCAGCCATCAACCACACCTATGATTTAAATTCACTTCAGCTGAATAAAAGTTGAAAATTTTTCTGTTTCCCTTCATGCTTCTGAATGTCTTTCTGCTAAATAACTCATTGTTCTGTAGTTGCAAGATTAAACAAGAATGAAAAACATCCAAAACCTCCCCACTTAACAATTTCATAAGCCTGATGAGGCTATCCTATGCAGGCTGCTTTGCTTTTTACTAGATTTTAAAAAGAATTACATATAATAAATGTAGAAATTATGGAGGGTTATGACCAATTTATTTTTTTAGTATTGATATTAAATTAAAAATAAGTCAGGGGCTCAATACTTGCAAGTATATGATACTCGTTATTACAATTGTATTGATTCCAATCAATAACAATATTTTGGAAGCATTCTCATTGTTTAAGAACAAGGAGACATCTAACTATCAATTGATATTGAATAATTAGTTGGATTGGCTATGATCCAAATATCAGAAAGAGCCCTAAGCATATTTGGGAAGTTTTCACCTATCTGAAAACATTTTCAAATTTCAATCAGATTTAAGTCAATGCATGAACATTCCAAATATATTCCACTGTTAAATGCAAAGAAAATTTTAGGTAGAAAGTTTCACTTTCTCTAGGCAAGTATTTTATTTTTGTTGAAACTAGGTGTAACTTCAATTTTTTATTTATTTAATAACATTATTAATAAATCAACACTGATTGATTAGACTATTCAAAAGGTTTTTGATATACAATCAAAATGTGATATTTAATTCATTATTATAATGAGTTATAGGATTATTGAATCAAGAATATTTACAAAAAAATATGATAACCCCAGAGAAATTTTGGAAAAGACTTGTAGCTATTGATGAAATGGGACTTTTTTCCTGTCAACCAGTAGAGATAGAAACATGTCAGTGGCTTACTTTGGATAGTAGTATTATAAAACAAAGTAAAATTGTTGGTAATATATAAGTGCAAAATGCTCAATGTGAAGATAGCAAATAACTAGAAACTAGTCTTAAGATGCCAATATAACACTATTGGAAAATAAATAATTACTACTTGTAATGCAGCATGCTACTTCTTGAAAGATTTATTGAATCCCAAGAAGTTAAGTATACAAGAGAATTAGTGTTTGTAAATTATCCCCAAAAATGAGATACCATAGCAGAAAAACTATTTATATGAAAAGGTGATGTAGGATATTTACAGAATAATTCATATGCACATTTCTGAATGGCATGAATATTATTACCTCCATCATCAAGCTTATTTGCTTAATCTGGTATTTAACTAAACTTAACTGAAAATTTATTTACTAGTACTAATGTCAGTACAAAACTTTTACCAAAATTAACAGTTTAGATGCTATATCTTAATGTTGTTTATAGTTAGGTGAAACTTAATTTATTTTGCAATACTTCTATAGTTAAATTAATATTTCGTTGTTTTAGTTCCAGTCTTTCAATAGAAAGCACTTGTGATTAGGCAAAATTTAGTTGCTGAAAGGCATACATGACTTTTTTTTACAATTTTTATTTGAGTGTGAAACAAAACTTGTCTTTCAACTAAATTTTTTACATAAATTAAAATACAAGTAAAGAAGAAAGTATATATATTTATTTCGAGGTAGTCAGCATTTATTCTTTTAATTGATTTTATGTGTATATTTGATTTTTCTATATATTGAAAATTGTTGTTGTTAGATAATGAAAATTAATAATTTTACACAACAGAAATTCTTTTTATTACTCTCATGGGAAATAAAGTTTACAGTTATAGAATTTAAACTATATAAAGCAATAAAATTTGTGGTAGTGTAACCTATTAATCTAGGAAGTATTTGGGATATACTTTTCTATGCTTTTGTTGATTGCATAAATACTAATATGCATTACGTTGTTTGTATGTGTAATTTCACATTGAACTATTTCCCTTATCTAGATGATGGCAATAACATGGACTATGTTCATTTTTGTGTTCATTGAAGATTACTGTTATTTATTTTTGTTTTCATTTAAGGCATACTCCTTTATATTTTTTGTATTGTGATTTGTTTGACCATATTTTTTTTTTTGCTAACCTGCTGAACTTTACAGTGCCAAAAAAAATTATGCTTAACCTATTTTTATCAGTCATTGGGTTTATATAAAAGTAAATCCCTAGTGATGTAAATGCAACTTAGCACAATGGTGGAAAGACTGACTCAAGATTTAAAGCTTTTTTTGATTTAAACTCAATCTGCCACTTCTGATATTAGGCATCACATGACTCTTAAGCAACTAACTATTTAATTATTATTAACTTTGTAATAGCTTTAAATGCAATTTACTTGCACTTATTTGTATTAGTTCATTTCTACCTGCTTTTATTTCTTTTAACTTGTGTACTTTTTTTAATGAGTTTTGATTTAATAGATATTTATTATATTGCTTGTCAGTGTGTTTTTATATGAAGTAAAATACACTTTATTATTTAAAAATCAAATTTTATTCCATCTTCAACTTGCACATTCATAGAAATAATGTGATTTTTTTTTATTCTAATACAATATAATAGAGCATATAATTTATAATTATGAAGATGGTAATGATATTTTATAAAGTTTATGTTTGTCATTAATTAAATGAGACAAAAAAAATAGAAAAACAAATATATATATATCTTTTCAGAGAGTAATATCCTCTAAATTTCCATGTCCTAACTCACTTCGCAAATGAACCCATTTAAGTTTTGGTAAATTTTTAAACATTTGTTTAGTTACTTTTTTTAAGTTATTATCATTTAGATACAAACTTGTCAAGGATGTCATTCCATTAAATTCATTTCCTTTAATTGATTTCAGTTTATTGGTTGACAAAGAAAGAGTTGTAACAGTTGGTAAATCTTGGAATGCCCCATTTTTAATACTTGATATTTGATTGTTGTAAAGCCCAAGCCAATCTAATTTAGGTAGTCCACTAAATATGCCAGGAGTCAGTTGTGACATTTTATTTCCTGCCAAATTTAACCACCGTAACAAATCCAAGCCATTAAAGGTATCTTGTTCAATAGAAGATATTTGATTATTTTCTAAATTTAGCATATCTAGTTTACTCAGGCCTTCAAAAGTACCAGAAAGTAGATCAGTAATTATGTTGGATTGAAGCATTAGTTGATTAAGAGAGTGTAAATTTGCAAATGATTGTGGTTCAATGCTAGCTATTCTGTTTGCTGAAAGATCCAAATCATTTAGATGACTCAAGGCAGAAAATAAATCAACAGTTATTTTGGACAATTCATTATTACAAAATTTCAAAACTTGCAATGAAAGTAAATGCTGGAAAGCATTGTCTGATATATCAATTTTGTTAAAGCATAAATTTAATTCTTTAAGAGATGACAAGCCAGTTAACTGTTTAGAATTTATAAATTGCAAACTATTATTTCTTAGATAGAGTCTTTCAAGATTTGTAAGTGCTTTAAATGCTCCATTTTCAATGTTTTTGATACTATTAACTGACAATTCTAAGGTAATCAGGTTTGGGAGATTCCCAAAAGCATTATTAATAGTATTTAAATTGTTAAAAGATAGATCTAAAAGTTCCAGATTATTTAAATTGTTAAAAGATTGAGGGGCCAAATTTTGAATTTTGTTTTTGATAAATTGTATTGTGATCAGTTGAGGTAAGTTTATAAATATGTTTGCTGGTATTGTTTTTATACTATTATTGTTTAAATTAAGGGATTGCAGGTTTGGTAGAGTTTGCAATTGCCATTTGTCTACTGTTATAATTTGATTACCTTCCAAATTTAAGTTTTTTAAATTTTGTAAGCCTCTTAACGTCGTTATTTGGTATATTTCATTGAAGCTTAAATCCAAATCTTCCAATAATGTTAAACGAGAGAAAGACTTTGGAATATTTGATATTTTATTGTTATTCAGATTTAGTTGTTTAAGATTTTTGAATTTTGAAATTTCATTGATATTTTCTATACCATTTCTACTCAAGGACAATTCAACTAAATTGTCTTTTGAATTTAAAAGAAATCCTTTTTCTAAAGCAACAATTTCATTATCATCTAATGCTAGATGCTCTAAGGAACTTAAACTATTTAATCCAGAAATGTCATTAAGGTGATTATTCTGCACTGAAATTTCCTTTAAAGAATTTTCAGGTGATAAGTCATTTTCACCAATTTGTGTTAATAAATTTTCATTTAATGACAACTTTTGTAATCCTTTCAGATTTCGAAGACCATTTAGTGTCTGCAATTTATTATTATCTAATATAAGTTCTAAAGTATCTTCTAAACCGTCAAAGGCATCTTCATCAATTCCTTGAAGATTACAGTCTTGTAATTGCAATCGATTTATTTTATTTTTGAAAAATTTTGATGGCATGTGGCCTAAATTGCCACATCGAACAGTTAAACTGTCTAAATCATCATTAAAATTTTTAAGAATATTTGTTATGTTATCAGTATTATATTTATCTTTAGCATCGACTTCAATTGGATTGCCTCTAATTCCATAACCACAACTCTGACAATGAACTCGTAGTTTAGTATCTACAGGAATGCAATCACATTGAGGGATGGAGCTGGGAGGAGGACAGCCTCGACCTGGTCTTGGAGGTTGTGCGGATGAGTTGTTTAGCAGAATGATCATACACACTCCTATACTTAAAAGGTTCTTATGCATTTTGATCATTTTTCTGAAAAAAAAAATTAATATTTATTTAAATATATATGATAATAAATTAAAAAAACAACAACTAAATAATTAAAAATTAAGAGGAAGAGAAAAAAAGTAATTTATAAACAAAATGTTGTTGAATAGGTATAATGATAAAGAGTTAGTGATTGGTTGAAATATCTTATAAATAGCAGATTCAAATAAATAATATCTATGTATCTTTATGTTATGTGCAAATGAGAGCCATAAAAACAATCTTTCACATTCATTACTTGAATTGGAATCACTGTGAATGTTGGAAATTTTTTTCAGTTAGCTAGAGGATAAACAAGAGGAAAAAAACTTAATAGTTGTTTGAATGAAAAATAACTTCTTTGTAAAGTCCTGCTTGAGAGGTCTTTATACTGCAATAAAATATTTGAGATAATGGCACTGTTATATATATATATATATTGTAACCGGACCCGCGTACAACCCTTTTAATCACATCAGTTGTAACAATTTTCTGATGAGCATGCTGTAGGAAGGAACTATCAATTGACATTCCTAATGCAGATGTTAATGCCTCCTACAACAATATTTCCTGCTCATCAGAGGATGTAGTACCATAGAGACTGTGAACATCTAAACATTTATATGTTTGGTTTTCCAAACAGCGCCATTAGAGTTCCGTCTTACTACAACCTGACTGGCCTGGGTCTAGTTATGTCAGACGTAGCTCAGGAATGCATGAGATTCTCATGAACCAGTGCTATAATTGGTGAGTGATGCGATAAAACAAACAAAACTGAACAACTGGATAACCAATTTAGTTTTTAGTAACAAAAAAAAATTTATTAAATAACAATTAATTTGCAATTTCTAACGAAATTCATTTCTATCCACATGATAACTCATTTTTATTTTACTTATAAAAGAGTTAGAAGCAGTTCCTTTTTTTATTATCAATAGTTCATTTACAAATTCAATTATGAGAAAAAGCTTGGAAATAGTCAATTCAATAATAGTTCATTTTGAATCCATTTATTAGAAGAAGCTTGGAAACGTTCTAATTCAACAATAGTTCATTTTGAATTCATTTATGAGAAAAAGCTTGGAAATATTCTAATTCAACAATAATTCATTTTGAATCCATTTATGAGAAGAAGCTTGGAAATATTCTAATTCAACAATAATTCATTTTGAATCCATTTATGAGAAGAAGCTTGGAATTATTCTAATTTAACAATAATTCATTTTGAATCCATTTATGAGAAGAAGCTTGGAATTATTCTAATTTAACAATAATTCATTTTGAATCCATTTATGAGAAGAAGCTTGGAAATATTCTAATTTAACAATAATTCATTTTGAATCCATTTATGAGAAGAAGCTTGGAAATATTCTAATTCAACAATAATTCATTTTGAATCCATTTATGAGAAGAAGCTTGGAATTATTCTAATTTAACAATAATTCATTTTGAATCCATTTATGAGAAGAAGCTTGGAATTATTCTAATTTAACAATTCATTTTGAATCCATTTATGAGAAGAAGCTTGGAATTATTCTAATTTAGCAATAATTCATTTTGAATCCATTTATGAGGAGAAGCTTGGAAATATTCCAATTCAACAATAGTTTATTTTTGTATTCCTTTATGAGAAGAAGCTTGGTAGCAGTTAAGCATTTATGATTTATATAACATTTCGTTATCTTATGAATTATTACTGATTGGTAAACGTTTAAATTCAGCAATTCTTGGTTTGTGGAGTATTCATCATTTGGTAATTAAAGCATTTATAATTTAGTCAAATATAAAAGTATATTCTTATACATAAACTCTGTTACATTATAAGAAGCTTAGAAGCAGTCAAGTATTTATGATTTATACAGCATTTCATCATTTTATTAATTATTACCAATTGGTAGACATTTGAACTCAGCAATTCTTGGTTTGTAGAGCATTTATCATTTGATAATTGAGGCATTTATAATTTAGCCAAATATAGAAGTATATTCTTACACATAAACTCTGTTTGGCTTGTGGAGCATTTATCATTTAGTAATTGAAGCATTTCTAATTTAATCAAATATAACAGTATATTCATACGTATAAGTTCTGTTACATTACTCAGATAGAAGTAGTATGCAATTAAAGCATTTTTTTTTAATCCATATAGTAAATACGTTCAAATATTTTTATAAATAAATTTGCGTATAACCATTTCATAACTTCATTTTATAACGTATGATAAACATGTTTTAATATTTTACAAAATAAACTCTATGTAGTTATTTCATAACTTCACTTTATAACGTATGGTAAAGATGTCTTAATACTTTATTAAACAAAATGTATGCAACCGTTTCATAACTTCACTTTATAACATATGATAAAAATATTTTAATATTTTATAAAAATAATTTTTATGTAGATATTTCATGATATCAATTTATAATTCATGGTAAAGATGTCTAAACATTCTTATAACATAATTACCTTCCAGTTTTGCAGTTCATTTTACTCAAAAGAAGGCGGGTTATTTCATCAATGGAAAGTCATGGCACAGCGTGGAGAGAGTGAAGCCGCTAAATTACCCCATTGTTATTATAATTCCTCTAGCAAAGTTTTCTTTTTCCATTTTCACGTTTAGTTAAAACTATATTTTAATTTGTCAAAAGGATTAAGTAATACACTTTCTTTTTTAAAAAAAAAAATTTAATATGTTCTGCTTCT
The DNA here is from genome assembly GCA_028023455.1 of Epiperipatus broadwayi. Lineage (NCBI taxonomy): Eukaryota > Metazoa > Onychophora > Udeonychophora > Euonychophora > Peripatidae > Epiperipatus > Epiperipatus broadwayi. The sequence continues at coordinate 736,903 of JAQFVV010006271.1, forward strand.
CTGTGTAAGACGAACGTTCTTTTTTTTTTTTTTAACAACGTGCCTAATTTGAATACTGCCTCAGTTTAATTCAAGTATCTTTTTTCTTTCTTTTTAATGATTGGATAATTAATTTCTTTTTTTTTTTTTATTGAGACAGATAAAAAAAAAAAAAGTAAAATAAGACGATATAACATTTTATTCAAATTCATCAATCTCAAAATTAAAAATATGATTTTTTTTTTTAAACAAATCAAAATTTATTGCGTTCCCAATTAGACTGAATCACGCTAGACGTTTTTAAATGGGGGGGGGGGGGTCTTTTGAATATTTATATGAGGAACAGAATATCTGTTTCAATATATATATATTGTAACCTTGGCTGCAGAAAGGAGTTTGCTATTAACTGAAAGGAGACCCTTTGATTCCTCTTGGAGACCTTAAAGGAACCGAGCAGGGCAAATTCCTAATGTCCACTCCATACGTTCTTGTCGTTGCAGCTGTTATTGCTATGTGATTATTCATATAGTATATGAACCTGGATGGGCTGCTCACCAACACGCATTAGCCAGCGTGGTGAGTTTATTGGCTTTTTACCTCTGAGTTTAAGATCAAGAAACACCATGGTCTTTCTTCTCAGTGCCTGATAAGGCAGAATGAATGTTTGTGTAAATGATAAATATTTTTCCAATACATATATACAATTATGACAGACAAAAATAAAGCATGGCCCTTATTCCCAGGAGGCTGTAAAGTCACCAACCAAGGCAGCGGTTGGTGGCCGAAGGCGGAGGGTGCTAAGAATCCCCTGATTGCGGACCCAGGCTGCCATTTGATGACGACTTTTTATTTAGGTACTTACAACTGCAGATCACTTTCAAGTGAAGGAAGATTGCAAGAATTAGAAGAAGAACTCTCTTATATTAAATGGGACATTATTGGACTTTGTGAAGTTAGAAGAAAAGGGGAGGAGACAATTGATTTAAAAAGTGGACATATACTTTATTATAAAGGCACAAATATTGGAAATACAAGTGGAGTAGGATTCATTATAAATAAAAAGTGGAAGAACAATATTGTGGAGATTGTTGGTCCATCAGACAGAGTGGCAAGATTAGTTATACAACTTAATAGCAGATATCAAATGCAGATAATTCAGGTTTATGCCCCAACAAGTTCTCATAGTGATGAAGTAGTAGAAGATTTTTATATGGATGTACAAAAGGCTTTTGATCAGAGTAAACAACATTTTAAAATCGTTATGGGAGACTTTAATGCTAGAATTGGTAAACAAATGAAAGATGAAAGTGCTGTAGGTAATTTTGGTTATGGTAATAGAAATGAGAGAGGACATAGACTTGTGGAGTTAGCAGAAAAAGAAAAACTTTATATTATGAATTCTTTTTTTGAGAAAAATGTTAAAAGGAAATGGACATGGAAGCATCCAAATGAAGGTACAGCAGAATTGGATTATATTTTGACTAATAGGAAATACATATTTCAAGATTGTAATGTTCTTAATAAATTTAACACAGGAAGTGATCATCGATTAGTAAGGTGTAAGATACGTGTTAATGTGAAAGTAGAGAGACAAAAATTATTAAGAAAAACAATATTTACAGTTGATATTCCTAATCTTCAGAAACATTCTAATGAATTTAAATTAGAACTTAGAAATCGGTTTCAAGTATTAGTAAATTTTGAGCATAATTCAGATTTGAATGAAATTAATATGAAAATAACTGATACACTTTTAAAAACTGCAACAAAGATAGCTGGTAGAAAAATGCAGCAATTGACCAATAAAATTTCTACTGAGACTAGAGAATTTATGAAGAAAAGAAGGAATATGAAGATATACAAAAATGATGCATTAAAAAGAATTGAATATCTCGAATTTTGTAAAATGGTGCGGAAAAGAGTTGAAAATGATATAAGAAAGTATAATTGTGAACTAGCAAGGAAAGCTGTAGAAGAAAATAAAAGTCTTAAGAATGTAAAACAACATTTTGGTATTGGTAGGAAATTTATATCTGCAATAAGAAAAAAAGATGGAATTGTTACTAAAAAGAGAGATGACATCATGAAATTGGTAGAAGATTTTTATCAAGAATTATATAGTAATAAAGAACAAGTACCTCCTATATCTATTCCATCTTCCGAATTGCCCAGAATTTTAAATGAAGAAGTGAGACACACAATTAAATGTATGAAGAAGGGAAAGGCTCCAGGTAATGATGGAATTATAATTGATATATTAAAAGAAGCAGGAGAAGAAATAGAAAATTTTTTAGCAAAGTTATATACCAAATGTCTAAATGATAAAGATGTACCGGATGATTGGAAGAATGCAGTAATAATATTAGTATTTAAAAAGGGTGATAAAGAAGATATTAGAAATTACAGACCTATTAGCCTTTTATCAGTTTTATATAAAATTTTTACCAAGATAATTACAACTCGTCTACAGAGAACATTGGATTTCCACCAACCAAGAGAATAAGCTGGATTTAAAAGTGGTTTTAGTATAGTAGATCATATCCAGGTGTTGAGAGAAGTTATAGAAAGGTCAAATGAATATGAGTTGTCATTATGTTTTGGATTTGTAGATTATGAAAAGGCATTTGATTCTATAAACATTTCTTCAGTGATTAAAGCATTGGATCATCAAGGTATAGATCCAGGATATTGTCATATTTTGAAGAATATTTATAAAAATGCAACAGCAACAATTAGATTACATAATGATACTGGTAAAGTCAACATTGAGAAAGGTGAAAGACAAGGTGACTCCATATCTCCAAAACTTTTTACAGCAGTGCTGCAAGAAGTATTTTGTGGATTAAAATGGGAAACTAAAGGAGTGAAAGTAAATGGAGATTATTTAAGTCATTTAGATTTCGCAGATGATGTAGTTGTTTTTGCAAATAATGCTTCAGAGCTGCAGGAATTATCAGGTGAAAGTAGAAAAGTAGGACTAAAGATAAATGTTAAAAAGACTAAAGTAATGTTTAATCGATTTGCTCAAAATATGAAAATAAAGATTGATTATGATGAATTAGAAGAAGTTAACAGTTACAAATACCTTGGTCAGATTATTAATACAGATGGAAACATAATGGAAGAAATTAACCATAGAATTAAACTTGGCTGGAGTGCTTTTGGTAGAAATAACTTGATACTAAAAGGAAATATGCCTATGTGTTTGAAAAGGAAGGTTTTAATAAATGTGTTTTACCAGTTCTTACTTATGGATCTGAGACTTGGACACTTAATAGAAGAGCAATACAGAGACTTCAGACCACTCAAAGAAGTATGGAGAGATGTATGTTGGGAGTAACAAGAAGAGATCGAAAACGCAATGTATGGGTAAGAGAACAAACGGGTGTTACTGACCTCATTGAAAAAATTAAAAGATTGAAGTGGAGTTGGGCTGGACATATTGCTAGAAGAGATGATAATAGATGGACAATTGAAATTTTAAACTGGATTCCAAGAGATTGTAAAAGACCCAGAAAGAGACCACATGTGAGATGGATGGATGAAATAAGAAAGTGTGCAGGGGTGATATGGAGAAGAGAAGCTGAAGATTGGAAAAGATGGATTAAACTTGGAGAGACCTCCATCCTGCAGTGGATTGATAATGGTTGATAATGATGATATTGTAACCTTATGGTTAGGCTCGATGCTTTTCAACCCTTATTTATGCGGTCAAATGTGTAAAATTTTAATTGACAATAATTGAAATATATTAAATCAGTGTATTATATCAGTGATATGTTATCGTAGTTGCCAAATTTTATTTTAAAATTAAGTAAATTTTATCGATAGATCTGAGTGTGATAAAGACTTAGATTGTTCACGATATGCTAAGCCCTCTGTCAGGATGTGTATGAGATTTTATTATGCAATCTGTCAGATGGACTAATTTTTAATAATATTAAAATAATAATTTATTAATGTTCTTATTAATTTATAATTATAGAAATATTAAATATTGTATTATTATTAAGTAATAATCAAAAGATTTAAAATTATAACTATTCTAAATTAATCTTTGTAATTAATCCTTAAGCATATTTTTATTGTGATTTAAAATAATTTTGAACAACTTGGTTATCATATAATCACCATTTCTTATGCTTGCTCATAACTGTTATTAAACAGGCAATCCTGTTTAATAACAACTTGGTTAGTTATCATTAATGAATATAGATAGAGACATTAATTGTATGCACCTACCAAGCTTTAATTGATCTGTTTTTTTTTTTTACAATTCCATTTGATAAAGATATAGAATAACCTAATAGAGTTTGTAGTGAGGGGGGGGGGGGGTCATTAAAAGAACAAGAGAAGAAATAACATCTGAGCTATAATAAAATTTAAAACCAAGAAGTTGAAAACAAATAACACTGGAGTAGAGAAATTCCATTTCCTTGCATACATCTGACCTACTGGGAAGAAATGGGAACCATTTTGAAAAACAAATACTTTGTTTAAAGAGACTTAAAATCTAAAACCGGACAAGAAATTGTAAGCATAAAATTTTATTCTATATATTACTACAATCTTAATTATTATACTTATTATGTATGTTTGAAGATTATCAATGATTTGGAATGGCAAAAAAAAAAGAAAAGTATTCTGTGCGTTTGTTTATAAAATACTATTTGTCTTTATACCAAACGTAATAAGAATCAGATAAAAGTGATTAGGACAAAACTTTCTGAATTTAAATTTAAAAAATGAAATCTACTTTAAAAGGATATTATAATGTGTGAATTTAATTTATATTTCTATCAAAATATTTTTCTTTCTGGAATGCTTGCTTATTTCGTTATTAAAAATGAATATTAGAATACGTTTACTGTTTTGGTAACTATGAAAGATATTTAACTTATAGCTTAATTGGATAGACTTAATGCAAATTTTGATCAAAGAAAATAATAATTTACAATAGTATTCGGAAAGAAAATGTTTAAAATTACAGATAAAAAAAAAGTAAATAACTTCTTAATTACTATTATGAAACGCTGGAGTTAACATTAGTTTAAAATATTAATGAGATTTTGAAATATTTTAAAATGCAGGAATCGTTCTTAATTATTCCAATATATTACCATGGATGGAAAAATTAATAACAATTCTTTTGATAAAATTTTTCTTTTGCTGTCTAAGTTGTAGATATTATTTAAGGTACAGCTTTGTTTTTGTTTTTTTTTTAAAAATGGATCCAAAATTCTGAAGCAAAATATTTATGAGCATTACTATATAATTGTTTTATTTGCCAGACACTCTTAAATGTTTTATTTACTTTACCATGATAAAATATGAAGAATATGGCTGTATCGCCTTATAAAATAGTTTGCCAGTCGACAATCACATCATTTATCCTCGTCAGTCGGCTTATAATGAAGGAAATTAAATTACAGAGTATGGGAATAAAATTAAGTATAATAACGATTTTTTTTATTTGTATTTTTATATTGGACTATTTCCATCATCTAATATGCATATTGAATGTCTTTAGAAAAATTTAATTTTATTTGAATATTCCAAATACATTCAACTGTTAGTAATAGCACATCAAACAGGTTAGTATATGCACAACATTTCAAGAGGTATTATTCTTTTCTCTTCTTCAGGTGTTGCTGGCCTGACCAGTAACAGTACTAGCATGGGATTCAAATCTGGGTGCTTAGATTATTGATTATTGAATTTTAAGGTAACGCTCTAACCAACAGCCATCCTGCCAAAGGCAATAGTCAGTAGAAATTTCATATACTTATCAATGAGATTCCTCCTATATGTGAAAAAGGTTTATAATACTCAAAATGCACATTTCATGCTGAACCAGCATTCATCAATTGGTCTAGACCACAATCTCTTACACGTATCTTTATCACTGTTTAGTATATATATATATAAATAGATAGCAAATTAATACAGTTTTTTTGATAAGTGTCAAATGTGTAGCTTTTACAACTTTGTCATAAATAATTTGATGAAAGTATATTAATATTTTTTATTAGTTATTCATTAGATTAGAGATTATTCAATTATTTTATATTAGTTTTGAATATGCTATTAAGATATATATATATATATTTTCTCTTCTATTTATGGTATAAATATGCAATCACTCTGAAAACAGATTAAGGTAAAATTATATATATATTGTACTGGTTAGCTTAAAGTTAATATTAAATTAGGCTTGTCTAGGTAGAGATACACATTTTTTACATTTATGGGAATTGTCTAGTGACATTCTATCTATGGGTAAATAGACAATGATTTGTCAGAAGCATATTATTTACTTATGATGATGTAATTATTTTATTATATGGAGTTTTCCATATAACCAGGTATACATTCATTTTATATCTTTACTATATTTAGCCTGGTATGTCCACTTTAGTTTATAGAATTTATGCTATTATTCATTGACTGTGTATTTCTTATTGCAAATTTTATTATGCTTTAAAAAATATTTTATAGTCATTTGACTTACAGTATCTTTGTTAATTTCATACACTATTTAACATATGCATTGTTTGAGATGGGATATTTATCTTTTTCATCTTTTAATGTGAGAATTATTTTGTCTTTCCATTGTTTTGATGAAGAGTTGTGCTTATTTCTATTTGATAAGTGTGAGAAACATAATTTTATTAAACATTGTATCATTGATATTTTGCATTGGTAGACAGAGTATAATCTTCCATTGCCTATTCCATGAGAGAATTCTCTTGTTGAGGCTTATAATTATTTTACGCTTAACAAGTATAGTTTAATCCCTGAAGAGGATTATTTTCATGGTATGCATTTCATTCCCCGTGTTGAGACAATGTCCACACATTTTCATACCTAGGAAAAAGGTATTGGAATCAATACCATATTGTTATACAACCTCATGATGATGTCTAGTTATTTTCTACCATGTATGGTGAAGTTCTTGGTGTTTTAAAATTGTATGGCAATGATAAGATAAAATTAGCTTCATGGACACTTGTTTATTTATAGTGTTTAGCTAAAATGAAAATAGTGTATGTATTGGGCTGTGGTGCCTTGTCAATAGTTTACAAGCAAACCAACAAGATTTACTTGTAATTTTAAAACTTACACTGTGTACGGCATAATGAGAGATACACATACAATGTCAGTCATTTCATTTCCATCAAGCAGTAGTTCGCTGATGGATCGGTAAGACATTTCAATAGTTAAGATTATTCTGTGGACATGGGCAAAGTTTAGTATCCTGTATATATTTGACTTCTGGTGTCTGGTTCCATATTCATATAATTGATTGCTGAATGCTAAATAATAATTGTCATTTGTACTTCATATAATAATTGTCATTATCATATTACTTATTAGTAAAGTTTAGTTATACTTTAATCCTCTCAATAGCATACTATACATGGGTATTATGAATAACAGTTACTAGACATTTCAATGCATCAAGACTTAATAAATCTAAAGAGAATATACCTGCAACCAAATTAATATACCTTGTTTTATATTGTTTCTGAACTATATATGTTTTCAATTATTTATTATTGTTTTAGAAAGTTGTAAATAGTGTAAACAAATCTTGTTGTTTTGAAAATATATTTGGTTGTCTGTGGCCTTATTGCTAATCATCATCCATATTATTATTGTTATTGCTATCAACACATCTTATTGTCTTACTCATCATTAATCAATATATATTTTATTATGCATTAACATATCACAATGATTTTGGTAAGCTTTTATATTTAAAGTCCATTTAGAATTTATGGCTTATTGATCAGAACACTGTTGATGTTAAGCCCATGTCTTATTTTAAATAATATTTTAATGATCTATTGGTTTTGGAATAACCTGTTTATTTGAATCATTAGATACATCATTCACTGATCTTGATCATATTGCCCATAGTTATTAATAAAAGAGAGTTTGTAAGTTATTGTGTTTGCTTTATTAAGAATTTATTTGTACTTTGTAAAGCTTAAAGTTCATATTACCGTTAGTATTGGGATTCCAAAATATTCTTTATTAATTCTATTTTATTTTATGTACTGTCTTTAAAACAGACAAAATTCTCCATACAGTAGTGCCAATCAGTGTAAGCCAGATTAATCAATGGATGACAGAAGGCTTGTGCATTAAATCCCTATCTATTGCCAACTCATCCAATATTTTCATACTAGTTTCTAGCTTGCGGCCTTCCAGTAGCCACCTTTTATCTTTACTTAATTACAAAACTATGAGAATAAAATTGAAAACACAATAATATTTTCAATCCAAGCTCATTAGTTTATATAATCATATAGGTAGTTAAGTAGAGACAAAATGTGGTGCTGGAGGGTTGCATTAGATCCTAAGATCTAGGTGCAGTGCTCTCAGATCCAAGGTTCCTCACTGACAAAAGCCACAAGCTAGGAACTACTCTGGGGATATGGGGTGAGTAGGCACTAGATAGGGATTTTATACACAAGCCTTCTGGCATCCATTGATTATTCTGGCTTGCACTACGTGGGACTATTGTATGGAGAATTTTGCCTGTTTTAGTAACAGTTATGAACAAGCATAAGAAATGGTGATCATGTGATGTTTAGTGGTTTAATACAAATCCTGCCTAATAGGATAATGGTGGCTATGGTTACTAAAGAACCAAAGACACCAAAATGTATGGGTACTGAACTGAGTTCAGACCTATATGACTATATAAACTAATGAGTTTGGATTGAAAATATTTTGTTTTCAATTTTATTCTCATAATTTTATAATTAAGTAAAGATAAAATGTGGCTACTGTAGGGTTACATTAGATGATAAGATCTAGTTGCAGTGCTCTCAGATCCAAAACTCCTTACTGACAAAAGCTGCAAGCTTGAAACTAGTCTGGGGATATTGATTTTTTGAACAAGTTTTGTTGAGATTTTTCCTGCATGGGATGTAAGTATTTATATATTTCCCAATACAAACTTTTGGTTTCGATCATTTGCTTCGTGACTTGAAATAAACTATTTAAGTGAGATTTTAATTCCGATATCTGTTTGCTTATATTGATAGTGGAGTCCTCATATTGATCTAAGGCATTGCAGAGTAAATCATTCTTAGAGTAGCCAATGCCATTTGCACATAGAACACATTGACCATGTGTAGACCAAGCTCATTTAGGTCCTTAGGTTTTTGCATTTTTGCTAAGCTGATCGAAATGCTTTTCCTCTTCCACAATAGTTTGGTGCAGATAGAATTGATAGAATCCTGAAAGGACTCTGTCTGCTTGGAGATTGGAAGATAATAGTTTATGTGCGGAAGCACCATTATGTTTAGCAGTGTCGCCTTACCTGGGAGTGACATGGAGATCATTGAAAGAGCACTAGTTACTTTCCTGGTTTTCTCAAGGATGCTCAATTGAAGGACTTTCCTCATTGCTGCTTTGGACAGAGCTACAGAGAACCCAAGAAAGCTTTGCAGCTTCCGAGTGAATAAAGATGGAACTAGGGTTCCTGCGCAGAACTTCCAACTTGCAGATTTAGAGGGATTGATCATTAGTTTATATTTAGGGGTGTATTGGTCTAACAGATGATATAGTTGTGCTAAGTACTTTTGAGATGGGAGGAAGATGGTAACATCATCCACATAAGAAATGTGGATTTCCTAAGTGCTGGAACATAGACCACTGGTAACTGATTTTCTACCTTCTCAAGCAGGGGGTGCTCAGTGGGGACCCCTGAGGGATATAGAGATGTCTAAATCCTGGGGCCAAAGAGCCAGCCAAAAATGTATGGGTGGAACTATTTAGCAATTGTTACCATTTGACGAAGAGTTACTAACTCAGAGAATTCTAGCCAATCTATAGAACTATAATCAATGGTTAATGTATCTAAAGTTATTCATAATGTAAATAGATATTGAGATTTCTTTAATAAAAAAAATATTGAATTCCATTTTTAAAATGGAAACAAATTTTAATTGAGACAATATTAAAAAAAGAAAATATTCTTAAAATTTAAAATTAAGATCTCACAAAAAAAATTTTCACCAGTGTTTATGAAAATATTTTTTATTAGCCAGTAAAAACAGCTTGCACTCTATACTAATTACATTTTTATGATTTGTCTTAAAACAAATATTTTTAAATAAAATCAAATTATTATCATATAGTTTCTTGGTTTTAAATAAATATTTTAGAAATATGTTACATAAATAAGTTTCAATATGTAAATAAATGATTGAAAGTTACAATATTTCAGAAGTACTAAAAGAATAATACATGCTCTGAAACACCTGTGCACAAATCTACCAATCATTGGTGCTGTAAGTTTCTTAGTATCATGATACAACCAATCAGGGCATTGATGACTTGTTTTGATATTTAAATTTATATATTTGTATGAGGTCTATATACTTCTGACGTCTTCAGATTTTTTTCAAACTAATAATTTTCATTCCAATTTTTAGCAAAAAATCCATATTCATAAACTAACATAGATAACCACAGAATAGCAAAGAAAAACTGAAGTGATAGCAGTGCTGTCACAGTACCTCAAATGCCTTAAAATGTACAACAAAATCACTGACTTCTCTTGAACATATTAATTTAGTATTTTCTACAATTAATTATTATTGCCCTCTGGGAGAGCTGGAATGTTGCAGGGATAGTAGGTAGTAGTCTGAGTTGTTGAACGAAAATAAAGGGACTGTGAAAATATAAAAGAAAATTTTTTTGAAAAACTCTTTGTATATATTTTATCTGACATGTAATGTAAAGTCAAAATGATAACTTCCAATAAATCAGAAAATGCATGTTATTACCAATCATTAATCAAGTCCATTCACAGCTCTAACAAGCATATATTGGTAGGTGAGCATATTGCACATTAAGAAGTCCAGCAAGTACTAGCAGGAATACATATGCATAATGACTTATTTTCAATATGACATGAAATTGGTAATGTATATGAAATCTAATTTATATGGTTCTTGGCTTTTAGTAATAATTAAACTATTAAAAAAAAATCTAAGCAATAAATATTTAATAATTTTAATTCATATTCAATACCTTCAGTCTTTTATAGAGCTTATAAACAACAATTGAAATGTAGTTTTATACACCTTCTTACATATATACCATGCATTTTTGTGTCTTCTAATGTTTATACTAAAATTTCAGCAGTCTTGTTTTCATATAATACTATTTGAAGTGTACATTCAACATATTTGTCATATTTTTTTATTATACTATCAAAAAAAAACAACCATTAACATTTATTTATATTTATCAAATCAACTGTGTTAATTGGTAAATAAGGTCTGTATTAATAAGGAAAAATTATTTAAATAAGGACAACTAAATTTAAATAACTGATTTTTAGTTGCATATTGATGAATATATTTTTAATTTAATTATAATTTAGTTTGATAATGACAACTAAATATCAAATGCACATATATAATGCTTAGCAAAGAAGTAAAAACAATTTATTACTTTCATTAATATTTTAATTTATTTGTCTTTTGCAGTCTTATACCAAAACCACAACTATTGCAAAAATTTTTGGATACAACAAGACAAATTGCATTTTTTTTCAATATACAGACTGTTATATCTGTTGATAATTTTACACTTCTATTATGATAAATAAACTCGTAAATTTTTTTTTACAAATAATGTCTGAAAGTAAGAAAAATGTAGACAATATAGTATAAAGAATTTGAATTTTAACTTTATTTAATCACGTATACTATGTGTCTGATTTTATAAAAGTTCTATTAAATGAAGCTATGAAACCCTCAAGACTATAAGAACATTTAACGAAACTTCAAGATAAAGATTTATCTTATTTTCAAGCATTTAAAGAAAATTTTTGGTGGTAGCCAACATTAGCAAAACTTTTCACTAGCATCCATACTAAATAAGTCTGGAGTTGATTTTACCAAGAAAATCACACAAGGTGTTGAAGGTTGTACGAGTATTTAAAAATATCCCAGTTCTTTATACATCTTGGTGAGTGACCTTTATCAAAAATTGAAATTTTACATTTGACATACCTATGATTCATAAGAGAAGAAAAAAAATTGTCAAGAATTGTTATTAGTTAAAATTTTGCAAACTGACACTACAGCAAAATCAATATTTTGTGCATTAAAGATTATTTTAAAGAAAAAGAAATTCTAGTAATATCTCATCTGATGGTGCTTCAGTAATGATAGGCATTATATGAGTTTTCTTGAAAATTAAAAAAAAAGAGAAGTTCCAAATATATTGTTGAATACTGTCATTCATCATCAACATTTAATTGCCAAAGATATGAATGAATGGCCATTGTTATATCATTAAAGCAACAAAGAAAATTAGAAAATAATGTTTGGATAACTTATAATAAAGATGATGAAGAATTCAATCACTTATTGTTTCATAAAGAAATTTGTTGGCTACCGGAAGGTGGCTGTTTGAATGGATTTTATAAACTTTGACTCCGTGCCAAAGTTCCTAGAAAATGAAGATGATGTTCAATGAATCAACTTGATTAATCCAGAAGTGTCGAAACTTATATGACAGATTTGTTTAATAAAATTAATGAAACTTCTCTACAGCTCCAAGGTAATAAACTGAAATGAAAACAAAAATTATTAATTCTATATTTATGGGAAAATGTCTTATTAATGAAGTTTAGTACAAAAAGAATTCAGCCAGATTCCAAATTTACAGTTGAAAACTTGATGAAGACTTGTTTACCAAGTAGTCTTGTATTAATTTTTGCTCCAAAAGATACCTCAGGGCTTATTTTCAAGGGATGTGCACTTAGAGGTTCTTCAGTTTGACTTCGGTCAATGATTTGAGGATATTCTTAAAATGAACACATCCATTTGAGTTTTGAATCCTTTTTCAAAAAAAAAAAAAAGAATTTCTAAAATTATAATAACTGAAAGAAGTAAGAACAAATGAAGAATTGAAATTTAAATTCAAAACCACAAACAATTCTAGCTTCAAAAGTGGATATCTATACTTTATCCTCGATTATGGCTTGTAATACAAAGGCTTTTAATTGTATTTCCTTTGTCATATATAGCATAACATGAGCTCAGTAAAATTTATTAACTAAAAAAAGAAATTGACCACAAATGTCGAATCACAGTGATTTAATAATGCTTCCGACAAAAATAAAGCCAAAGATTAATGAATTTATAATTTCCAGATTCAAGATGGTTTATTTATAAAAGAACATAAATTCACCATTACATCTTATTGTTTGTTCACTTAAAGCAGGTAGATTTTTTCATGAGGGTATTGAATAATTATTTTTCTTAAATAAAACAGTATGTCAACTAAGTTTGGAAACATCTGATTTAACTTCTGTGACGACTAATAGTATTCAAATAAGAGAATGTTCTTCAGGTAGTTAAGCATCTAAACTTCAATTTGTAAATGGATGACCTTCTCTTGTGGTAAGTATTATTCCAGAATATCTTACTTCTTAAAACATACTTAAATGTACTCTCTATTAAATTCAGTAAGATTTTATCAACTAATATTGTCATTTAAATTCTTTCAAAATGAGGAACACTATTGTTCATATATGCAATTATCAAACTGTAAAATAATACATGAATGGCAGATACGACAAGTGAAACCAAAATAAATAGTCATGAAAACAAATAAATTAAGTAAATTGTGCTGAAATACAATTATTTGTAATAAACATAATTAAATTAATTATGATATTGCATTTAAATTTAATAATTATTTGGTCATCCAATACTATGTTGAATCCCCCTGCATATATGTATATACACATATAAGATTCTTATTAAAATACTTTTTTTATATCAATTTAGATTATAAATTGTTTCTTTTTACCAAATTGTTGGAAATAAAATTTATCTTTCTATATTTTATTCTATAGTATAAAGTTTACTTTTTATATTTTATTTCATGACAAAATCTTTGAACAATCTTTGAATCAATTGCTCTCGCAAAATTCTTTCAAACTAAATTGTTATTTTGTTTTAACATAATAAATATTCTGATTTAAAATGGGTCAAGCTTAAAACTTTAATATACAATTTCACTTAAACTTAATGCATGGATTAATTTTTAAAACATTTCATTTTAAATAAGCACATTTTAGTTTTGGAATTGACATTTAAATTTTTAATATCTATTATTAATTTACCACTACACGGTGTAATCTTCATGATTAGATTTTAAACATATTTTAAATCACTCCAATATATAATTACATATAATTTATACTTCATTAAAATCAAATACATTTTTATAATAAAAATAAAAATGAATTATTTTTTCATCAACAAAATATTCCATTAAAGAAAAATGTTCAAGCTTACATTTGCCTTATTATTATTTTTTCCATGTGTCAAAGCATCGGCCGGGACCTCCCCGGGACAACTGCTTGTATGACAGCTGTGCTGACCACTCAGCCACTGACGCTTGACACATTTGCCTTATTTGGCAGGCATAATGCACATTTTCAATGCTTTATTTGAATTAGCTTCTTTTTCGAATTTCATGATAGCATTTTATAGATTTATTTATTTTTCGGCAGTTATTTTGAATTAAATTTATACATGGGATTCTTCATAATTGATTTGGTTATATTTCAGCCTTAACTTTGTGTTTAATTCAATATCAGAAAATCCACCAGCATTGACAAGAATCATTCATAAAATGAAGGGTGAACAGATTAGGAATCACAGAGAGTTTTCTCAAAGCATATAATATTTTAACAAATAATGTAAATATAAGTTCTACATTAACCAGTTAGCATAAGCCTTCTGTATACACCTTCCCCGATTCACCCATCCTTTTAAATTAACACACCATATTCATTATAAAGCCAACAAAAACAGATGCCTCTAATTAGCTTTAAAATAAAATTTTATACCAAACAATTATTTTAAAAATGTATTCTATTGTCATTTATTCATCAGATTAAAAGCAAAAAAATTAGCTGAATATAAACTAATGGAATATATTCAATTATCAAATATTTTTTACTGCAGACAGTAAGTATTTGATATTTTGTTTTAAAACATTATTAAACTTAAATTATATTAAAAGATAAAATATGTATTGGCTTTATCATACTGATATCTAGCAGTGTTAAATTATATCTAAACTTTTTTATATGTAATTAATTGCAATTATATAAAAATGAAACATGATACAACCATATTTCTATAGTTTAATTTTTAATTCACTACTCTCATGCAAGGTAAGGTCTGATTTCCATTCACTTTTAACACCTTGTGGAGAGATGTAATCATAAACATGACCAAAGATGTGAAAAAGTATAATCCCTAAGATGCACACTTCATGCTGAACCAGCATTCATCAGTTAGCTCAGACCACAATCTCTTACACATAACTTTATCATTGTTTAGTATATATAGATAGCAAACTACTACAGTTTAAAAATGGATAGAATCTATTCCCTACCTTGCATGAGAATGGTGTAGTAAAAATTATATTACAAAAACATTATTCATTATTAAATAATCTCTAGTCTACTGAATGACTAATAAAAATTATTAATGACATGACCATATTTAGAAATTGTAATAATGCCAATTAATTTAACAGATCATCTACAACTAATGCTTTCTTTCTTGCATCAATGCCACTTGACATTATTATAATTTCTAAACATGATTGCTTCATGTATACTAAATCGATCATACATCTTAATAATAACTATTAATGCATTTTGATATTAGCAAATCAAACCCATTGGACTATAGTTTAGTCCCTGCTACTGCATTTAGCTTAATATTTTTCAGAATTTATATTTTAAGTCTACAAAAATACTTAAGCAATCAAATGTCTTTTTGTAATCGATTAATACAAACATAATAATAATGATATCCATCAGCCTTACTGTTGAGAAAGTTTAGAGTATGAGAAACATTTAATAAAATTGTACATGATGAATAAGTAAAATCTAAATTTTTGATGCTATAGGAAATACAAGTATGTAAAAATGTCTTGTAATCTCATAGAGTAGTAGTGCACCCATCTGCCATGCTTATGATCTGGAATTTTATTTGGGTTGGTTGAAAATTTTTCTAAGTTGTATTCAGACTTAGGATTATTTTATTAAGTAGTTGATCTCTCATTGATCTATATAACCATTCAGTATTGGTTACAAAATGGGTATTTAATTTACTACCTAGAAAATAAAATATGGTTGCAAAGCTACTCAAAATCTCATCACAACATTTGGCAAGCCTGGTGAATAATGCATTCTCTTTTACAATTGCCCTGCAAGTAAAGAGTTGAGTAATCTTTGCTCTGCAGTGAATAATTTAAAAGATCTTGTTTCAATTCACACAGTATTTATTGACTTATAAGTGATCTACAGTTGTGGATAAATAAATGAAATTCCTTTATCAAATGGAAACTTAGATTCTTTACCTTATACGGTTATAATGATTTTGGACAAATTTTATCCAATAGAAATATGATTGAAGACATAGATTATTTTCTACTTCAATTAATATGTCACAGAAAATTAAATTTATCTATGGCAATAGCCTCTTTTCATGCATTTAATGCTAGTTGCCACTATATTAAATTTACCTATCTTATAGTTTTGACTGACTAGCTGATATCATCAGAACTATATTGAAAGAAGGGAAAATAGCTTGAAGAAGATTTTTTGACAACCAAATATGTAATACAGTTGAATTTAATAAAGCATATACTAAAGAAATAAAATTGTAGAAAATTTTTAATATAAGTAATGTAAGAAGATATTGTTTTATTTTTTTTTAAGTCTTTCAATTTTTTAAAATTTTATGTATAAAAATAGAAAACTACAAAAGAAGACTGACTGCTGATTTACTTTCAGAAAATCATCTGGTAAGTTTGGATAATATGGCATCCTTGACAGTTCACAAAAAAATCAATAAATCAAAATAATCAAATACTTTATCACTTAGGAAATCAAATAATATTGGAGCATTGGAAGTCACAGAGTTGAGCTACAATCCATAAACTAGAAGTTCTCAGGTCAAGTATTCTATCAATGCATTGAATCATGCAAAATAACAAGAATTGATTTGGAAGTGAGTACACCACTATAAAAGTGCTGACCAAGTGCAGTGATTGTTGCTATGGCAATTCATAGTGCATACATAGTTCTTATAATATACTTGGTAGTAATACTTGGTAGTAATAAGCTATCAATTACAACTCTTATATTTTGTAATTAATCAAGTTTGTAAGGCAATGTGGTTAGTTAAATCTAATCTTTTATTTCTAAAATATGTTTTTAGATTTTAAATACACTTTTTTTTCAATTGGTGGTCCCTAATCAACTTAACTAAATAGCCATCCATATTATTTGATAAGTGGATTATAACTATTTTCAAAGTCCAGAAAGGAATAGCATTATAAACTCTTGCTGTCTAGCGATTTGCAAAAATAAGTGATTAACATACACTCTCTCTTACTGTTTACCAAGTTCTGCCTAGCTAGTCATATTTAATGTCCATTGATTATGCAAGCTATAAAAGATAGCGATGAAGTAGAATAAAAAGATTAAATTATTATTCGTGATGTTATTATTTTAAATCATATTTGTATAATTAACATTCAAAATAACATAAGTTAGATTAAAAATAACATTTCTGAAAAAGACTTCTAGATAGCCAACACTATTAGATATTTGAATAAAAGTATTTTGAAAAATGCAAAGAAAAGGTATTTTTAAACAGTTTTCTTTATTATGGAATATATATGATATTGAATATCTTGGAAATTTAATATTTTCACAAGCATATTATTAAACAATTGTAATTTTATATTTTCAAATTTACATACTGTCAAAATATTTTCACTTATGCATTTAAATATGTTTGATATTATTTATTGCGAACTTTTGCTGGTGTGTATGTAAATCTGTATATACATTATCTATTACCATGAATTTTTATAAAAATCTGATAATCTCAACAAACATTTGATCCAAAAAGCCATTATCCCAAGGTGTTAACTAATAATTTTAACAGTATAAGGATTTTAGCAAAATTTTGCACTAGAATTAAAGTAGTCTAGAATTAGTATGGATTGGCTTTTATTATAAACTATAATAGTATGTTTGTTAAGGTATTTGTTTGAATGTAAGTTGAGATAATTAGTTAATAATATTTTGATTGGGTGATAATACCTATCAATATTCATGACAGTCTGTTGTTACTTGCCACACTATTAACACAATTCATTATACTGTTTCAATATTTAGAGCAATGTAAAGTTTAGTAACATCCAATTATAGTAAGAATATCAAATTTGAAAAATGCAGTATTATTAATATTTGAAAAAAGGGATGGTATAAAAGATATTAGAAATTATAGACCTATTAATCTTTTATTAGTTCTATACAAAATTTTTAACAAAATAATTTCAACTCGTTTATAAAAAAATAATTACAACTCTTCTGCAGAAAATTTTGGATTTTTAATCAACCAAAAAAAATTGAATTCAAAAGTAATATAGTGGATTATATCCATGTTTTGAGAAAAGTTATAGAAACAATCAATGAATATGAGTTGCCATTATGCTTGGGATTTATAGATTATGAAAAGACATTTGATTCTATAAGCATTTCTTCAATGATTAGAGGATTGGATCATCAAGATATAGATCCAGGATATTGTCATATTTTAAAGAATATTTATAAAAATGCAACAGTAACAATTAGATTACAAAATGATACTAAAAAGATTAACATTGAGAAGGTTGTACAACAGGATGACTTCATATCTCCGAAACTTTACAACAATTTTGTAAAAAATATTTTGTGTATTAAAATTGGAAACTAAGAGAATAAAAGTAAATAGAGATTATTTACATGATCTAGATTTTGCAGATGATGTAGCTGTTTTCGCAAATAATGTTTTAGAGCTTCAGTAAATGTTGCAAGAGTTATCAGATGAATGTAAGAAACTAGGATTAAAGGTAAATGTTAAAAAGACTAAAGGGAGTTTTTCAAAAGAAGAAAGTAAAGATTGATAATGATGAGTTAAAAGGAGTTAACAACTATAATTAACTTGGTAAGATTATTACTACAGATGGAGGAAACATGAATGAAAATTAATTATAAAATTAAACTTGGTTGGAGTGCTTTTGGTAGAAATAATTTAATATTAAAAAATATGCTTATATGTTTAAAAATAAAGTTTTTAATAAATGTGTTATCAGTTTTTATTTATAGATCTAAAGTTTGGACACTTAAAAGAAGAGCAATATAGAGATTTCAGACCACTCAGTGAAGTATGAAGAGATTCATATTAGGAGTAACAAGAAGAAATTGAAAATGAAATACAATAGTGAGAGAACAAAAAAGTTTTACTGATATTGAAAGAATTAAGAGACTGAACTGGAGTTGGACCAGACATATTCCTAGAAGAGATGACAATAAATGGATAGTTGAAATATTAAACTGGATTCCAAGAAATTGTAGAAGATCTAAAAAGAGACCAAGTGAGATGGATGGACAAAATAAGGAAGTGTGTTAGGATGATGTGAAGAAGAGAGGTTAGAGATCAGAGAAGATGGATTAAACTTGGAGAGATCTTTATTCTGCAGTGGATTGATAATGGTAGAAAATGATGATGATGATAATTATCAAATTAGACAACATTACTAATATGTAATAGTTGGAGTAATAAACTTTCTAGTGCTGATGATATTAACACAACACACTATAGTTTTAAAGTAATCTACATTACAGATGAGAATTGGATCCACTTTCATCTGGCAACTATCTTATGAATAATAGAGAAGTCAATGCTATTTATTAGAATGAATCATCACATCAGTGGAGATGTTCATACAGCCTCATTTAAATCAATTATAAATTTAAATTCACAAGACGATTAATTTTTACTCACTTTTTAATTCTAGCAAAGAACTAAGTATAACATCATGTGATTTTCAATTCATTTTCAATCTAAAACTCAGTTATTTTACTGTATTTTTCTTTTCCATAGTAGTCTATTATTTATTGAATTAATTGATGCACATTAGATAGTAGTGCCTATTAAATCTCAAAACTCAGGTTTCAGTAACAATAATCGATAAATTTGAACATGCACATTTAGTAGCCACCTTTTCTTAGTTTATACTATCCAGGTTAATGATATAACAGTCAAACTATCCAGAATTTTGAATTCAATCCATCTTCAATTCATAGTGCTGATATTAGTCAGCATCTATATATTTTAGTAATCTAAATGATAATTAAGAATAGTATATACCAAACAAAGCATCACTGATAAAGTCAATAGCCAGAAAGCAATCAAAATGAAAATTTTGCTGGTCATAGCATCTAGTATTTATTACTTACTCAAAAAGAGTATAATAATGCAGTAGATTACTGTTTCTAATATGAAAAAGGGTAAAATACAATAACTTTATAATTCTATCTTGATAGCATTAACTTTCTGCAGTTCACATCCAAAATTGGATGGGTAATTGAAACCTCTGGATTTTGTTAAGTGTTCAATTGTCAACTCATTAAATATTGGATTGGTCCTAAATGGTTGTCTATCCATTCACATCTGAATGGAAAAATAAATTTTGGGTCAATCAGATAAATACATTGAAAATAATAATGAAAATGATCAAAATAGTAAGTATAGTATATCTATAGAATATTAAGATTAGATTTACTATTTGGGGATATATGTAAGGATTTAGTGTAAGAGAAATAATTCACAGGTTTCAGTAATAGTAGGATTACTATCATTCATTATTAGCACTTTAATCAGTCATTAAAAACAGCCTCTTTGGTCATCATAATTTTTAACCATTAATCATCCACAGTAGTTTAAAGGTCTTTTTAGAGTTTATTCAGATACTTATAATCCAAAACTTTTCAATATCACTGTAATGATTGGTAATAATTTATAATTTAGATTTTATTAATGAAGATATTCTTAATTTAGACTTTAAAAAATTATTAATAATCTTACAAAAAATATAATTTATAGATGTATACCTTCTTTACAAATTTAAAACTCCAAAATCTAAAGTTCAATTTTTTATCTAAATTTAATCCATTTTTTTTAAATAATAATTCTTCTGATTTATAGATTCTATTCTCCAACAAATTTCATTATATATAAAAATTAAATACTCATTTCTTTATGCACTTTTTATAATGCAATAATTTATTTTTGACTTGACAAAATCTTAGTTGTGACTGACCAGTAATCTTCTTCAGAGCTATAATATATAAATACACAAAACCTTACAGTTTCAACTGACTATCAGTCTTTCTCAGAAATGTTGTAGTGAGGGTGAATAAAATAGGTTTCCTGCAACAACATAAATATATATTATCTAAACTAAACAAAATTACCCCAAATTCACAACTCAACTATTTGTAATAATTAAATAGGGAATTTATTATAGAGTAAGTTCTTAACTTGGATAGATAATGGCATCATGGCTATACAAAGGGTAAAAACATGTGATGACAGAATCATGGCCAATGGATTTATCTATTAGTGTAATTGTATATAGTCAGACTCTGGATTATAAAGAAACAAACATAATCGACTCTATAAATTGTATATACAGACTATGTGGACAATGTCTTTGTAAATGCACCACAAAATACACTTAATCACATTTAGTGAATTGAGCACAACAAATCCACTATCTTGATTTAAAATTAAAGTGGACACAATGCACTTTACTATAAAATGATCATAAAACCTCTCCATATCAGAGGATACATAGATGTAAATTCACAAGTATCCACATCTCATAAATTCACAGGATTAAAAAGCTTTATACCACAATTATTATTTGTTTCAATAAGAATCTGATAGTAACATAGAACATTATGTGGCTGACTTGATAAAAGTAAGATATAACAGGATGCATATACACTGATATATAGTGCAATTCAAAAGTATCGGTCATAGAGATAATAAAACCTATTGCTCTTCCATATATATCTTGTATGGGTACTAAAATAGTACAAATTTGCTTGGACAAATTTAATGTCAAGTTCAGAACCTCCATAAATTTAAATAAGCTTATTAACAACACAAGGGATAAAATTTTAACATTGGAGTGGTCTATGCTATAAACTGCAGCCAAAAAGACTGTTAATATGCATATTATGGTGACATGAGGACAAATCTTAGAATGAACCAGTATTCATTAATATACAGAAAATCTAAGACAAAGTCCAATGAAGCTAACTCATCGATCTTTTATAATCATGAAAAAGAATATGATCATAGTTGTGATCCCAGGGTTGTTAAAATTATGTAGAAAGAAAAAAAAAGATTGCAAACATAAAATAAAGAGACATTCATCACACAAAATGAATACTGAATGAACCAAAAATCAAATAACATTCAAATCAGCAATAAACTAATGTTCTCAGCAGACTAACCATGAATATGGCATAAAGGCATTGAAATTATATGTGGTGCAATAAATTTTTAATATTTAAACTCTGGCTTAATATTTCTTTTACATTAATAGTTATAATGATAGAGTATCAAAATATAATTAAATGTTTCCTCCTTTTTTTTCAAAAACTTTATTATTTATATTAATACTGAATGTATATAACAAGAAATATATATTTATAAATAAAACTGTAATTACATAAAATTTCCATCTTATAATAACATAAACATTAACAAACATATTACATATACATAATTGTATTTTACTTACATCTCCCTTCTCTACTTATATTATTACTCTTCCTTTTGCATTATATATTATAAACCTTAAAATCATTCAAGAGACTTTTTATACAAATTTAAAACCAACCCTAATATCAAATTACTTCCCCCTTTTTAAATCTTATCTAAAAAACCCATCTCAAAAACACATTCCTAAACTATATCTTTAAATGAATGTGAAACAATTATAAACATCTTTTTTTAAAAAAACTTTAACAATTTACTTAAAAACCACATTACTAAACTATATATTTAAATGTATATGAAACAAATATAAATATCTTTTTAAAAAAAAACTTTTAACAATTTACTTAAACCTATTTAAACATTCCATTTTAAAGTAAATTGTTAAAGTTTTTTAAACATTTAAATATATAGTTTATGGTTTTGAGATGGGTTTTTTAGATAAGATTTAAAAAGAGTGAAGTAATTTGAAATTATGGTTGGTTTTAAATCTGTATAAAAAGTTTCTTGAATGATTTTAAGATTTGTAATTATATAATGCAAAATGAAGGGGGATGCAAGTAAAATAGAATTATGTCCAATTAATATGTTTGTTACTGTTTCTGTTAATAAGATGAAAGTTTTATGTAATTAAGGTTTTATTTATAAATATATATTTCTTGTTATTGTTGCAGATCTCTGAAAATGACTGTAAGAATATAAAACAGTTGAAACATTGGAAATTGTATTATATATGTGTGTGTGTGTTCAGTATTAATAAAAATAATAAAGTTTTTGAAAAGAAAAAGGATTTTTTAATTTGTTGACGTTATTGGAGAACAAATATTTTAAAGGAAAAAGTGATGTATAGCTGTTGTGTTATAATATATGTTAAATATAATTATGTGTTTATATATATTTAAATATAATAGATCTGAGGAAGACTGATATTCAGTTGAAATTGTAAGAAAGTTTTGTCAAATCAAAATAAATTATTGCAATATAAAAAGTACATAAAATATTCATTTAAATATTATATAAGGATTAATCAATGCATAAAGAAGTGAAAAAAGAATTAGAAATTTCATTATCTCGAGCATTTGTTTCCTACATGTGTCTAATCTCTAAAATCTGGGATCTATTAGTACTCTAGTGGTTCATCTATTGCCTTATTTAGCATGTTTAGTTTCATAATTATTTCAGCAATTTCATTTATACATGTTTGTTCTCTCAATACATAATTAACTTTCACTCTTATTAATTCCAGTCTAAATCTCTACACTTATTGTGCTATCTACAATCAGTATTGTTTTTTTTTTATTTAATGTCCAAGTATCACATTCATAAGTAAATCCCAGGACACGTATGAAAAATGTTTTTCAGTCAGATCTGCATGCATATTATACTTTAGTACTAAACTCTATGCAAGTTTAATTCCTATATTAATTGCTTAATTTCTGTTTTCAACTCTATTAATTCCTTTTCTAAAGTTTTATAAATATTACTTTTATAATTCATTACTTTAAATTTTTATTTTGCTTCTTTCTATTTTTTTTGAAAAGCTATTAAACATTATTTTGATATTTTCACTGGTTATTTTTTAATTCTAATATACTGCTTTGATGTTGTCTTTTTAATATTAGTTCTTGCTACATTTATCTCTGAAACATTATTTGTGAAAACATCTACAAAATCTATCCAGTAATCTATTTATTTTTACTTTTTTAGTTTTTATTTGAATTAATCCACAAATGACTTCCCATAGAACTGTACTGAAAGTTTTGGAAAGATGAACTCATCCTGTGGACCATCCTTACCAATGTTTAATGTCTATGCTGTTTCATGTTGATGAATATACTTCAAAATTTGGCAGTATCCCAGATTTATGACTTGTTATTTTAAAGCTTTAATCAGAATAGAACAATTTATAGTATAGAGTCAAATGCTTTTTAATAATCTACGAATTCAATTATAATAGCAATTCATTATTCTTGATTCTTGGTTTAACTTCTCTTACTACTTGAGTATAATCTACAAATCCATTGCATAATGCCAAATCATAGTTCATGATCCTTGGTATAATTTCTTTTATTATTTGTATGTAAAATTTGATACTTTACTTTTGAATAGAGATTGTACTTTTGATTTCTAATGTTTTCCTGTAGATTATTTGTATTGATTTTTTTTTCATGTGTCATAGCATTGGTCCCGCTGCTTGTAAGGCAGATGTGCTGATCTCTCGACCACCAACACTTGACTTGTATTGATTTTTGTAATATAAAACTGATAGTATCTTCTTTTAAAATCTGGTTTAAATCTTAATACCATTATTACATTCTTTTTTATTGTTATTGTTATTTTATATATAATGTTAACATTTAGTTAATGCAACATTTTTTCTACTTCTCTACTTGTTTTTAAAAAAATATCTTGAATAAGTAATTTTTTTCTGAAGTTAATGAATTTAATTGCATTTTCCATATTTTTTTCATTAAAATGTGTAGCATTTCAAATAATGGCTTTGTTGTAGTATAGTTAACTTTGTTTCCTATTTTTTATGCTTTTAGAATTGTTTGTAAGATGTTCTTACTTACTTCTGGATATTTTCTTTGTTTTTAATAATTCAGTCACCTCTTGATCAAAGAATGACTTTTCTTTCTAATTTTTAAATATATTTATATCTTTAAGTATTTTATTTAATTTTAAATGTTTTTTTTCCTATTCCCTATTATTAAAATTATTATTATTGTTTTTTAAAGTATGAACTGCGAATATCTTTTCATCTATAAATTATACGCTCCTTTTCTAACGAAAGCTATATGTAAAAAAATCACTTTCACTCCTATAACAAACTTTAATAGGGGCCGTTTGTGATTTTTTCTTTTTTTGAATGTCTTATTATTAATATCTACATTAAGATAACAATAACTATGGCGTTCTTGTCCATAGGATGTGATAACTCCACCATCAATAATGCAATTGTGTTCTATTACAATCATAGATATATTACAGTCTGCTATCGATCGAAATTCATCCAACTAAATTAGTATTGGATCTTTTACCTTTTAGCTAAAAGTAAATAATTATTTATTTATTGATTAGTATTAGACGACTAATTGAGTTATACTTTCTACTGGAAAGAAAAAAAACTGAGCCTATTTGTAATCTGAAAAAATATCAAGTTTTAACTTGCTCAGATTTGAGTTCCAGGTCATGGACATGCAGCGGATACTCTTACCATACATCATAAAGCTTATAATATTTATATTGAGCCGCATTAATTTACAGCTTACAACGTTTAATTCTTAATGAATTTAAACAATATTCTTAAATATATTGCATTAAAGTTAATAGAAATACAAAAGACTGAATAGCATTTGTAGAATGTCAAGAGATGATGCCAACGATTTGACGTTTCTTCAAGGTTTTTATGGATAATATTTGCATTACTGTATATTGAAATACAGATATCTCATTATCAATCTCTGTATTTGTGTTTATACGATTAAATATTAATTTTTGTGTTTGTATTTACCCCATTGAAATCTTTTCAAGTAGGTATTTTATTTATTTATGCTGAAATAAAAGTTTAGATTAAAAAAAAAAACCCGGCAAAATTGATGGAATATTGTCTATCTTTTAAAGAGGTTAATCGTTAAATGTTTAGTAAGTAGAAATATTAACAAAAAAATAATAGCATTCATTATAGTTTGTCATATAATTTAGTTTAACACAGATGTATTTAATATTAACAAAATAATAATTATTTACCTGAGCTTCTTCTAGCTAATCCTTTAATAAATTACCTTGAAAATTTCCTACCACGACTTTATATATACTGCTACAGAACAAATCCTGTTTTGCGGAAACGCCACCGAAAAAAAAAAAAAAAAACTACAATAAATATCCTAAAGGTAAATAAACATATTAATCGTGAAATAAAGTCAAAAGGCAGATATTGCTTACTCATTTGAATTTCATATGCATAACTGGACACCGTTTCAAGTCTAAAAAATATAAAAAGGAAATGAATTTATTAGATTTCCTCATAAACAAAATGCATTTTGTAGTATTATATTACGGTAGTCTCAAATTTAATAATTTACCTTCAGATGTTAGAACAATAAAAGCTATATTTGATGTATGCAAATACTCAATTGACAAGAAAAATATGGAGAAAGTTTTTTTTTTTTTGCATTATTGTTTTTAGCAATTGAAATAGAAACTACCTTAAAAAGTATCTTGACATATCACATCTATATATTAATATATTATTTGTATATAATATAAAAGGCTGCACCCAAGAAGTGGGTGACCACTTTAAAGCTATTTTTTGTTAACAATAATATATTTAGTAAGTAAAATAAATAATTAAATGTTTTTTTTTTTTAAGTGTCATAGCATCGGCCGGGACGCGAACCCGCAACCCGGGCAACTGCCTGCAAGTACAAGGCAGTCGCGCTGACCTCTCGACCACTAATGCAAGAGAAATAATTTATTACTCAGAAGTCATTCAGCACAGGAAACAGCAGAACTGAATTTTGATCTAGGGAATTTTAGATGTGATAATATGTTAAACTATTTCCACCATTTATCAATAAATTTTGAATGTATAGAATCTTTTAAATTTTATTCAAACTTTTCAAAGACAAAGAACTTATTAGTAATAATACACAAATAGTCAACATAGGTTAACGTTTCAAACATTATTATTCGCCATTCTACTTCAGATGTTGCTGACCTGACCAGTAACAGTATTAGCATCATCACAAACTTTCAAGAAAATACTAGGCCCATACCCAATAGTTTAGCTAGTTTTAATAAGAATAATTTGATTAGTTATTCAGTAGGACATGCAACATTTGATTATTAAGGAACAGATTGAGTATCAATTCTAGTCAATTTAACTAAATGATCCCCTTTCCCTTCACTCAGCCAAGAATTGATTTGGAAGATTTTAGTTCTCCAGATTATCATTTCATTTTATTACAACAAAATTAAGTAAAAACCTTAATTAAACCAGAAAGTTTAATTAAAATAGTTCTATCAAAAATTTTACAATATCATAATCATAGCTTAAACCGAGTAGATAATGTAAATATTTTAAAATAAATTTTATGTTGCATTTAGATTCAAGAAAAATAGCCATTTTATAATAAAAGCTGTATATTTAAAGTAAGTGCAAATGTCTTATTAAAATTTACAGCGTTTTTGGCAGAGTAGGCATCAGAAATGGATACTTGCAGATGTGATTAGTAAATTAGTAAACAATATTTTTTAGAGAAATAATAATATAGAAGAATAAAAGTGCACCTAGGTTAAATATATTTGGTTTAAGAAGAAAGCTTAACATATATTAGATATGAGCAAAGGCAACTTTAAGATATAATACAATTGTGTTGTGGATGACAGCCAAGTGTTTAAAATTGATACATCTGGACAAAAATTCTTAGACCATATATACAGAATGTAAACAAATCAATATGCATAGCAGTTTGTATTAATAGATTAATCTTAAAAAATGTAAGTATTAAGAAATTATGCATTAGCAACAGTAATCTACTATATTTTTTTCCAGAGCCATCTAGTGTAAGCTTGAATAATTAGTGAACTTAAATAATACTGCTGTATTCACAGTCTAACTTTTGTATATTGACTTTCTTCTTCACTAAAGAAAGCTAATAATAAGAAACTAGTCTGAGTATTGCTAAGGTGTAGTCATCTACTGCTCAATAATTATTCAAATTTATAATAGATGACTTTGAAGTAGATTATATAGAATAAATTAATGCTCTATATACCTATATTAAGATTTGCAAAATGAAATTGCAAGCATGAAATACAAAATGTTGTAGTGAGGTAAAGTAGTATGAGATAGTGTGGATAGCTGAAGGTTGCTTGAAAGTCTGAGTTCAAATCCTCTATATTTACAATTAAGTTCCAGGTATAAAAATACCTGTATTTGAAATAATATTAAAATAAAGTTTGAAAGTCAATTTCAGAAGTCAAATTTGAATTTCAAAATTGAATTTGGAAATAAGATATCGTTTTTATGAGAATAATGCTATAAAGTAAATTAAATATGAATTTAAACTAATATTATGAAAATACCCCAAATTTTGAAAATTATTCTGGATTCTGGCAAATGATAATAAGATCATAGAAGATATAGGGAAAAATATTTTTTTTATTTGAGTGAAACATTGCTCAAAAATTGATCTGATGTTGAGCTGATCAAGTAGATAAATATACTTCAGAGCATAAAATGTGAAAGCTCTACTATAGTGTATTTGTGAGTGAGAATGTACTGTTTTGAAAAATGTATTAGTTAAAATGGCTATCTAAGTTCTAGGTCCAATAAAAACAGAAAACTACATTGGGCCGATTTAACTTTAAATTGTCAATGGAAAGAATTATTGAAATAATATAAAATATTACAAATGTGCAATTTAAATCAAAAGAACAGTTAATTAAATCGCAAATTTAAGTAATAAGAATTTATGCATTAGCAACAATAATCTATTATATTTATTTTTTTCCAGAGCCATCTAGTATAAGCTTGAATAATCAGTGAACTTAGATAGTACTGCTATATCCAACCTTCCAAGAATAACATTAACAATTAGAATATTAACTCTTGGATAAATAAACATATCAATGCAGCAATTTTTGTAAAACTTTACAAAATCTTGACTTGTTTTTTAATCAACTTAGAAAAATATTAATACAATTCTTCAATCATTAAAAAAAATATTAATAAATTCAATTATTTATTGTCAGGAGTTCATAAGAAATTCGAGATCAGGAAATGGCAAAGGTGAGGTCCTTGAGCTTCA
The DNA here is from genome assembly GCA_028023455.1 of Epiperipatus broadwayi. Classification (NCBI taxonomy): domain Eukaryota; kingdom Metazoa; phylum Onychophora; class Udeonychophora; order Euonychophora; family Peripatidae; genus Epiperipatus; species Epiperipatus broadwayi. The sequence continues at coordinate 766,397 of JAQFVV010006271.1, forward strand.
GTATCTATCAGTGTTCTACAGCAGTGGTCTTCAACCTTTTCACCCCTGCGGCCCTGTAAAAATAAGGATAAGATTTTGCAGACCGGCAGAAGTTTACAGATAAATTTTCTTAAAGATGTAACCTGCTTAGCCTTAGATAAGCATAATTGTTATAACTGACCAAAACAGCACACTAGTTAATGTGTATAGTAATGGTGTTGCTTACCTTCACATGTTGAACACTCTTTCTTGAGTTGCGCAGTCATACTGCTACAGAAAACATACAATAACAATCATTATCATTAATGTGCTTGCATTTTACATTTATTATTTCATTGTTAAAACATGCAAGAATAAAATGTTATTCACCTGAATGTTGAAAAAGTCAAAAGTTTTGATCTTATTTTATTTTTTTTTTTGGGGGGGGGGGAGGGGGTTGAAAAATACTTTGTCATGAACTGAGACAAAAGATAGACACCAAAGTTTTTTTTTGTTTGTTTTTATTTTTTAAAAAAGGTAACAGAAATTGGTTTTAAAAATAAAAGTTTTAGTATTTTAGTGGTATAAAAATAAAGCCAAAAAAAATTTTGCCTTATAGGCCAAAAAAAAGTGGGCGTATTTTTAAACAAAAAAAAAAGAATACGAAGCTTGAAAAAGTCAAAAGTTTTAATCTTACTTTATTTTGGGGTGGTGGGGATATATTGAGAAATACGTTGTAAATGTTAGAGACAGAACTTATTTTTTGGTTTTTATTTTTAAAAAAAGGTAATAAAAATTGATTTTCAAAATAAAACTTAAAGCCAAAAAAAACCCACTAAAAATGAAATATTAAAAGAGAAAGTAGAAAAAATTTAAGAGATCAAAAAAAGTCATGTTACATTTTATTGTTTTAACAATGCTGACAAGCAGCTGTGATTGGCTATCAAAAGACAACTGGAGTTTGTATAATAAAAAACTCTCCCCCCCCCATAAACATCTGTGATAAATAGAAAAACAAATTAATTTATGTATGATTGATTAGATTTTGTTTTTGTTGTTTCTTTTTTTTTAATCGGGAAAAAATGCAATGAAAAAATAAATAAAAATTGTTCATATTAATTAAAAGTTTAAAATCATATTATTTTGTTATTAGAAACTTTCTTGCCAGTCTATCTGTGGACCAGCAGAAAACTTCTGCAGCTCAGTCCGAGGCCCGATAGTTGAAGACCACTGTTCTACAGCACTGAAATATGCAGGTCAAACATCGAATTACAAACATTCTTAAAGATAAAAAGTAAATATCTGTATAATAATAATAATTTCTTAGTGAAACATACATATTGTTTGTATTAGACCATTTAAAAGCAAACATTAACTCCAATATATCTACATATATTGAAGCAGATCTGATGCTCAGATCCTACTTCACCGCCCACATCCAATCTCCTACCATCTAAATATATTCAAATCCACCTTCACGCATGTATATACATATTTAATAATGCGTATATTTCTTTTGCTTAATATTATAACACAACTCACATAAACACTTATCTAGTTAATCTAAAAATATTTTATTTAATAATATTCTCATGTGTATACGGGCGTAAGTAATAAATCTATATATATTTCAGTGTTGGAGATTGCGAATAAATTAGTAAAGTTATGTAATATATAAAATATAATCAAAATCATATATGAAACTTATTATTTTTTCATATGTAATTTAGTAGCCAGAAATGATGCAATTTTGTTAAAAAGTCTCTCGAAAACAATTACCCGGAAGATCCCTTAGATAAAAGTAAAAGATTACGATTTTGTAATAATAAAATAAACTCATTAGTGGAAATTTTGTCCATGAAAGCTTGTTTTAAAATCATAAGATTTATTTTAAAACAATCTTTCGAGAAACTGATAACAAAATTGCATTGTTTCAAAAATCTTACCAGATAAGAAAATATCCGGTTAAATTATTCCAGATGTACAGTAAGTGCTTAAACCACCTCAGGTCCAGCAGTAGTTGCTAGGTTACATAATCAAAATAAAAGTATAAATACTGCTGGATTTGAATCCACAGGAAGAGGAGACCACAAAATTATGATGTTGCTATACATAATCCATGTATATTTTAATTTCCACCTAATGTGTAGCAAGTAGGGTAATTTCACCTTTCCCTCCATTCTGATATGCTTTTCCCATAAGCGAAGCTCTACATCCCGTACTGATGGACTTTATATATTTTTTCAGCAAAAGTGAAATGCTAACTACCATATAATAATGCTACCCTAGATCTAGTGAACCAATACTGATGGACTGACTCATATTAAAATCGCTCTTCCAGATAGCAAGGTAAAAAGAACTTTGGCCGCTCGTAAATCTCAAATCCTGTCTTCTCTGTAATATTTATTATATTTTCCAACTATATATATATAATGTCTTCAAAGTATGTAATTCTTATAAATCTATATAACTAATCACTATTAAGCCTCTTATAAAATGTTTTTTTTTCTTTTCTTTTCAAGCAGCAAATAATTCTTGTTTAGGTTTATGTATTTATATTTTAAAAAGAAATGCCAATAATACTAAAATCGCCAGCATATAATTTATTTTTGTTTTCCCCACCCATCATTTATCAGGTAATTAACTTATAACTTAATCAAAACAAGTCTATTCGACTTGCCCAGGTACTAATGATTTTAGATAAACAAACTAATTATTTTTTATGTTTACTTTAGAAAAACAGATTGACATCTGTTTCAGAAATATTTTCCATTCTAAATAATGCACTATCTCTTATTATTAATTTATATTATATATGTAAACCCATCATAGCTATTACCACCACCCATTTATTTTGTATTAATTTATATATTTTCATAAGGGCATTTATTAACCAAGATTGAGATTTATTAAATGTGTGGGAAGTTATGAATAACCTTAAGTAACATAATGTAAGGGGGAGGGGGTCTTCAGATCTTAGCTTTATATGTAATTAAAATTATTATCCATGTTTGTTTAATGAAGAAACCATACCATTACACCGGGTATTTCACAATTTATGGGCAGTAAATAAGTTTAGATAATCTTTAAAGTTATAGTTATATTGTATTATTAAGCATTGCGTGCATATAGGCCACTTCATCTTATATATATATTCATGCTTCTCTCTCACATGGAGATATTTGCTAAGTCAAGCCCCATCATCATTTCTCAATGTCCTTGAACCAGGCTGTAAAACCACCCTGGGGACATACTTGGTCATATGTGCATGCTTTATACGGGAATCGCTCTGGAAAATCCAGCCCGATAAAGACATTGCCGACCACCCTTCATCTCAACACCAATCCTGCCTACGTTTTCAGAGGAAATCGGTAAATTTCATTAATCAAATTCATGAAGCATACTCCAGGATCCATAATTGGACCACCCTAATCTGCCACCATGCATGCACTGCCTTTCAGTGTTTTATTAGTCGCCCAGAAATAGCCATAAGTCGTAATGCGATGACTTCTCTAAACATACATATTTCCATTAGTTTACTATGCGTATCAATGCGATAAATTTATTATCATTTATATAATTATTCATTATCCATCCCGCACATTAATTATTTACAACTCAAATTAATAATAATATTGAATAAAACAAAATGTAATATTTGCTTGTAAAATTATTTTCTTTTTAAGTCGAGTAAATGCTCTTTTTGTCTCTCTGGGGGTGTAATAGTATTTCAGTAATGCATTCCAATAGCACTAATTCCTTAAGTCACACACATATATTATTGGCATAGCCACAAATATCAAGTTATTGTAAAATATGAATTAAATATATATATAATACTTATGAGGCTAATGTCAGATAAATAACCTGACATAATGTTTGTTATTAATCTAATAAATCTTAAACTATATGCATCAACTTGAATCATTGCTTTCTGTTATTTAATTTTAAAATCCATTTATTATTTATGCTCCATATGACTAGATGATCTCCACTAAATACATAATTAATATGCTAGGTCACGAGCCTTCATTGCTCATAAAATATAGTTAGTTGTTAAGTTAGTCTATCATTAAAATTTAGCCTAGAGTCTTTTTGTGTCTCCGAAGAGCGATGCCAGCGGTGAGAAGTAAATTAAATCTATATCATCGGGATTGTTGTTCATAATGTTATAGATCTGGGAAATAGGCAAATAGGGCAGAGTTCATGAGTGTTTCTGGCCTGTGTATCTTGCACATGATTGGATTCAAGGTACTTTTGCCTAGATGCTAGATCTTGTTACGTGAACATACAAATCTGACCGGTACAATATTAAGTGCAATGTTAAAACAAAGATTTTATGAATTGCAGATATAAATGATCTATTATTTTGATTCATCCATGAATGAATTATAGTATTAATATACTGACATTTTGGCTGGGTCACACCAACTATCAATTGGGTAATGAATGTAATATACATTACCTAGTTGATGGTCAGTGTGGCCCAGCTATAATGTTAGCCTATTAGCATTATAAATCCTACAAGAATGCACTCAGATAATGTGTCATTTATTAATTGTAATATATATATATATATATATATATATTGTAACGAAAGATCTGTAAGATTCGCATATACTGACCACTAGGGCGCCACTAGTCCAAAAATAGGAACTAGACATTTATTTTAAGGTGAACAGGATATGCGAACCTGAAGGCACCGGACTAAACTCAAGGAGAAACAAGATATCCTAAATATTGTTTAGACAGCTGAGAAATCAAAGCACAATGACAAATGTCAGCCAAATTAAGTTTAAATGATTTATTAATTTTATTAAGAGTTGGGCAATAGAGTGAAGACATCTAGCCATGAATACAAAAGTGGCTTATAGTAACATATGTGTATTTACCAGAGAGTGCACAAGAGTATGACAAACATGAAGGCATTAAACATTTTGGCAGCAAAATTCTTTCACTTAAAATATAAGAAATGGTTAGGATAATATGTTCTTGCTGGCCAGTTGTAAAATTACAAAAACAAACAACAACCCTAGCTTCCTGAATCAGGGATAATAAAACAGTTACTGTCCCGCCGGAAATCAACGAAACCAGCGTAAAATTTCAAGCAGTAATATTCTAATTACTGTCGTTAAAACACCACAGGACTGCTGCGTGTAATACTACATTCAAAGTAAATGTGCTTGATCTCACACACAAGACAGCAAAAGATATTTGATTACGATCTTACATAATCCAGAAAGAAGTGACTACTTTCAGACAACCTGAAGAAATAACTTGACAAATAGCCAGCAAAAAGATTTTGTTGTTTACACAAAAAGTGCAAATGAAACATGCTTAAAGATTCTTTATTTTACAACTAAGGGCAGGTGAATAAATAAAGACTACAAAAACTGCCAATGCATTTTGTAATAGTTAACGAAATAATCAGGTATATATTAAACATATAAAATACAATCTCCTAATGCACCCCTTGATAAACGAAAATTGCAAACAAACTTGGAATCTTAAAACTAAGATTCCAAGACACACTTTAAATACTAGAAAAGAGTACATACAGATAATAAATAATTAAAAAACAATTAATACCATTTTAAAACATATTTATCATTAGATTGAGTGGAGATTTAATTAAATGCAATTTATTTACCCTGGCTAGAATAGGAAAAAGTTTATCTTATAGTAAGGCAGAGTTCTAGTGATTTAGTGACGAGTGCACACTTTTGATAATAGTTCATCTTTCAGGTCCTTTGACATTGGCAAGGTAGAGGCAGTATTTATTTTAGAGGCTTATGGTATAACTGAAGAAAATCTGGTAGGCGTGGGTCCATCCTTTGTTTAAATTAGCCAGACATTCTAATGATGGCAAAACTCATAGTGGTAAATTTTGACATCTTGCACATTAATGAAGTTTGTCGATAATAGTTTAAGTTTTTAGCAGGGATTAAATGTCCACACTCTATCCAAAATGGTGTGATTCTCTGCTGGCAATAATCCAAGTGTCTATTTTTATAATGAATCCTCTCTATATCTCTAAAATCGGTGGGCTATCCTTGCCTCGCTACATTTCCCATGAAAACTTTCATTAGTCTCCAATTCTATATCTCAGGCAGGGCAAATATTAATTTCCCGCTCAATCTAATTTAAGAATTCCAACCAGGGATATTGAAACAAAAATGACAATACAATTAAACCTGCGCTTTTTAGCACTAACTTTAAAAACGATTAAAATAAAAGCAACAGGAATATATAATTAGCAAGCTTGCCTGTTTTTAATCAAATTGATTAAAACAGGCAGTGAAACTAAACTATTTTAAAATAAATCAATTTTATAAACAAAGTAGTGAAAGTAAACTATTTTAAATATAAGCGCGTATGTGTTTAAATACACGTATGCGTCTTTTTTTTTAAAAATAATAATAAAAACAATTTAATGACTTTTAATGAAAATTAAATTGCTTTTCCCTTTTTAATTTTAATACTAAAACAACTGAATCGGAAATCAATCCGGTTCAACTGCCTCAATGCACGATCAAAAAAAAAACATTCCTGCAACTTTTTTTTTCTTTTCTTTTTTTAACTATTAACATTTTAAAAACTACCCCTAGAAATACTGTCAAACGTTTGTCTCACACTCATGAAAAACAAAACAATATTTCATTTCAAACATTTATTCATTCTCGTAAATCATGAACAAATTTTTTTTTTGTTTTAAAACAATCCATCCGATTGCTAAAAGCTGAATCTTTAACTTTTGTCCAGTGTTTCTTTTACTCTTATTACTAACTTCCGGACATGGTCTACTTTCACCCACTTGTCCCTTTTTAGCTTATAAAATTTTATCTCGTCTCTTTCCCATTCTGTTTTGCTTTCTAGCATATATACCTGAACCTTTTTCTTAACGAAACCTCCCAGTTCTTCATCTTTTCCCACTTTATTTTTGATCATATCAACACTAGTAAATTGCAAAACTTCATTTCTTACAGACATTTTACATGACTTGCATACAATTGCTTTATAAATGGTTTTTATTTTTGCCCTAAAATCATATTCTGAAAACTTTTCCTTAACTCTCTTCTTAGTTTTAAATCCCTGTTCACAACTAAGTTATTTTACTCAACTCATTTTTAACCTTGTGAGGTAACTCTTTTACACTGCTTTCAACCGCTAACTTGTAACTGTCTCCAAGATCTTCTTTCTCCACCACACTATCTCTCTCCACTTTCTACTTATTTCAAACTTTATTTCCACCCTCTCTGTCCTAGTACTATCCTGTGCTACTTCAATTTCTATATCTTTTACAACCACTTTTTCTACTTCCTGACTCTCTTCTACTCTTCCTGTCATTTCTTTTTTCATTTCTGCTCTCAGCCCCTCCAGTATTGCTTGTTGACTTTGTTTCATTTCTATTAACAACTTTATCATCATCTGTGTCTTGCTCTCTTCTTTTTTACTATCTGGGGGTATTTAAATGAAACAGGGCTCTCTTCCAAATCTGCCACCCTGTCACCTTCTTCTTTATCTTTCATTTTTGCACAAGGCTAACTCACTATACTAACTTTTTTTTTTAAACAAAAACTCTCAAAGCAAATAAAATGCTATTTATTTATATGCAAGGAGACAACAAACTATTTTTACTACTTTTAAATTCGAAAATTAACTCTGAACAATTTTTTTTTAAATAACAAAACAAACTATTTATTATTTATGTCATATGAAAAAGACGAACCCCGTTCTACCAAACTGCTCCAACAATACCTGCAATAATTAACAAAAATCGAACCTCTACCAACTAGATCTTGCTACTTACATCTGAAATCTTTCTCAACTGTCTAAACAAAATCTCACATGGGCTTGAACTCTCGAAGCCCCATGTTGGGCGCCAAAAAATTATATATATGTAACAGGAGAAAGATTTTTAAGATTCGCATATACTGAAACAGACAGATCGGAGAACCGATCTTCGTTTCAGGTGTTTTTATGTACGGTAATTCAAACCACTGTTCGCCCGCAGTGAGATTTTGTCTATTTTAATTTATAATAAAAATTAGTTATATATTTTATAGTTTATCAGTCAATATGTAAAGATTCCGTCTATAAATGTCGCAAACCATGAAATAATATTTGTGTGTGCGTGGTTTGCGAATTTATATCATTTAATTTAAAGTTTCAGTGCGGGCGTATTTGTTTTAAATTTTAGTTTTAAAATTGTATAAAGTTGTCTAAAAATACTGATCAAAAATCACATTCCTTTGATCAGTGTTTTTAATTAAAATCTAATTGCACAAATGTACAGAGCAATTATGTTGTATTCAAAATTAGTAAGGAATTTTATATGTAATTATTATGTCAATTTAAAAATAGCGTATTAAATTAAAAGATGGCTAAAAACAGATAATTGATTGTTGGTCAAGCTTGAGGAAGTAGGCGGAGCCTAAAACAAAAACAAGTCGGAAAGGTCAGCAGTGGCAAATTCTAGAAAAAACTTACATTCTAACTTTGGTCGTGTTTGAGAGAGGTAGTCTCGAGACAACACAGCAGTTGAGTATAATTCAAACATTATTATTAAGAAGTTTACCAGTGAATCGCAATGTTGATGGGCTAAGTGCCAGGAGCTGATCTCTGCCCGCCAATATGGATCCTCGTGCCGCTGTTTGATCATGTTTCATATACTTCAGAATTTCCAACTTCCAATCTCAAAATTTACTATGCCTTACAAATAACTTTCAAAAATGCGCGCCTACGTTCACCACAAGCCAAGCTGGATGAAGAAAGAAGAGAACTTTGTTACACGAACTTTAACTTTCTTACGTGCTTAATATTATCAATCAAGTAAATCATATGTAAGTTTTTATATCATTTATAATGCTATTATTTAACCTGTCAGTAAATTTTCTTTTCTTTTTTTTTTATCCTCCGCTCTAGTCTTTAGAAATCATTTATAAAATTGTAATTAATAGTAATAATATTTCAACTGAATGCATTTATATTTTCTTATGTTGCTTATTTCATAGACAAACATTGCCAATAGTAATATTTCCAATTCTGTGTAAACTAGTGTGTAATAGTGATCAATTTAATTTTAAAAGTAATTTCATTTTCTGAATTAAATATTCTTTCACATTCCGAGTTTTGTAAATGATGAATCACTTTAGTATTCTATTTTAAGTTGGTATAAAATTACAATCGAAGTTCAATATTAAATATATATATAATAGTTTCAAAGTGTTATAGTAATAACATGTCTGATCTGAGAAATAACTCCCTGTGTAATCTGATACTGTCGATACCGCCTGTCAACTCGAGGGGTTAGAGTTTCAGAGTAAATTTAATTAGTTATCGTTTTCACCGTCAGTTTAAGTCCGCTATGTTTTATTGGGGTAAGGATCTCAGCCTGTGACGAGAAACAGACAAATAGATTCCAGGTTTTATATAATTTCTTTTAAAAAAATCCGCTTCAAGTATTCGTCCTTCGTCTGTGGCAATGCCGTCCCTTCGCTGAAGTTAGCGTCTCGCCATTCTACCATTGGGGAATGAAAGCAGTTTTTCTTTCCTGGTAATCTCTTGGATCACCGGGGTTCGAAATGATCCCGGCTGGTTGTCGTGTCCCGGAGCTACTTGGGGGCATTAAGCCTTGTCAAAGTACAAGCCGCCCGGTATTCCGTTAATGCACCGCAATTGATTACTGTAGGGCTCTTGAATATAGGCAACCACCAGTTCATCTATCTTCCATGTCGTAATTATATAAAACCACCAGTTCATCTATCTTCCATGTCGTATTTATATAAAACCACCAGTTCATCTATCTCTTATGTCGTATTTATATAAAACCATCTCCACTGTTCGTCTACGTTCCGGCTCGAGCCTATTCTAATAAAATAAGTTAATAAAAATCTTTAGATAAATATTTTTCCAGTGTTCAAATACTCTGATTCTCTTAACCACCCGTCAATCATTTAACTACCCAGCTATTGGCATAAGTTTGTTTATTAAATAAAACGTTCACTAAAGACTAGTAGCCAAATACAAGAGGATTTATGAAGTCTTACCGTACTGTATAACACTATATTTATATGCTGTATATTTCTATTATATAACATTATATTCATGTGCTTTCTATTTGTCTTATTTAACACTATACTGATATGCTTTATATTTTGCTTATTAAACACTTTATTTAATCTTAATCTTTGTGTCCTCCACCTTATTACTCTCTAAGTTTATTTAGCCACTTTCTGTCTGTATTGGCAACTTAAATATATACGTTACATGAATGACCGTCCCAGTATCTATAGTCTAATAAACCTATATATCATTAACTGTAAGAATTTAGTCCATGTTCTAAGCTGAGCTAGAAAAGGGATAACCCCGTGCTGTTATAAAGTCATCATCGGTTAGTCATACCGGGGTTTGGGTTTGAATTCAGTTGGCGTTTTGGAAATTATTCTTAAACGTGGACTGGGTTTGAACTCGGGTACTGTGTATGAGTAAGCGTGGTGGATTTATACCGGTACAGTTATTATATTTTTGGACGCCCTCCGTGGTGCTCGAATGAAGAAATCTCCCACACCCTGCAGAGTGAACGGAAGTAAACAGTTAAATGATAAAAATATTCATTTTTTTTTGTCGTTTGTCATAATTTTGATATGTATTTGGCGTATTTAAATGCGCAAGTGAAAATTATAGTAGTAAAACAAGTAATATAAATTTTTTCCCCCTCACACAAAGGTTCAGTATATAATCCTCTCAAATAGTGAAGATTTTTTTTGAAAAGAGGGCGGAAGCAATTCGTGCGTGTAATTAATTAAAATAAATGAGTTATTCCATAATGTTTTTGTGAGTTCATTCTTGTCGTTTAAATCATATGAAAAAAATAAAGAAGTAGAATTAAGTCCAGTTCTAAAAAAATAAAAACGTGTACGCGTATATATATTTGTGTACGTATATATATATATATTTTCGTTTGTTGTGAAAAATATTTTTTTTTGAAAAAAAGAATAAAGAAGTAGGATTATTTTTGTGTTTTAGAAATAAAAACGTGTGTGCATATATATGTTGTAATATAAAAAAAAAAAAAAAAACCCTTACCGGAGTCAGTATTAAATTTTTTTTTTGCATATATAAATCTTAAATCAAAAATTATTAGGTCATATAAAAGTATATATTTGGGGATCAGTAGATTAAATTATCTATTGGTCACATGTTGCTGGCTGGCGCCTATCAAATAAATTTGTCAGCAAACATGTTTGTCCATACAGCAGTGGCGAGTGTTGTTTTAAAAGAGAGTAGGGTGGCATATATAAAAAGAGAGAATTACTGACAGAAATACAAAAAAATACTATGTTATGTACCCATTATGAATATGTATGTATTATAGGACTGAGGAGAACAGTGCGAACTGGGTGAAATAAAGTTTTTTTCCCTGTATATTTTTAGTAATGATTTTAGACATGTCATATTATATTCCTAAATAAAGAAAAAAAAGCGTAGATAACAAAAACCAGACTGAACGTAGGCGAAGGAAGAGAAGAGAGAAAGGAAGTAAGCCACACAAACAGTATCAGCAGCGGAGGAGGATTTGGCACAAGGAGCAGGGATCAGTAACCTTTTATGATATATACAAATCAAAGCGTTGTACGAATCAAAGTCTTATGCTAAAAACATTTCTAAGGGAAAACGAAGCAGAAATGGCAGAAATAGAAGGAAACAAACAGAGGGAGCACGATCGCGATACGAAGTTTAACGCGATCCTCAGAGAGATGAGAGAGGACAGGAAGGTTATAATGATGATGTTGGAGAGGCTGGTAAGGATCGACGAGGCACGGGGCATCCGAGCCGACTCAAGTCTAGAAAATGCAGGGCGTCAGCGGGAAATGAATCCCTCTGAAGACCCAGGAATGGAAAATGAAGATGACCAGGCCACCCCGGGAGAAGTTGGGGACAGCAGGGAAGGCAATAGTGCGAGGAGTGGAGCAGAGGACACAGAACCTCAACCAACTAAAATAAGGTTGGAACCTCGTGAGATTAGATTAGTGAATACAAATGCCAACTCTACTCAACAAAAATGTAAAGAATTAGATGTGACAGAAATTACTCAGAGTCAAAGTTTTACTCTAGCAGATTTAGCTAAAGATGAAGTAATTACTGAGGAAATGGTCGTTTCAAATCTAATGCAAGCCAGCCCATCTCAAAGTGATGACACCAGTTTAGTACCTTCTAATGGAGTGGCTGTATCGATGTTGAAAGATATCAATAGAACAAAAGATACTGTTTTGAATAAATCTTCTGAAATCATAATTAATAATTCTGAGTTATCTTTTCATAATAATGATAAAGATGTTCTGTGGAAAAGTGATGATGAAAGATTAATGAAGTCATCAAAGTTAAAGTTTAGAAATGATGCTGAATGGCCTCCTGATATGAAAATGAAGAAAGTGGACAGATCTTTAGTTGTGTGCAATACTGCCCATTTTAATAAATTCCATGATTATTTATTTATGAAATGTGATCTGAACAAAATTGATGAGGAACTGAACTCTTTAAACAGAAATGATAAACTTTGTTTTAAAGCATGGACATATGTTAAAAAAAATAGTTTCATAAAAAATGGAGAAAAACTTCTCAACTCCCAAAGTGAAAATGTTATAATGGATGCCATTAGATCACAGAAAGTTAGAGAAATTCTTTTAAAGCAAGATACTTTTAATAATGAACAATATAATAATATACCAAAGCACAATATTGTGACCGCTTTTGCTATTTTAGTAAGAAATCTAAAAAGACATACCTATAACCCTTATATACCTCCCGACCCAGGGAGAAGGTAGAGATATACAAAATGATAACCCGGGAAATGACCACTATGACATGCACAAGATGATGAGAAAAGGAATTACGGCAATATACCCACCTTTGTAAATGTTAAGTTCAAACCCTCACCCAGACTGTTCTCCAAGGTCAATCAATTATGAAAAAAAAGAGAAAGAAAAACTGTTAATCAGAAATTATGTATAATCATTTTTTTTTGTTGTTTTTTTTTATAAAGTGACAAGAAATGAAACAGACAGATCGGAGAACCGATCTTCGTTTCAGGTGTTTTTATGTACGGTAATTCAAACCACTGTTCGCCCGCAGTGAGATTTTGTCTATTTTAATTTATAATAAAAATTAGTTATATATTTTATAGTTTATCAGTCAATATGTAAAGATTCCGTCTATAAATGTCGCAAACCATGAAATAATATTTGTGTGTGCGTGGTTTGCGAATTTATATCATTTAATTTAAAGTTTCAGTGCGGGCGTATTTGTTTTAAATTTTAGTTTTAAAATTGTATAAAGTCATCTAAAAATACTGATCAAAAATCACATTCCTTTGATCAGTGTTTTTAATTAAAATCTAATTGCACAAATGTACAGAGCAATTATGTTGTATTCAAAATTAGTAAGGAATTTTATATGTAATTACGATGTCAATTTAAAAATAGCGTATTAAATTAAAAGATGGCTAAAAACAGATAATTGATTGTTGGTCAAGCTTGAGGAAGTAGGCGGAGCCTAAAACAAAAACAAGTCGGAAAGGTCAGCAGTGGCAAATTCTAGAAAAAACTTACATTCTAACTTTGGTCGTGTTTGAGAGAGGTAGTCTCGAGACAACACAGCAGTTGAGTATAATTCAAACATTATTATTAAGAAGTTTATCAGTGAATCGCAATGTTGATGGGCTAAGTGCCAGGAGCTGATCTCTGCCCGCCAATATGGATCCTCGTGCCGCTGTTTGATCATGTTTCATATACTTCAGAATTTCCAACTTCCAATCTCAAAATTTACTATGCCTTACAAATAACTTTCAAAAATGCGCGCCTACGTTCGTTACAAGCCAAGCTGGATGAAGAAAGAAGAGAACTTTGTTACACGAACTTTAACTTTCTTACGTGCTTAATATTATCAATCAAGTAAATCATATGTAAGTTTTTATATCATTTATAATGTTATTATTTAACCTGTCAGTAAATTTTCTTTTCTTTTTTTTTTTCCTCCGCTCTAGTCTTTAGAAATCATTTATAAAATTGTAATTAATAGTAATAATATTTCAATTGAATGCATTTATATTTTCTTATGTTGCTTATTTCATAGACAAACATTGCCAATAGTAATATTTCCAATTCTGTGTAAACTAGTGTGTAATATTGATCAATTTAATTTTAAAAGTAATTTCATTTTCTGAATTAAATATTCTTTCACATTCCGAGTTTTGTAAATGATGAATCACTTTAGTATTCTATTTTAAGTTGGTATAAAATTACAATCGAAGTTCAATATTAAATATATATATAATAGTTTCAAAGTGTTATAGTAATGTCATGTCTGATCTGAGAAATAACTCCCTGTGTAATCTGATACTGTCGATACCGCCTGTCAACTCGAGGGGTTAGAGTTTCAGAGTAAATTTAATTAGTTATCGTTTTCACCGTCAGTTTAAGTCCGCTATGTTTTATTGGGGTAAGGATCTCAGCCTGTGACGTAGAAACGGACAAATAGTTTCCAGGTTTTATATAATTTCTTTTAAAAAAATCCGCTTCAAGTATTCGTCCTTCGTCTGTGGCAATGCCGTCCCTTCGCTGAAGTTAGCGTCTCGCCATTCTACCATTGGGGAATGAAAGCAGTTTTTCTTTCCCGGTAATCTCTTGGATCACCGGGGTTCGAAATGATCCCGGCTGGTTGTCGTGTCCCGGAGCTACTTGGGGGCATTAAGCCTTGTCAAAGTACAAGCCGCCCGGTATTCCGTTAATGCACCGCAATTGATTACTGTAGGGCTCTTGAATATAGGCAACCACCAGTTCATCTATCTTCCATGTCGTAATTATATAAAACCACCAGTTCATCTATCTTCCAGGTCGTATTTATGTAAAACCACCAGTTCAGCTATCTCTTATGTCGTATTTATATAAAACCATCTCCACTGTTCGTCTACGTTCCGGCTCGAGCCTATTCTAATAAAATAAGTTAATAAAAATCTTTAGATAAATATTTTTCCAGTGTTCAAATACTCTGATTCTCTTAACCACCCGTCAATCATTTAACTACCCAGCTATTGGCATAAGTTTGTTTATTAAATAAAACGTTCACTAAAGACTAGTAGCCAAATACAAGAGGATTTATGAAGTCTTACCGTACTGTATAACACTATATTTATATGCTGTATATTTCTATTATATAACATTATATTCATGTGCTTTCTATTTGTCTTATTTAACACTATATCGGATATGCTTTATATTTTGCTTATTAAACACTTTATTTAATCTTAATCTTTGTGTCCTCCACCTTATTACTCTCTAAGTTTATTTAGCCACTTTCTGTCTGTATTGGCAACTTAAATATATACGTTACATGAATGACCGTCCCAGTATCTATAGTCTAATAAACCTATATATCATTAACTGTAAGAATTTAGTCCATGTTCTAAGCTGAGCTAGAAAAGGGATAACCCCGTGCTGTTATAAAGTCATCATCGGTTAGTCATACCGGGGTTTGGGTTTGAATTCAGTTGGCGTTTTGGAAATTATTCTTAAACATGGACTGGGTTTGAACTCGGGTACTGTGTATGATTAAGCGTGGTGGATTTATACCGGTACAATACTGACCACTAGGGCGCCACTAGTCCAAAAATAAGAGCAATAGAAAGATTAGGAAGAGGGATAGAGATACCGTTAATATGTAGTAAGGGAGTATATATTTTGTCAGGTCTTTTTTTTGCAGATGATATATTTTTATGTGCAGAAAAAAGAGAAGATATGGAAGTTATGCTGAGGACATGTGCAAGGGTGGGTAAAGAGATGGGGATTAAATTTAGTGAAGAAAAATCAAATATAATGATGGTTAATACTGAGGAAAGAGAAGATGTAGAATTTTTATTGGGAGATATTAAGTTAGGTGTGGTGAATAGATATAGTTATTTGGGAATTATTTTAAGTAATCAGAAAAATTATTTGGATGAATGGGAGAAAAAATTGATAAATGAAGCAAAGAAAAGAAAGGGATTGATAAAGAAATTAACAGTATTTTCATATAATAAATATGATGTAGCTAGAATTATATGGAAAGGAGTTGCAGTAGCAGGGTTAACATATGGTAATGATGCATTATATGTTAGTAAAAAGATATTAGATTATTTAGAAAAAGCTCAAAGGGAAGTAGGAAGACATGCATAGGATGCAGAAGTATGGACAGCAAGGGAGGCAATTCAAGGAGAAATGGGATGGTCAAGTTTTCATATGAGAGATGCAAAAAGTAAAATGAAAATGTTTGGTAGATTGCAGTTTATGGATAATAAAAGAATAGCTAAAATAGTATTTAATTGGGTTATGAGTAAAGGGCAGGTAACAAGATGGGTGAGAAAGGTAATGCACTATGCAAAAGATTTGGATAAATAATTTATATCAGTATATTTGTACAAAAGATGGGATGATTGTGTTAAGAGGATTATTGAGTGTTATTGTAGTAAGGAATGGGATAAAAGAATAAATTTATTAATAAAGACTAGGGAGTTAGAGAGATGGAGAAATAGTATGGAGAGTAAAAAGAGTTTAAATATATATAGAAATAAACAGAATATTAGGTGTGAGTTAATTTATGATAATAGTAAGGAAAGTAGTTTATTGTTTAAGGCTCGAACGGGATCTTTAGCTACAAAAGAATATACATGTAAATGGAAAAATATGGGTGATTTATTTTGTAAATTATGTAAGGAAGGAATTGAAAATATTAGGCATTTGTTAATTGAATGTAAATGTTTGAAAACAGAAAGGGTACATATAATGAAGTTGTGGAAAAATAAATATGAAAAGAGTGATTATACAGAAAGTGAATTATTGGTTTTTATGCTGGGTTTGGGAAAAGATAAGGGGGATTTAGATATAAAGGTTATAGAGTTGACAAAAATAATGTTGTGGAAATGGGATAGAGCAGATTATGGGTAAATTTAGAGTGGGGAATGTAAAAGAAAGTGGCTAACAGGTTCATCTGGGCATAATTGCTGAGATATTCTTGACTTCGTTTAAGGAGAAGCCATAATACATCACATCACATCACATCACATCACTAGACATTTATTTTAAGGGTGGACAGGATATGCAAACCTGAAGGCACCGGACTAAACTCAAGGAGAAACAAGATATCCTAAATATTGTTTAGACAGCTGAGAAATCAAAGCACAAAGACAAACGTCAGCCAAATTAAGTTTAAACGATTTATTAATTTTATTAAAAGTTGGGCAATAGAGTGAAGACATCTAGTCACGAATACAAAAGTGACTTATAGTAACATACGCGTATTTACCAGAGAGTGCACAAGAGTATGACAAACATGAAAGCATTAAACATTTTGGCAGCAAAATTCTCTCACTTAAAATATAAGAAATGGTTAGGATAATATCTTCTTGCTGGCCAGTTGTAAAATTATATAAACAAACAACAACTCTAGATTCCTAAATCAGAGATAATAAAACAGTTACTGTCCCGCTGGAAATCAATGAAACCAGCATGAAAGTTCGAGCAGTAATATTCTAATTACTGTCGTTAAAACACCACAGGACTGCTGCGCATAATACTACATTCAAAGTAAATGTGGTTGATCTCACACACAAGACAGCAAAAGATATTTGATTATGATCTTACGTAATCTGAAAGAAATGACTACTTTCAGACAACCCGAAGAAATAACTTGACAAATAGCCAGCAAAAAGATTTTGTTGTTTGCACAAAAAGCGCAGACAAAACATGCTTAAAGATTCTTTATTTTACAACTAAGGGCAGGTGAATAAATAAAGACTACAAAAACTGTCAATGCATTTTGTAATAGTTAACGAAATAATCAGGTATATATTAAACATATAAAATACAATCTCCTAATGCACCCCCTGATAAATGAAAATTGCAAACAAACTTGGAATCTTAAAACTAAGATTCCAAGACACACTTTAAATACTAGAAAAGAGAACATACAGATAATAAATAATTAAGAAACAATTAATACCATTTTAAAACATTTATCATTAGATTAAGTGGAGATTTAATTAAACGCAATTTATTTACCCTGGCTAGAATAGGAAAAAGTTTAGCTTATGGTAAGGCAGAGTTCTAGTGATTTAGTGACGAGTGCACACTTTTAATAATAGTTCATCTTTCAGGTCCTTTGACAGTGGCAAGGTAGAGGCAGTGTTTATTTTAGAGGCTCATGGCATAACTGAAGAAAAGCTGGTAGGCATGGGTCCATCCTTTGTTTCAATTAGCCAGACATTCTAATGATGGCAAAACTCATAGTGATAAATTTTAACATCTTGCACATTAACGTAGTTTGTCAATAATGGTTTAAGTTTTTAGCAGGGATTAAATGTCCACACTCTATCCAAAATGGTGTGATTCTCTGCCGGCAATATTCCAAGTGTCTATTTTTATACTGAATCCTCTCTATATCTCTAAAATTGGCGGGTTATCCTTGCCTCACTACATTTCTCATGAAAACTTTCATTAGTCTCCAATTCTGTATCTCAGGCAGGGCAAATATTAATTTCCAGCTCAATCTAATTTAAGAATTCCAACCAGGGATATTGAAACAAAAACGACAATACAATTAAACTTCCACTTTTTAGCACTAACTTTAAAAACGATTAAAATAAAAGCAACAGGAATATATAATTAGCAAGCTTGCCTGTTTTTAATCAAATTGGTTAAAACAGGCAGTGAAAGCAAACTATTTTAAAATAAATCAATTTTATAAACAAAGTAGTGAAAGTAAACTATTTTAAATATAAACGCATATGTGTTTAAATACACGTACGCTTCTTTTTTTTTTAAAATAATAATAAAAACATTTTAACGACTTTTAATGAAAATTAAGTTGCTTTTCCCTTTTTAAATTTTAATACTAAAACAACTGAATTGGAAATCAATCCGGTTCAATATATATATATAAAGTCAGCTACATACATTTAAAAATATAAAATGCACAAAAGATTTATAAATAATAATTATACTATAATACTGTAATATAGACTACATTTCTATTACCCCAAACTAAAAATGAACAACAAATTTGTCCCATTGCTTTAATCATGCTAATAAGTTAGTTCCTATCAATTAAAAAAAAGTCTAATTCATTATTTATACTAACTTTACATAAATCATAATATTCTTTTACTATTCTTTGCAATATTTACTAAGGCAATAAACCTAAAGCATGTGCGGTTGAAAATGCAAAGGTAGGGACCTCTACAGGTCTTAACCACAAGCTTACACATTAGAAGAAAATAGGAGAACCCTTCTTTATTTCAATGTGGAATGACCCATAATAATTTATGATTTATTTATTGAAATATAGAGCTTCTCTTTGTTTTTAATATTTTGACTTTATTTTCTCTGCATAATTTGAGTTATACATTCTGATAAATAACTGTTTTCTTTGAAAACTTCATATAATAGAATAAAATCTTTTGTTCATGAAGATTCATTAATAAATATCTTTAGTCATTAGTATCTAAACAATTTGATTAAATATTTTCTGCCAATAATTTAGCATAGTTTAATTGCATAAAACCATGTTGAGTATGAGATATTTTCCTCATTCATACTGCTATTATATTTCTCATAAATTGCCAGAATGAGAATAGCATAAATTAAATTTGTTTCAAGTGGGATAAACATGGTGAGTCAGTGATGTACATTGTCAACATATTTATTTGTAATAGAGATCATGAAGAGAGGTTATTAAAGTTTTCAGAGGTGGAGCGGTCTGTTCATTCCATACTAGGGAAGATAAAAGTACAACTTGTGATATGTAGATGATATAAATTTGCTGACAACAGCAAAGAAATAACTATAGGGACAGGGAGAATGATGAGTAAGAGCAGAAGCAGAATATATGCTAAAGCAAAATATGAAAATGGTTAGATAATATAATTCACTGGAGCCATAGAAAGATGACAATGAAGAACTTTTAGCTGAAACAGGTTTAAAAGAATTTGTATCTAACTTTAAACTAAATCAAAATGAAGAATATCATATAGAGTAAATGGTTGACTGCTTTTAGCATTGAAGATGTTTACACAATTTGCACCTACATAGAAAAACAGGCATAAAAATGCAGAAAAATGCTGTCTATTGAAGATTTTGGCATTTTAATATGACACTTGAAAACTGAAAAAACATGAGAGGAAAATAAAATGAAATGTTATCAAGGGATAATTGTGTTGTCTTGAAAGGTTATAAGAACTAATGAATTGTTTTGGTAAGAAAGTTTGTGAATACACTAGCAAAAGTTGTCATGTTCAGATATTGTGAAATATCAAGTAAAAAACAATGACCAAGATTGTCATAAATGAGTAATAATATAGAATGAATGGAGTCTACCAGCATTAAAACCATTTGGAAAAGGGAGAGGGAAGAGTGCACCATTGACAAAATAGCAGATAAGGTGAATAATGATAATATAGTGCTACTATATTGAATGTCTCAAATCTGAAATGAGTGATTGGTAATACCTGTATTTTAAACAAATTCCTTTTTGCATTTTCATTAAAATGTTTTCCATTTTTTAAAATTTGTCCCATAAATTTTTAACTTCTTTTTATAATTTGATTTACAATATAATTTGAGTGGATTCCTATTAATAATTATTATCCCAAGTCTTTCTGTGATTCATTATTTTTAATCAAAACATTATTTACATAATAATTTGTTGTTATAATATTTGAGTTTATACAACAAGAGATCCAATTACAATTGGTTTTTATTAATCCTTCTCATATTTTTTCACACCACTTTATAAAACCATGTTACATAACATTTCAATAATTTCTTGTTCTTCACTTAATTTAAAGATTTTGTTATCATCTGCATAAAATATTAGAAAATGTTATTAAATTTATCTGTTTTTTAGAAATAGGATATAAACTAGTTATTTGAAAATTATTATAATTTTTTTATTTAATGAAATCTTTTATTCATTTTTATAAAGACAGATAATACCTCACTACGTTTTTTTTAAAAAAAAAATTGAAATTCAATAAAAATAAAGTCTTCTTACTTTTTAATATATTGTATTGTTATATCTCCACTTTTAAAGATATTACTCTCTTTAATTTATTAATAATATTTATATCAATAATATTTGTAATTTATTCTTTATTAAATATATTTCTATTAAAATAATTTGAAAAATCATTTAAAGACATTTTAAAATGTTTTTATTGAAATTGAAAAATCTGTTTGTTTGTTTATTAAGTGGTTATAGGGCAGAATAAAGATTTTTTTTTCAATTTAATAACATTTTTTTAACATAAAAAGATAAAATGTCAACAATTTTAAACAGAAAAGTTACTTACTGATTTCTTATACATATATAATTATATTTAACATACTAAATATGCTGTTTATATAAAGAGTATACATATTAACTTACTGCAGAAATATCTGAGTATATGTATGAATTGATTTAAAATAATATATATATAATTAAATTTACCTCAAATCCAAAATTCAACCAGACCAGCAACAAATTAATATTAAAACACAACCAAAGATTTCACTGCTACAAGCAGACTTCTCAAGCATAAAGAACTAAAAAAACTACACAATATATATAATATTAAACATTACCCACAAATCCATTCACGTCCCATCCACCCTTAATATTAAAAGAACTCTTAAATAAGTTAATTGCTTCAGAATAATATATTTTCAATAATAAAGATTCTGTAATTCTTCTTTTCATTTCATTTCTCTCAAAGAAGCAGTGAAACCTTTGGTTGTGTTTTAATATTAATTTTTTGCTGGTCTGGTTGAATTTTGGATTTGGGTTAATTTTAATTATATATTGACTAGTTTAGCTTTATGCTTGTAATGTTTGTTTATATATATATATATATATATATATATATATATATATATATATATATATATATATATATATATATATATATTGTGACCTTCTGGTTTGGCACCAGAAATAGTCATTATAGTAGTGTTGTAGTATATCAATAATATCTGATATTATCCTTTTTAAAAAAAATGAAATAACATGAAATTTTAAATTTTTTTTATTTTGACTTAAAACTGTAATTAAAAGTAAGTGTATGTGTAATTAAAAGATTTCTTAAATGTTTAGTATCTTATTTTAGGGTATAATTAATGATAGAATAGGGGGTAGCTTGTTATATGCATAATCAGTACAGTTTAAGTTGATGCTTACTTGTTATATTTGTTCATAAAGCAGTATTCAGATTTGTTAGAATGATTTTCTAGTTCATTTGTTCTATACATTTTAATTTATAGCATGAACAGTAAAATATGTTTTACTCATCATCATTCACATTGTCATTTCAGTCATATCAGTGTAATACCTAAAGCAAATTACTACTGAATATTCATGCATTATCCAACCTCATTTTTCATTCATATGTTTCATTAAATCATTAAATATCCCACATCACATTCAAATATTTAATTTTATCAATAATAGTATTAAAAAACTAGCTTAATTACATTTTAAATAAATCAATGGATTATGGATTGGTAGATTATTTAATGACAAATACTGTAAAATATTTTATTTATTAAAACAATTGTCATCAGTTTTATTCTACTGCTTTAAAAATATTTAATTATTAGTTCAACATTTTTTTTAAATTTATTTAAAAGACGAAATAATTTTTTTTTTATCTTTTTTTTTTTTACTTTCACAAGTTTTTGCATATATTAAGTAAGTTTTCAGGGGGAGGAGCAGACTGGCAGTCTTTTTTTGGTGATGTCAAAAATATTGTAAATGATTGGAAGAGAAAAATGTGATGTAGTTGTTATTAAAAAAATCTATAAAAAGGAATACTTAAAATGGTAAAAGCCTGAAATCTGGGCACGGCCACTTGGGACATTGTTTACATGTCAAAACACATAAAAATGCTGTTTCGGCAGCCGCAGCCTTACAGGCTAATACAACATTTACGTATTGTATTAACCCATTGAGCTAGGCCACTTTACATGACATCGCACAAAAATATTATGGCCTGTTTGTGCTTCGAAGCTATTTTTGTGTATTCGTTCTTTTCATAACTGATTACTGTATCACTTGAGGGTGTTTAAATTTCAAGGCGGTATGACTTTTTCAAATCTGCGTAATAGAGTAATGTCACTTAGATTTAAAAATGTTGTTAATTATTAAGAATTGTCATATGTTCCCCACCCTTCCCAAAAAAAGGTTAATATGTAAAAAAATTGGCAAAGTGTATGTTCGAACAGGCTTCGACAAAGCTCATGCGCTAAGTCACATTTCAGCGTGGTGGGGAAAATATTCAAGACCACTAAAAGATCTGAGACGAACATGCAATTTTGAAACTTTTCTTCAGATAAATTGCCGAGTACAGAAAGTGTGTGAGATTGTATTTTTTTTTATTTTGTCAGGCACACGTAATGTTCACTTTTTATTACAGCAATAAAATCGAATAAATAATTTTAAAAAGTCCAAAGTTTGTGTCCTTTTTTTTTGTTTTTTATTTCATTCGAAATTGACAAGTATTTGGATTCAATTTTTTGCAGCGGGGTATTTACAATAAATGACAACTTTGGTTGACTTTTTGTTAAGAATAACAAATTACGAAATACACTCCACCCCCACCCCCAAAAGCAGTTTATTGTAGAAGGCTAAAAAAAAAAAGGTAATTCGAATGAAATAGAAATCAAAGTAAAAAGTGAGAAAAAGTTGTTCCAAAAAAAGAAAAAAAAAGGTTAAATTCTTGACTTTTTGGTTACAATTCTTTTTCCGAGTGTGGGTGGGTGTTTGAAAACAATTTTTGAATCGGCAAAAACACAAAAGTAAATTTTGATTTAATATTAAGAAAAACAATTACATCAACCAAAAAGAAATCAAAATTCGAAATAAGTCCCAAAGTTGATTCTCTTTTTTCAGCGCTGTTAAAATAATTGACAATTTTTGTTGCCTTTTTGTTAATAATAAACAGTACAAATTCCCCCCTCCCCCACTCAAAAAGCTGTTTCTTGTAGTAGCCAAAAAAAAGGTTAATTCAAACATAATCTAAATCAAAGTGATAACAAGTTGTGTTTAAAAAAAAAGTAAAATTAATAATAATAAAAAAAACCATTTAGTCAAGACAAAAAAAAAATAAATAAAAGAAAGGTAGAATTAAGTTCTAAACAAGTTGCAAATAATTGTATTCTATTTTTTCGGCAGTGGGATTCAAACAAATTTTTTTGACGTCATGAAACGGTCCGAAGTTTTCAAATGCTAAAAAGAAAAAAAATACAATTAGCAAAATTTGTTGAAAAAATATCAGGTTCCAACAAAAAACCCACAAAAAGTAACAAAAATCAATATCAAAATTTGTTTAATAATAAAAAAATCATGTTCTAAATGAAATAAAAATTATTCGTTTAATCAATATTGGAAAAAAAAACCTTGTTGTATAAAAAAAGAAAAAAAGTTGTGGCGGCCCGGTAACATTATATTTCATTGATTTTGTCTAGTATCAACACTCCAAGTGGCTTTGCCCAGATTTCAGGCTTTTACCCTTAAAACTTTTAAGAGGGCAATCATAATTATTTTTAAGAGGGCAATCATTAAAAAGTTTTAAGAGGGCAATTATAACTAACTAAGGACAATTACAATTAAGTTTTATCTAACAAAGTTTAATAGTGCAATTATTTTTCCTCTTCCAAAGTTCAAGTTGAAAATTTAAATATAGTATTTGTTTACGAAATGTGTACTTAAAACCACTAAAAGATATGTCAATTTTGCTCTCAGCTGATTGTTTGAATTTTCCCACCGTTATGCTAAAGTATATGTAAGTGTTATATTATATTATTCAAGATAAATTGTTATTATTTAAGAAAATGGGAATGCATGATAGGATTGTAAAATTATTTTATTTAAATTTAAACTTAACAGGAAAGAATAAAAGAATGTTTGTTTATTTTCTAACAATCAATTTCTTAAGTTTTTATCATATCATGAATGGAATAACTGCAACTTGCATCGTTTATATGTGGAAAAGGTGTGAACTTTTATTGAACATTTTCAGAACTTTATTAAATAAATTTCATGCTAAGTATAAAAGAAAATTCAAAAATATACACAAGAATTATATAATTTTATTGACATATTTATTGGAATAGTGGATAATTGTTTCTACTTTTACCTATTGAAGGAAATCAAAATTAAATGTGCAAATGAGTGGACTATGATATTTACATGTTTCCTAAAACTAATAAGAGAAATAAATTATAAAATGGATAAATTTATATGTCTTCACCTTATTAAATGCCTTTTAAAATTCTATGAATTTAATATGAAATATTACTTTATATGTTGTAAAATGTGCATTGCCTAATTAATGTTTCCTAATACCCAGCTCAACAGGAATTCATAGCTAACTGCTAGAACATTGAATCCGTTATTTTAAATTAAAAGTAACATTTTTTTTATCTGCAGAAATGTGCCATTTTTGTGTGTCAATATTTATCTTTGTGCATTATAATTATTTTCCTTATTTATTTGGAGACATGACAAGGAAAGTCATGTAAAAACTATTCATAAACTTTTCGTTTCGTTTGGAAAGAAGAAAAAAGAAGAGCACTTTATTTTATTTAATAGTGTTTAGATAGGTAATATTAGTTAAAATATGTTTATTATATGTATTATTATATTTTGTTCTCCTAGAACTTCTCTTAAATGTACAGTATTAATGGAAGATATTGTACTGGTAATTTTTTTATTATTATTGCTATTATTTTAATATGAGGTTTGGTCATGGCATGTGTTAATAACCTGCGCGTATAATAAAACAAATGGAAGAATCCATTTATAGTTCAATAGGGGTGAATAATTATTTTAAAAAAAGAGTTCATTATATTAAATCTTACCGTATATATATATATATATATATATAAATTAGAATATCATTATTTTCAATAATTATTTCATCTATAATATACAACTTTATTATTTATTTAGGTTCAATTTTACTGCAGATTTATGCCAATATCAATCCATTTAAAAAAATTATTTTGTTTTGCTTTGTCCACAGTAATTATTATTTTATTCTCCAACCATTCTTCGAACATTACCAAGTTCTAAATATTGTCAGATATATTTATTCTTTATTAATTCTAGCAGTAATAATTAATATTTTAACAGTAATTCTTTGCTTACTGCGATTTTAAATGGTCTGTGTATCATTATGCTTATACGTGTGTGTGTCCATTATTAAACTTATTTATAATTATATGTAATTGCAAGTAAAAATGATTTTAAATCAATTGGATTCAGAGGAAAAAGGGATGATCAGTCATTTTGAAGGATTAGAAAGTTATTTAAGAGAGAATTATTATTTCTTTGTTATGCCTGAATGAAAAGTATTTTTGTGGCTATATGCTATAAAGTTCACAATGTTTTATAATATTTTATGGTATTCAGTCAGTGTATTTGTTATTTGAATATTTAATATGGGTAGTTTGCCCAGTGTAGTGTAGTGTATGGCATTGAGTATTCCTTTTCTTATCCATGTATTGTAGTATTTTGATAGGAGTGGATTGAATCCTCCTTTTATATTTGACATGATGAATTAAATGTGTATGAAGCTAGATATGTTGTCTCCCTGATTTTCATTTGGTGATGAGTTATTCCACCAGTTATTTAGTCTTAAAGATAGACTTGGGAGTTATTATTGTATTTACCTGATTTGAATTATAGAAATCTTTTATCCCATGTGTATATTGTATGTTTTCCAGCTTATGCTATAGCCAAGTGTTTGATAGTTTATGGATAAAAAGAAGAATAAAAGGAGAGTATAGTGTCTTATAAAACAGCTGTATTGTAGTTAATAAATAAAGATTGATTAGTCTTTGCTTTCATCCGTATTATGATTATATTGAAATATCATAAGCAAACTGATTAGATTGACTAACATTAATTATTTATTGTCTTTGACCCACAGCATAATACAGATTCATGCACAAATGGTTAATTTTGAGATATAAAAAAGTTCACTATTAATGTATAACTTTACTTATCATGTTAAAACATTTTATAGTAATAATTTAGGCTTAATCTGATTGATTTTTATCATTTAATCATAATTTGCATAAATAATCAAGCAAAGATAGGACATAGTTAATGAATACAATGATTTACTTTATTTTGGCAAAGCAGAACCTAGTTATTCAATAGAATACTTTACTTCAAAATTACAAAGAAAAATACATTTAATTAATAGAAGTATTTATTTTCTTTGGTAAGATAGTCCAATATTATTCCTAGTTTTCAATCCCCTTATTTTAATTTTAGTTAGAATACATTTAAAGTAAAATGCAAAATCTTAATTTATTCAGTATAATTAAAATATTAATCTATGTTGTTGTCATAAATTTTAATTGGTAAATGAGTGTTATCCAGCAAAATGCTGAATATAAGATAATTTGGTAATCAGTTACTAGAAGTGTAAGGTCATATTTTTTTTCATTTTTGTATAAGTCTATCAGAAATCACTGATAGCTAAAAAGCCATATCTTTTATAGCAAATGATATGGATTTATTTAGCTCATTTAATGTTAAAAATAAAATGTTTTACCAATCTATCAGAATGCTCTGATAAATGAAATGTAGTAGATTTAAAAGTTGAGAAATTATGTTGTATTATTTATCCTTGTGTAAACTGTAACTAATGATACTAAATCCCTTTGAATTGTGTTCATACCAATGAAAGAAAAATTAAATGTTTGTTTAACTATTTTTCTATTTGATCAATGTGTTTAGAGTTTCTTCTCTAGCATTCATTCGTGTTCCACACTTCCACACATGCTTACACATTTATTTTATTTAATGTGATATAATTGAATTTTATTTAATTATAATAAATCTCTAGATATGATGATATTGATTTCCTTGATTCAAACACTATTATCTACTGATCATTTTTAAAAGGGTTTTTGTATTTAATAATTGTTTAGATGATGAATTGAAATCAAAATGTGCCCGATTTCTTTCATTGTCTAACTGCAAGTATTTAATTAGGGTATTGTTTGGTTTGTAATATTATTTTCATAGTGTTAAGTAATGATATTGAGGTGTAGAAGTGTTAGATCAAGCCATACCATAAGTTAATTCCATGAGATCTTCCATTTAAATTCAGATTAGATAATAAATTCAGTTAATTAGATTAGATTAGTGAGTAGTTAAAATTTAATAATGATAGGTTTAGCTTGAGTTTAGATCCAGTGAGTTATACATTACAATTTTTAAAATATTATTTTTTTATTTTATTTTAGTTATTAGTTTAATTGTATAATATGGTAGAGGTTGTTCAGTGCATATGGATGATGGGAGGAGGTGAAATATAGAGTATAATTAGTTAATTTTAGCTGATAGAATTTTACCAATTTAATTTTTGTTTAGCATAGAACTTGATAGATGTTTATTCCTATTAGTTATAATATTTTCTCCCACATCTAATGTACATTGTACACCTCATACACCTCTGTATCCCTCAACTGAGTTAGTTTTAGGTGAAAACTTTAATTAAGAGCCTCATGAATAGATTTAGGATAAAGTTAGATTAATAATTTATTCTATGATCCATAGAATTGGCGCCCCCGGGTAATTGTTATTGTTGGTGATAGGTGTGAGGGGTTACAATATATATATATATAATGTACAATATAATTTTGGTGAGCATTTTTTTAAAAAAAATTATAAACTTAAAATAATATTTCATACTTTTAGTCATTTATATTCGCATATATTATTATGCACACATACTAAATATGATATATACATAAGGGAGATACATTTTAACTTTTAACAAATATCTAATAATAATATATATATATATTAATTATAAATGTCAAGTCAATTTAAATTATAATATGGTTTTACATTTTTTTATGGTGCCAATGCTAAAAAGCTAAAGTTAATAGAGATATATTTTTTTTTTAATATTAAAAGCTTTTCTTGATCACACACTAAAAAATAAAAACAATAATTGTTCCTTCCACTTGAAAAAAAAAAGGACAAGCCTAGAAATCAGTTAAGTCAATTCCCATTTTTCAAAACAGGGGAATGACTTAATTAATTTCTTGATCCCCAGTGTTTTTATTTCAAGTTAAATCTAAAATCCCAATGGTAGTTGAAGAAACATTTTTTTCTTTTTAATGATATTCAGTAAAAGCATTTAATACAAAAAAATTTACATCTGTTGTTTCATTTTTATTATTAATTGATTTTTGTTAGTTGTCTCATTAAAATCCCCAAATTTTTGAGATTCCTTTTCATATTTTTGTAAAGTCTTTATATATATATATATTGTAGTAGATTAAAAATATGCAATGGGGAGAATAATAACTTTATATAGCCTGAATAAAAATATAGCTCAATCATTGGTCACCGTTTATAATAGAATAAAAATATGGGACACACCATATCCTTAATCATAGCCTAATTATTAATCACCTCTTTTAATACAATAAAATTATGAACGAAGGAAGAAGTAATTTAATAATGGTCATCATGACTTGTAATGTCATTTATAACAGAATGAAAATGATAGACTAAATTAAAGTGAATAGCAATCAATAAATAACAATATAACACTTAAGTCAATAAAACAATGATAATAACCTTTATTGTAACCTCATAGATCCATACAGCATTTAGAACAAATACAAAACAAATAAAATCATCATTTCAAGCTATCCTAAAATATGAGCATTATTTGCAATAGATTAAACGTAAAGCAATAAAATCAGTTGTTATCATATAAACAAGGATCTATGCATATTATATAAACACTTATAATAGAATGAAAGTATTGACAAAGAATCAAAACATTGTTTATAATAATACAAACATATACTGAAAATTACATTATTTATATTTAAATGTTATAATTCATGGTTGGATAAGATAATAATTTTAATATGACCTACAAATCTAAAATATCAATGATATCTAAATAAATAGATAATTCAATAATTGATTTGCAATTACAACTAAATAAAATAAAAGTACTGCTAACTCAACCATACTATTCCAATAATATCAATATATTTTTATTAATTAAATCAATTATAATAAAATTAAATATTTAATAATAATACAAAATCAATTAACTTATCTTTCCCCTCTTACTAACTTAAAATACTATAAAACAAAATCTTCCTATTAGATAACATTAAATTGTATAATATCCAATAACATCAATATATAAAGTAAACGATAGATTTCTGTATGATGCATACTCAAGTGCTATTAATAAATCACATCCAATTATTTTTTAATTTAGTAAAGCTAGTTATTTAAACTTTAGACTATAATTATCAAAACATATGAAAGATTATTATCTCATCCATCCATGAATTATTTTGTTTAAATATATAAATGACATTTAATTTTTAATATAAGTTTGTATTATTATAAACAGTGTTTTTGATTCATAAGGAATATTAAAGTTTATCTGTCTAACTCTTTGTCATTATTTCATTCTGTTATAAATGGTTTATATAATAGGCACAGATAATTGTTTATAAGATAATAATATTTGGTTTTATTGCTTTGTCTTTAACCTGTTGCAAACAATGCTTATATTTTAGGACAACTTGAGGTGATGATTTTAGTTGTTTTCAATCTGTTCTGAATACTGTCTGAATCTATGAGGTTGCAATAACTTTAATTCATAGTTTCAGCTTCCTCCGTATTGGCTTTTCTGTTAAATACAGTTATATTATTAATTAAATACTATTTATCTGACGATGTGAAGCTTCTGGTCAAAACATTTAATTTATATATGGCAAAGATTTCCAAAGAAAACATATTCAATAGATCTTTAAAGTTAATGCAATTTCTTCCTTTAAAGATATTTTTAGTTCAAATAAGCACTATAATAAACATAATACTAATAAAATAATAGGGAGCTGGCAATAAATGGTAGGTAAAACAAATGATTCAGCTGAGAATATCATTATGGGATACCGGGTTTACTTATACAATAATACAGCATCATTTTAATTCTATTTTTTTTAATTTCTAAAAGAACCATTTTTAAGCAGTTTTTCTCTTTTTAAAATTATTTTCACATACAGCATTTTAAGATGCTTCCAAATAATTTCTCTTTACTTTTCTTAATTTAAAAGTGGGAGCATTTTGCAAGTAGAGAATTCAATCTGTTCAATGAGTCAAAATAAACTATCACAATTTTACATATAGGTATAAGCACAAATTTTTCAGTTCATCATAACTATACTTTAACATTTAACAGATAAAAGTTCATCCTTAAATAATTGCAGTTCAAAATATTTTTATATAAACTATTTTAGAACAGGTAATTAATATAACAAAGAATATCTGTTAGTTACTATCAGCATACTTAATATAATATAGGAACTTGGAATCAGCTATAAACGAAAATAACAAGCATATTGGAGCTTTTAAATATATAATTAAATCACTACAAATGTTTTTCAATTTTCCTTATTTAAAATTTAGTCTATTTAAAGAATAACTGAGTAAATTTAGACTATAAAGTTGGGTGCAATAAAAGTCATTTAGCCATAAATATATTAGCTGTTTATATCTTAAATTCATTTAACAGAAGATATAATTTCTGCAGTTAGTAAATAAGATAGCATGTATAAAATTTTCTTTTAACATTTCTACAATAGTTTTAAGAGAATTAGCTGAAAGTCAATGACAAGAAAATGGTTACCTATTCATTTTAGCAGTTGCTTATTGTAGTCTTGGAAAAATTAAAGATATAATTTACCATACTTTTGTTAAATGAAATAATAAACTTTAAAAATAATTACAACTTGTTTTAGAGAAGAAAGATTTCAGGAAACTTCAGGATTCAATAACACACACCTTTAATACAGTAAAACTTTCCTATATGTATCCTTATTCTTTCTATCTCCTCCCAAAAATTTTAATGTCAATTTATTTTAATCAACCAATAAATATAATTTCTTTCATTTTAACTGTAATTTTTTTTAAAATCAGCTGGAAAATTAATCAATTTGATAAATGGTGTCAGTTTGATCTAAATATTTGAAAATCACGTGGTTTAATGACTCTAAATTAAAAGTTAATAATTAGTTTTTATGCAACATTAATAAAAAAAATGTATTACATAAAATAAAAGTAGAAAAACTAATATAAAAATTAAACTAATTTTATTTATCAAAAACTTTTTAAATATATAATCATAATGATTTTATTCATTCATTTGTTTTCTTTCTTTTAATATTATAATTAAATTATCTATTCATTTTCTTCTTGTATCTCTATGCATGTACATACACAGGGTTGACCTTACTTGACTCTCACTAGTTAATTATAACTTTTTAATGACGTCAAATAAAAAAATATTGAAGAATATTATATTAGAAATAACTTTTAACAAAATAAGGCCAATCTACATTAAAGATTAAATTATTATTTGACTGCTTTAAAAAAACTAAAGATTAATTTTAAATCAATTTTAACATTATTTATTCTAGTTATAATATTAGCTCAATTATTAACTATAAACTAGAAATAAATAAAAGAAAAGTTATCTTATGATATATTTAACATTATCTATTCATATTTTAAATACTAATTTAAATATTTATTTTGTGTAAAATGCTATCTTACATCTTAAACACAACTAACTACAAATAGGTGACTTACTTTGCACATATAATTATATAAAATTTACCAAATATCACAACATTACCAATTATTATTACAGACTATTCATTAATGAACCAATTTCTTCTTTATTTTTATTATTATTATTTTTTTAAAACAGATAATTATATACAATGGTTAAGCTAATATAAGTTCTAGCAGCTATTGGGACCAAGTGAAGTTTCACTTAGGTACTATATATATATATATATATATTGTGCCCTTGTCTGTAGGTCATAATAAGGTAGAAAGGTCAATTACTAAAAAATTTTAAATTTTAAGTTATATCTGTATGATATATAAATAATAATAGGATAATTAGATTTTATAGTAAAATTTAAAGCTGAAAATACCTGGTATATAAAAATGTAATAAATTATTTTAAAAGAAAACAGTTAAATAAAGCTTAATAATATTCTTGCTTATGGTTGTAAAAGCTGGCCATATAAAATAATACAGCTATAGATAGTTAAAAGTATATTAATAATTGGAGTATAATATTTAAAACTAATAAATTAAATAAACGCTATATGTAGTGTTATAAATATATTTAATAGACAAAATTAATAGAGTATATTTTATTAATAAACTGTGGGATGGTGAGAGTTATATTTAGTTCAACATTTTAAATTATTTTCCAAATTTTTATAAAATATATCAGTTTTGGTAAATTAGACCGAGACGTAGATAAAAAATCATTTGATAAAGTTAGTAAACACGTGACTGTATATTATATACCTTCACACACACGCTTGTTAAAATAATAAAAAAGTTTGTGAATTTAAACTAGATATAATTGCCATCGATCATTAAAGTAAAAGTTTAAATGTTAAATATTATTTTAATAATTGTTTTTAAAGTTTAAATAATTTTGGTAAAATTAAAATTGAATTTAAAAATATAGTCTAAATAATATTTTGAGACATTACGTCATCAATTCTTTATTTTAAACGTCTAGTCTGTTATAGAACTAAAATGGATAAATTTGTTCGCGCTAAAATAAAGTTATTAACCAATCAACGGAGGTAAATTAGCAGACAAGATATAGGAATTATACAGAGCGGGGAGAAGGAATGTGTAAGTGAAAGGGAAAGTAACACATTTTTGTAGCTGATAACACCGTAGCTTGAAAAGTGATATAAATTTAAAATTTTGTATTTATTTTAAAAAAGTTCTTCTGTAACTTATAATATATTTTGACTGTATCGATATGAATTGCTAATTTTAAAAGTTATCTTACCAGGGAAATTTATTCGAATTTAACTAAAAACCTACAGTAGAGATGGAAGTACAAGGGAAAATATCTAAATTTATTACCAAAAGAAAAACATTTGGAAATCGTCTTAATGCAACTTTATTTATGCTCAACCAGAAACTGATTGTTATAACTCAGAGAAAGATAATTGGGACGCTATATGAGAACTTAAGAGAGAAGTTATTTGCCGTCAGGAAAAAATTATGACGCAAAATTTATAAGGCTACTTTAAAGTTATTTTATTCTTCTCTATGGAAAAAATTTAATATGCGTTTTATTATAAAGAAAAATAATGATGAAGAAAGAATGTTTATCTTTTAAAGGAAAACATTATTAAAAATATAGTACAAGAATTTAGACTAAAGAAAAAGCAATAGAAGAATATAAAAGTGCTATTATGTATTTTATGGAAAGGAAACGAAAAAACTTCATTTAATCAGAGAGAAATATTGTAAAGTATTCATTGGAGAAAATGCTTGAGCTTAAAAGGAATATAAAATTAAATTACTGAGTGAAAATGGATCCATGGAAATAGAAATTTTATTGAAGATTTAAATGTACCCAGAAGATGCATCGGAAAAGTCGCGCGGGAAAATATTAGCAGACAATAGTAGAAGAGAATGTCATGAATTAATAATTATATACAATATTGTGAAAACCAAGGATTGTCGTCTATGAAGATTTATTAAACAGAGTAGTAATTGTTTTACTTTAAAATAGAACATTAAGTGACTGAAGAAGAAATAAAATATTTTTTTTTTAGCTTAAATATGAACAGTTCAAGAAAGTCTGGTGAAGAAGTATCGTAAATATAATTTAAATATTTTATTAATTTGTTTTTAAATATAAAATGCTATATTAGATTAGGGAAAACATATAAACATAAATTTAATAATAATGAGATTTAAATATAATAGCTTAATAGAATGATAGAAATATTGTTTTAAAAATAAAAAGTATGTATGGAATTTTTATATCTACAAGAATTAATGGAATGGTGAAGCCTACAGAACACGATCGAGAAGATCAAGATCGTTTTGGTAATTTTGGTATTTATTCATAATGCATAATGTATTTTTTTTTCAGGTCATCTATTGATTAAGAATGATGTGTGAAAGTTTTAAAATTATAAGTACACATTTTATACAACATTAAAACATATTCTAAGATAAAAGTAATTTTAAATATGCATGCAATAAGTTATTTCAAGTATAATTAATAGTATAAGTTGTCAAAACAATTGTGTGATTCTTTTGAACTTTCATGTAACAAAGTATTAGATATTTTAAAATAGTTTGTATATGATAAATATACGAGAAAAGTAGTAAAAGACTTTCTTAGAGAACAGCTGTATAGTTTTGAAATAAAACGAATTTTATTATTGTTAGAAATGTAGATAAGAATTTGTCGATGTACTGTAGAGAAAAATCTAGAGAAATAATAAGATCGGATAGTGACTTGGTAGTACTAGTGTAGAGGAAACCAAGATGATGTTTTGCAAAGAAATAAGAAAAATAAAGTATTTGGATCATAGTTAGTTTGTGTGATTTCAGTATAGCTAACTAAGCCCTATCACTGAACACATATATTTTGGACAGTGTCTTTACGTATCTTTTAAACTCTTTGATGTTATATAAAGCTGAAGAAATAGCTTTAGCATCACTCCTATAATAGAGGTGGGTAGACAGACAAAGGTCACTCCTCTATAGGGTCTTTAATTCACTGTACCATTATTGTTAAAGTTTATGACGGATAATATTCTAGTTATTTGGATCCTGTGCATCTATTTTCGCTATCCTTGTTTTCGTGAATCTGCATCGTCAGAAAGATATTTTTTACAGAAATAATGAATAAAATAGAACTGAGGGTATGTTATTGTTAAGTAAGAATAGTTTATTTACTGGAATGTGTTAGAACTGTGTAATTTTAAAAGTGAAAGTACAAAAATCATAAAGAGAGAAAGAATCATATAATACAGTTTAAAACCAATTTGGAAACGAATATAGGATTTTTTAAAAGAGAAATCTAAAACAAAGTTTTTTTTTTTTAAGTGATAATAAAATTTGAATATTTTTATAATAATATTTAAAAATAAATATTGCATGTTTGTTAAGAAAATAATTCAATAATGTGTAATAGACACATATATTTGTGCATGGTGTGTTAATAATTGTAATTACCATCCGAAGCAAGGCTTGAATGAGAATGTTAGATTAATCAGCATTGTATAGTGAATAATAAAATGTAATATCAAATGTAAAAGAATGTTTTTTGAATCTGTAGGATTCCATATAACTAATATAAAATTAGAGTTTTATGATTTTGTAGAATGTTTACTACGAATGTAATTTTATAAAAATATAATTTTAAAAAATAGTAGGGATATAAAGTATTAGTGATAATTATAAATAAATACATTTTGTAACAAGCTAAACTAAAATAAGAAATCCAATAATAATAATCCTGTACTTTCTTAAGTATTTAAAAGATGGGAATTAACTAGAAAAATAAGGAGAAGTTTAGTTTTTATTGTATAAACTAGTAAAATAATTTTGTGATAGGAGAGTAAGGATATCCAATGTACATAATGTAAAATATTGTTTTTGTTTATGTTATTAATAAACTTTGTTGTAAATTTATTATAAAGCTTTGTGTCTTCGTTATTATTTCTCCACATGGATGCATGATATCACAATACACATTTATAATTGAAACAGACATATAGTTTTGCACAAAATAGGTAAACATAAAAGTGTTATAATAATTTTTGAAAATTTATTTGTATGATAAAATTAAAGATCATAATTATATCATTTATTGGTCATAAGTTGGTTGCCACAATATTAAAATAAATTATATGCTAATGTTACCACACGTATTCTGTTGTCAGATTATTAAAATACTGCCACGTACGTAATTATTTATTTCATTTAGGAAGTAATAAGATTATATTATACTATTATTATTATTATTATTATTATTATTTATTATTGTTAGTTGCTGCGTAGTGAATTTATGACATAAAATTCCCTTTTCATAGTTTACTACCGTAATTTTAAATCAGTTAGAATACAATTTATGAACCTGAGATTTTATTTTATTTTACTTATTCTATTTATTTACTTAATCTTATTTAATTGAGCTAGATTGTTATTACAAAGAATATTAATACATGATTATTATTTTACTCCTAGTGAAAAGAGCTTAGAAAGTTGTAAGAATACTATAAGTTAGTTATTTAGTATAGTAAAAGGGGGAATAGTGTTCTTATGCCATTGAGATAGTATCATGTGGATAATATCTCAATGTAGTCTGTCTCGTTCTCCGTATCGTCACTCCATGTCTCATGAAAATAATAAATATTTATTAATTCATTTACAAATATAACTGTATTTATATTTTAAAAGTTAGAGCTAGTAATCATTTTAATTAACGCTGGATATTTCATTTTATTCATTTGTTAAACTGAGCTAGAACCCGGAATATTTTAAACACTATATAAATCTTATGGAGGACGTGGTCGGAGGAGGAGGGCAGAATATATATATATAAGACTTCATGGAAGAACATGCCATGTGATGATTGTAATATGAACTACAATTTTTTTTAAGTTTCTATCAATTAGCCCATTCATAGTTCCAATATTTGACAAATCTGGCACATAACCTTTTTCCTTCAATATTTTTTAAAAAAAGGAGCATTAAAGCATTTTTTCATTAAGGTGAATTGTTTAGAAGTTGTATTAGCTTTTAATATAAACATATTATCAGCCATGTACACTTTAAACCACTAAACATCACATGACCACCATTCTTTATGCTTATACAAGTTGGCTTGCCCTGAGTGGTGCTACTGTATGAAGAGTTTTGTGGCACCTTGTACACTTTCCATTAGTGCTTCACAAATTTTGATTGCTAGCCATTTTTATAACAGTGATACAACTGTAAATATTATTTTTGTTATTTACTAAAACATATATAATCAAAGAATTGACTTGACCTGCAAGCAAGTAGTTTTTCACTCCAAGTTTGTATTCATTAAATTCTCATTTTAAAAAAAAAACAGAATAATAATATGTTATGACAAAAAGTGGTCAACTCATTCCAAATTTTGAAATATTGAAGAAGACACTTTCCACTTAATGATTTATTTAAGATTGTTTCAACATAATTTACTTTTGTAAAAGATAAGACGTTCTTCAAAGATTCTGATTAGTAGTCTAGGTTATTATGAGATAAAAAGTCATAAGCTATACAACCATCAAAATTTGTGAATAACTATTACCTTGTCAGTGGGAGAGGGACATAAATATGAATTGCTTAAATCAGACTTTAATGGATGACATATTGGAATATAATTTGTGAAAGTGGTTATATGGCTAATAATGATGAATTGCTCTCTCAAATACTATTATTATGAGATAATCTTATTTTATAACTTATACATATATTATCTGACTGCAGAAAGAACTTTGTGCTGAATGTAAGGAGACCACTCCTTTTTATGGCCTCAAAAATTCTGAGCAGGATAATTTACTAATATCTATTGCATAGGTTTAGTTATTGTGTGATTATTCATATGATAGACAAATATTGATGATCTAATACTAACAAAAATTAGGCCATGTTGTGAGTTTAATTGACTTAATCAAGAACCATCAAAGTCATTTTTTTCAGTTGCATGACATTTCTTCAATAAAACATTAGCTGAATTTTATTGTATGCAATAGGTGCAAATAATCTTTTTTTAAATATTTGTAATTATAAAATACCAGACCGTACCTGGGCTATGTAAAGTCCGGGGATATTTTCTTTTATATGGTTACTTTACTGTAAATTAAACAAAAGATTTTAATATTATACGATAACCAAAACTAAATGTCAATACATTGCCGTAATCACATTTTCTTCATGATACGCTAACCAGAATAATTATACGCATTTAAATACTATACCTATTCAGTTCTAATTAAAAGTATTTGTAATGATTTTTCCTAACCACTTTTTTTTTTCAAAAAGTTTTATTCCTCTGCATAAAATTGATCATAAATGGTTTAAACAAAATATTTATTGTAGTTGAAAAATACGTCTTGTAAATTTGACATGTGACAGTTTATGAAAAATATATGTTCACTGATCAGACAAAAAAATAAGGTTTTGTTTTCATGTCACGATAAAATCGGAATTATAACATAAAGTCATAATTAAGGCAGCAGTTAGTGAGTGATTGAAAACAGAGTGTAAACAATTTCTTGATTGTTGAACCAAGCTATCTTTAGATGACAACATTTTTTACATGAATTACCCATAATTAAATTTACTAAAAAATTACATAAATTAGAAGGAAAAAGAATACTATTTAATATTATAAAAGTTATCAGTGAAGCTGAAAAAAAAAGTGAAAAAATAACTGATTTGAAAATTGGGCATTTAATTCCCTATGAAAACACATATATTAAAAGCACAAATGAAATTGGACTTATTATATATAAAAAGTGAGAAACAGTACTGGATGGAGATTGATGATATATCAGACAATGATAACGATTAGTTATTCAATTTAATGGAATATAATAAATTCAGATAATCAAATAACTTTTGATAATGATAAAAAAAGTACAACGATGTTTATAAAGAGATATGAAATGATTTGGATCATATCAAACAACTTTTTAAAATTATCACAAGGAGATTATAATGGTAGAATTACAAAACAATTTGAGAGTTGAAAATGCATTGAATAAATTTGATGAAGTGAGAGAAGTCATAAGCTTGTGAAATGTGCAGAAAACAGAAATTTAGTTTTAGAAAAAAAATGCTAAAAGGAAATTGTCATTAAAACATTGCAATATCCAGTACTAGTCGGATATATATATGATTGAGGTTCAAATGAGAGTTATCACACTCAACAGTGACAAGTAATTATATAATAAACACATGAACATGGTAGTGGAGTTAATAGGTTTATATACATAAATACATACATGAGGATCAATACATAAGACAATTATTACAAAGATAAAACTGACTAATACAGTAATATACAACTCTAGTCTTAAAGGCCCTCAGGCTTACAATAAATAATATTAAAGTCTATAGAACCTGCAATGGTCCCTAGGTCTACCTTTGTACATTCGGAGGTAGACCTCTCCGCGAGATGAGCTGAAAGTGAAGTAGTGTTTGTGCACTCAAGAAAACGCATCCATCCTTCAACTTCACCTCGCAAGTCTGACCTTGTTTGTTCCTGCCATCCTGGATGTACCACAGTCTATTTCCATTGGTCATCCCATGACATGAGATACAAAGTGGTCAGTTTGGTTATCTCTGACCAACCTTAATCATTACTGTGATGCTTTTAGCATACACGCACATACTTGAATATTTGTAATAGTTACATTATTATTGCATGTATCTGTTAATACACACACAAACATAGAGTTATTATTATTGCGTGTATATGTGAATACACACACACATATAGCATGCCTCTCCCAAGTTCAGCAATGTACTTTTTAAAAAATTTTTTTTTCATTTCTTTTTCTCTGAACTTAAGACATAATCGTGCAGGCAGAGGGGAATTTTTCTTCTCCTCTTTGCACGTGGGAGTGATTTAATTTCGCCATCGGTGACTATTTCATTTTCTTGACTATTTTGGCTTTCTTCTTCAGCAGTAATGATTTCTGTTTTACTTTTAGTTTCATAGTAAGTAGCATTTTCTTTGTCATTATTTTTAAACAATTGTGGAGTGCATTCTGTTATTGCACTCTTGTGCAACTGGTTAATGTGCTTATGTAATATTTTACCATCTGCCACGTGGACAGCAAACACTTGTTTACTTAAATGGAATACAACATATGCTTGAGTCCATGATTTTTTAAAATTATTTTTCACCCAGACTCGTTCATCAAGTGAAAATTTGTTGTTTATTGTAATCGGCATTTGATGCTCTTTTGTTGGCATTATTGCTGAGAGTTTTGAACATAATTTTCAGCCTAAGTATTTTTCTGCAGGTGATCTGCCTGTTTTAGCTGTGGGTGTGGAATGCTAATATAGCAACACCATGAAAACTGCCTCTTGGAGTCTTCCCTTTTCCCAATTTATTTATGAATGACTTTAAGCTTTGTACCTCTTTCTTGGGCAGTCCACTTGATTGAGAGTGGTAGGGGGAGTAAGGATGTGCTTAATCCCCCATTCCTGCATAAATTCGGCAAATTTTTCAGATGTGAAACCAGTTCCATTATCGGATACGAGGATTTCCGGTAACCCGTGGCATGAAAATATTTCTATGAGCCTGTCCAGTGTCTCATCTGAATTCTACTTTTTACTAGTTTGTATTTGGATCATCCTGAGTAGGCATCGATCACTACCAGAAATAATTGTCTGTGGATTGTATCACAGTGGTCAATGTGAATTCTCTGCCAAGGTTTCTCTTCTTCTTTTTATGCTTCATATTTTGCTGGGGGTGCTTTTGCATATGACTGACAGCTAGAACATTTTTTATGAATGTTTCTATATTAGTGCTGATTCTTGGCCACCATACATAACTTCAGGCTAACGCTCTTGCCCTGACAATGCCTGGATGACCTTCATGAAATAAATTTAGTATGTGTGATCTGCCTATTTTTGGTATTAGGACCTGGTCACCTTTAAGAATGCAACCTTTACATATTGATAATTTTTTGCAAGCTTTCCATAACTCTATGTGCAAAAACAGAGGACGTTGTGCTGGCCAACCTCTTCTAA
Source organism: Epiperipatus broadwayi (assembly GCA_028023455.1). Lineage (NCBI taxonomy): Eukaryota > Metazoa > Onychophora > Udeonychophora > Euonychophora > Peripatidae > Epiperipatus > Epiperipatus broadwayi. The sequence goes on from JAQFVV010006271.1 coordinate 808,073, forward strand.
TTTTTTCCATCAGCCATTTGTAACCAGCATCTTCATTAGTCCATGCAGCCACTTTTTGGCTATTAAGAGTCTGGCTTTGAAGTGTGTCAATGTAATTGATTTCTATTTCACTTGTATTCTCTGAGTTATCAGGCATTCGGGATAACGCGTCGGCATGACCAATATTCTTTCCCTTTCTATATTCCAGACTGTAATCATACCCAGCGAGTATGTTAATCCATCTCAACATGCGTGGGCTGAGGTGTTCCAGAATTTGTTTGATGACTAAAATTCCCAGAAGTGGTTTGTAGTCTGTCATGATTTTGAAATAATGACCATATAAATACTGGTGGAATTTATGAATGCCAAATACTATGGCTAGTGCTTCCTTGTCCAGCTGACTATAATTTTTTTCAGCTTTGGACAAAGTGTATGATGCGTATGCTATGGGACATTCCCCTGATTGAGCTGGGTGACATATTACTGCCCCCATTCCATATTCTGATGCATCTGTTGTTAGTGTTATTTCAAGATCATTATTATAGTGTACCAGTAATTTGTTTGATACGAGTAAAGCTTTGGTATTTTGAAAAGCCCTTTCTTGTGTTGCTTCCCATTTACATTTCTGATTCTTTTTCAATAGCTCATATAATGGCTTGGCTATGTGAGCTTTGTCCTCTAGGAAGTTCTCAAAATCGTTTACTAAACCCAAAAAAGCCTGCAATTGTTTTATGTTACTAGGCTTTCTAGCTTCTGACACTGCTTTGACCTTTTCGGGAGAGGGCCTTGTTCCAGAGCTAGAGACTATGTGCCCTAAAAACTTTAATTCAGTGGCCTTCCATATGCATTTTTCAGTATTTAATTTCACTCCAAACTCTTCTAGCCTTTGATAGACAGTAGTTAGACGACTATGCAATTCATTTTCCGATCTTGCTGTAATTAATATGTCATCAAAGTAAGGGACAATACCCTCGCATCCAGTAAGCAGTGTTTCAATTTTTGCTTGGAATATACTGGGAGTGAATGCTATGCCAAATGGGAGATGTTTGCATTTGAATAGGCCCACATGAGTAGTCAGAGTCAGAATTTCAGCAGCCTTATTTGTTACTGGAATTTGATAGAAGGCCACATCTAAATCTAATTTAGCAAAATATTTTGATTTTTGCAGTGATGCTAATATTTCTCTGGAGTTTGGAATGGGGTAGGCATGTTTATTTATAGATTTATTGACAGTTATGTGATAATCACTGCACAAGCGTATTTGTTCATTAGGTTTGGTGATAACAACTAGCGGAGTTGACCATTCTGTCTCCTCTGTCAGTTCTAGAATGCCATTCTTCACTAACTCATTTATTTCTTTTGTTACTTTTTCTTTCTGTGTGAAAGGGACTTTTCAAGGTCTGCAAATTATTGGCATGGCCTCTGGTGACATTTCCAGTGACACCAGTTTAGTTTTAATCGTTCCTGGTTTGCCATTAAGAAGTTTAGGGAAACGATCTCTAATGTCTTTTTCACTGTCAATTTTTTTGACCAATGAGATTTCAATTCCGAGCTCTGTAAACCAGTCATGACCAATGAGAGAGTTTATGGGGGCATGTACAATATAAAATGTTGCCTTTATTACTCATAATTTGAGCTTGGACTACACCCTTAATTTTTATTTCTTTACCATTTACGTCCAATGCTCTAAGCTTAGTATTGCTAAGCCTAGAGGGCTGTCTTAATTCTGCCCTGATCGAATTCCAGTCAGCTACAGATATTAAAGAAATGCCACTGTCTATTTCCATTGACAGGGGTTTTCAGTAAACTTTCACAGTAATAATAAATTTCTGTGCTTGATTTATAACTGTATTATTTATAACAATTTTACACTTGGTTTTATTTATGCTTTGTGTATTATTTTCCTTAACTTGGTCAACTGTTTTATTTTCACGCATTCTTGCCAAGTGACCTATTTTTTTACACAGTCTACATCGATCATGTTTAAAATAGCATTCTTTTGATATATGACCTAGTTTACCACAACAATAGCACTTTGTTCAACTTTTATTTGTCTGTTTAACAATTTTATTATTGGCAGACTTTTTGTTGAGTTTTTCAATACTAAATATTCCTGTCTGATCATTATAAGCACCTTTTTTCATGGCAAATTCTTTTGCTTGCTCTAATACTATTTTGTGAGCGATACTGCATTTGATAGCTTCACGATAATTTACGTCTTTATCAGCCAGTAACTGCTGCCTTAAACTATCACTATTCATTCCACATAGGAATTATTCCAGTAGTGCTTCTTCTAGAGATGAATCACAACAGCAGTCTTTTGTGAGTTCACGTAGGGCTGAGTCATAATCCTGCGTATTTTCATTTCTGCATTGATGGCAATTTCGAAAATGAAGTCTGGCAATGTGCCTAGATGGGTGAGGATTAAAATAATTTGACAAACGATATTTTAACTCATTGTAGGTTAATTTTTCTGGAGTGTTAGGTTCTTCTAATCTGTTAACTATTTGTATGACCCCTTTTCCTGCAAAACATAATAATGTCGCTGTTTTATAAGCATCTTCCTCTACTCTGTTAATGAAACAGTAATTTTCAATCTGTTGAATGTACAGGGGCCACTCATTTTCCTCTCTGATGTCAAACTCTGATATTGTCGATTGCATTTTAAGCAATATATATAACTAACTCGTTTAAATATCGTAGGCTCGTTCGCTATTTTAATAATTCTGCCTGACTTATTTGGTCGTCAGCAGACTGTTAGGGTTCAAATTAAACTGTCATGACTGTGCCAGTGCAATATCCAGTACTAGTTGGATATATATATGATCGAGGTTTGAATGAGAGTTATTGCACTCAACAGCGACAAGTAATTATATAATAAACACACAAACATGGTAGTGGAGTTAATAGGTTTATATACATAAATACATACATGAGGATCGATACATAAGACAATTATTACAAAGATAAAACTGACTAATACAGTAATATACAACTCTAGTCTTAAAGGCCCACAGGCTTACAATAAATAATATTAAAGTCTATATGACCTGCAATGGTCCCTAGGTCTACCTTGGTATGTTCGGAGGTAGACCTCTCCGTGAGATGAGCTGAAAATGATGTAGTGTTTGTGCACTCAGGAAAACCCACCCATCCTTCAACTTCACCTCACAAGTCTGACCTTGTTTGTTCCCACTGTCCTGGATGTAACACAGTCTATTTCATTGGTTATCTCATGACACAAGGTACAAAGTGGTCAGTTTGGTTATCTCTGACCAACCTTAAACATTACTGTGATGCTTTTAGCATACATGCACATACTTGAATATTTGTAATAGTTACATTATTATTGCATGTATCTGTTAATACACACACAAACATAGAGTTATTATTATTGCATGTATATGTGAATACACACACAAACATAGCAAACATTCAAATGATGTCCAACAGAATTTGATTATATTTCAATTAAATATATATATGCTTGAAGATTATAATGCACATAATAGACTCATCATAGGAAATGATAATCGATTAGTAAATTATATAATGTGTACTAATGCAAAACTAAAAACACAAAAACTATTAAAGAAGGCAAAAATAACAGATTAGATTTATAACCTCCAGACTCACTCTTGCTAATTGTTTGAAAACATTGGCAAATGTTGGAAGTATTTAAAATGTAAAAAGACGTATGTGAAATTATTCTAGTAAAAACTGCAAGATAATTGGTATAAAAAACAACAGCAGCAACTCTCCAATAAATTTTCTACAGAAATAAGGCAGTATACAAAAAAAAAAAGAAGGAAAGCAAAAGTAATTTGAAATGATCCCTTAAGAAGAATTGAATGGCTAGTTTTATAAAGATCTGAAAAAGAGTTAATTGCCAAAAACTCTATAGACAGAATAAGATTCAAAAGTATAAAACAATAATTTTGATATTGGACGAAGAAATATTTCTCAATGAATAGAAAATATGGAACTATTACTAAAATTCAAGAAAGGATGACAATTAATATGTCTAAATGTTCTATAAACTATTACATGTAATAAAGAACAAAAAAAATATATTTTTCTCTCTAATTATGACAAATATATTGATATGAGATATGCAATTAAATCGACAAAGAAATAAAAAATCGAATTATTAATAATTTCTTATAAAAATTAGGTGAAGAAATCTATAAGAAAATTTGGCACAATTATATAGAAAATGTTTGAGTCATAAAAATATCAGATTTTTGCAATATAACAGTAATATTGAAGTTTAAGAAAGATGATAAGGAGAATATTCAAATTTGTAGACCTATCAGTCTTTCCTATAAAATCTTTACCAAGATAATTTTAAGTCTTTTACTGCAAAATTTGGATTCTGAAAAAAATCAACAGAACAAGCTGGATGTAAATGTAATTTTAGCACAAAGAACCATTTCCAAATATTCAAGAAATATATACAAGGGATTAATGAGTATGAGTTACCCATTACACTTTAAGATTATAGATTGTAAAAAGTCATTTAATTCTATAATTATATGTATTGTAATTAATTATTGAAACATCAATGTATTATATACCCAAGAAATTGTTATATACTGATGTTTGTTTTTTAAAAATATAGAAGCAATTATTAGATGAAATGATGACAATAAAAAAATTAACATTTATTAGGGCATAGAAGCAAGTAACTTCACAGCTAAAAATTTTTTATAGTGGTTTTATGATAATTATTTTATGAATTAAAATGAAAAACTAATAGAATAAAATATATAAGGATTATTTAAATCGTCTACATTTAGAAGTCTCAGACTTTCAGGAAATGTAAAAATTATCAAATTAATTTAAGAATGTAAAAGTAAAAATAAATACTAAAAAGTACATCTAATGATCAATAGATTTTGTTAGAGAAAATATAGCCTGCTAATCATTAATTAGAAATAGTTAACAACAAATACTTTGGTTTGGGTAGATTATTAATATAGATCGAAACATAATGAATAAAACTAATAGTATAAATTAATATTAAATGATAATATGATTGTCTTTATTGTAAACGTCTACCCATAAGCTTGTTCTATAATTCACACATGTATACATTCTTTCCCACAGCTTTGAGTAAGTATATTTATGAGCATGGGATAAATTTCATTTCAAGTGCCAATCTTACACTTTGATAAGAATTATACTCATCGAAAACATAAATAAGGGTTCTGTATATATATATATATATATATATATATATAGGGCAGCGCGTCCAGACTAGCTCAATCTCAAGGTCTGGGGAACATGGTCTAACTAGAGAACAAAGCAAAGACAATTCCAGATTACATCACCTATATCTACGTATACCACACTATAATTTACCTGTTATAAATCTATTATTGTAGCCCAGAGGTTATAACAAAATTAAGCTATATGCTACTATTCTAGTTACCATTAAATTCTAATTTTTATACACACATATACATATATTAATATTCATGTGCACAACCCATTTATTCTGATACACACATATATGATTCATATATATATCAATGAAAGAGTGCAATTACACATCAGAGTTGTTTATTTAATGTTTTTATTTTATTTAATTTAAACCAAGATTTATTACGGTATTTATTATAGAAGTAACATGAGTCCCTTCATTACTATGCATTTATTGAACACATATATAGAGACAGGGTCAATTTACCTTAATTACGATCGAATGTCCATGTGGTCAAAGATAACAGTCTGCACATTTATAATTCTAAAGAAATACTGGCCTTATTGATATTTGTTGATCCTAAGGATGGTAAACAGTCTGCTATGTGATATGCCAAATAGTTAATCATAGAGGTGGAGTAGGTGATTTCACTTGCTTAAGAGGTCCAAGTTGTCGAAGGTGCTTCGCCGCCATTACACTTGATAGATTTTAAACAGCGAATTTAATAAATCCGATTCAGGTGAGTTCTACAATAACAATCCACTGGACTGATATAACGAAACCCACACTATTTAATTACCTCAACATTTTGATGGGAATATTAATAAAACTTCTTAATTGTACGTTAATACAATCTGAAATCCGAGCCACGTCTTTCTCTTTCCATCTAATCACTACTATATCTTTTCGAGAGCAACATAGTTCTTTTCTTTTACACTCTTTAACCTCACATTTTCCCTTGTATACTCTGTATACTCGTATGCCACAGACCAGATCTTCCATTGTTTCCAAAATACCAACCTGACCAGTTCTCAGACTTCTTGACAACAGTCACTAACTCAAACTGCCCGCAGCAACTGATTCATTTCTATTTCTGTAGCTTTATATGTTCAACAGAACTGATTAATTTCTATTTCTGTAGCTTTATATGTTCAATAGATTCATCAAGAAACGTGTGTTACCACCAATATTATTAAAATGTAGAATTTAAAAAAATTAACGAACAACAAAATATATATGTATAATCAATAACAAATTTATACAACTCTGTATATAATTGCCTCCTGTCAATCTCACATATAACCATTAATACATATACACACCTTATAATAACACACATACAATGATATTTATATAAGCATACAGTCCATCCTTTAACAGATTACGTATACTTTCACACTCTTTGTAACAGGGTTCGAATGACTATTTATATATATATATATCTTTTCGCATATACACAGCCACTCAATATCAACACTCACAATTAACATTGTACATTGCATTATCTCTTGTATTTGAACCCTGTCTGTTACATACCCCCCTGGTGCAATAGCCTTCAAATACCTTCTGTGTATTTGAACAGCTTCTTAAATGCCTCTTTTCTATCCCTTATCCCCATTGGTACCACCTTTCTGTTTCAGTCGCCACAGCCCCTTTCCTTGGTCAAACTTTGGCTTATCTGGCAGACGACGAGCTTCTGGTTCATTTTGCCATCTCAGTCTGTGACTATTGTAACCACCTTTTCTATGCATGGAATCCCCACTAGCATATCCTTCTTCCATCCCAAACTTAATACTTTGCTGATCTTGAACTTCCTTCCCTCACTCCAATGGTATGTTATGGTCATATATACTCATGTCCAGAGCATTAAGCAGCTCTGCCATTTCTCTGATGGATGCCTTCCTCACTCCCAACATCATTCTTACCACACATTCATAGGCATATTGTGCCTTACAATTCGAATGATATGGTTTTCTGATAAATGACACATGTCCAGTGTCCTCAGTTTGCCACTTGGCAATGAAAGAACTGAGAAATTTTCTTTCTTCCCTTCCTCATATTTCTCTCGCATCATTTGGTACTGCGCAAGTTTCTGGCGATCTTCTGACCAGAAAGTCTCTCATATCTTCTTCTGGTACTCCTCAAAGGTTGTGGGTTGTTGGGACAATGAGTCTCACCATGCTTGGGCATTCCTGCTTAGATGACTGTATGCTACCACTAATTTACCCTCCTCTGGCATGAAATTCATGCCAAAGTATCTTCGTAGGCTTTGCAGGTGTTCCACAGGAGCTTCCCCCATTTGTCCTTCAAACTGCCATATCTTTAAGAAGTGGTTCACGTGGGTGTGTATTGCCATACCCATATTCTCCAGTCTTTCAGTCTCACCCGTCTTTGGCCTCTGTTGTATATTCTTCTCTTTCATCTAAACCTTCTTCTACTTCTTTATCGTCAGACTTCTCTGCCCTTTCCTTGCTTTCTATCCCCAGTCTTCATTTTATCTCCTGAAATCTCAGTTCGAACCTCTCATCCATCTCCTGAAATCGGAGTTCTAGACTTTCTAATTTTTCTAAAATCATCTCCATTATATTTACTTCTTTCTCTTCCATTGCCTTCTGCTTTTCCCCTTTCTGTTTATTTTTTGACTTCATTTTCTCTCTACAACTATTTTAGTTACATGCCAGGTTCATCACCCCGACTTCCAGTTGTCCACTGCATGACACACCTGATAGACCTTCATTCCTCATTACTATCATATGGAACAATATTGTTTTATAATATCCCAATGTTAGATAAAATTCTTAAACCCCCATTTTACAAACCATGACTTTATATATATATCACAGAACAGACATCAATGCTATTTTCCCCTCTGACCACTTGAGAACTTTTCTACACATATATTCACACATCGCAAAATATGCCAATATTTACTATATTTCCAATATGTGTTTAAACTTTCTGTTTTCTCTATCGCTTTTTTTTTAAAAAAAATCTCCAACTCTCGTTTGAAAGCTCTTTTTACGTTACGTTTGGATGCCCTTTTAATGCCCGTAATCCACTATTCACAGCCCCATGTTGGGCACCATTGTAAGCATCTACCCATAATCTTGTTCTATAATTCATGCATGTGTATGTTCTTTCGTGCAGCTTTGAGTTAGTATATTTATGAGCATGGGATAAATTCCATCTCAAGCGCTAATCTTACACTTTGATAAGAATTATACTCATCGAAAACATAAATAAGGGTTCTGTATATATATATCTCTAGGGTAGCGCATCCAGACTAGCTCAATATCAAGGTCTGGGGAACATGGTCTAACTAGAGAACAAAGCAAAGACAATTCCTGATTACATCACCTATATCTATGTATACTACACTATAATTTACCTGTTATAAATCTATTACTCTAGCCCAGAGGTTATAACAAAATTAAGCTATATGCTACTATACTAGTTACCATTAAATTCTAATTTTTATACACGCATATACATATATTAATATTCATGCGCACAACCCATTTATTCTGATACACACATATATGATTTATATATATATCAACAAAAGAGTGCAATTGCACATCAGAGTTGTTTATTTAATGTTTTTATTTTATTTAATTTAAACCAAGATTTATTACGGTATTTATTATAGAAGTAACATGAGTCCCTTCATTACTATGCATTTATTGAACACATATATAGAAAAAGGGTCAATTTACCTTAATTACGATCAAATGTCCACGTGGTCAAAGATAACAGTCCACACATTTATAATTCTAAAAAATACTGGCCTTATTGATATTTGTTGATCCTAAGGATGGTAAACAGTCTGCAATGTGATATGCCAAATAGTTTATCATAGAGGTGGAGTAGATGATGTCACTTGCTTAAGAGGTCCAAGTTGTCGAAGGTGCTTCGCCGCCATTACACTTGATAGATTTTAAACAGTGAATTTAATAAATCCAATTCAGGTGAGTTCTACAATAACAATTCACTGGACTGGTATAACGAAACCCACACTATTTAATTACCCCAACATTTTGATTGGAATATTAATAAAACTTTTTAATTGTACATTAATACAATCTGAAATCTGAGCCACGTCTTTCTCTTTCTGTCTAATCACTACTATATCTTTTCAAGAGCAAAATAGTTCTTTTCTTTTACACTCTTTAACTTTGCATTTTCCCTTGTATATTCGTACACCGCAGACCGGACCTTCCATTTTTTCCAAAATACCAACCTGACCAGTTCTCAGACTTCTTGACGACAGTCACTAACTCAAACTGCCCGCAGCAACTGATTCATTTCTATTTCTGTAGCTTTATATGTTCAATAAATTCATCAAGAAACATGTGTTACCACCAATATTATTAAAATGTAGAATTTAAAAAAATTAACGAACAACAAAATTTGTATGTATAATCAATAACAAATTTATACAACTCCGTATATAATTGCCTCTTGTCAATCTCACATATAACCATTAATACATATACACACCTTATAATAACACACATACAATGATATTTATATAAGCATACAGTCCATCCTTTAACAGATTATGTATACTTTCACACTCTTTGTAACAGGGTTCGAATGACTATTTATATATATCTTTTCACATATACACAGTCACTCGATATCAACACTCGCAATTAACATTCTATATTGCATTATCTCTTGTATTCAAACCCCGTCTGTTACATTATAAAGAAATGTTATTTTTGTTTTTGGATTTAAGACTTCATACTTAAAGGAATAACAATACTAAAATTTCAGACTATCATAAAATATGACCAAATGTGTATTGGAAGTAATGAATAGAAATTAAAAGCAAATTATTAGATGAGAGAACAAATATTACTATTATTATTTAAAGAATTAAAATATTGGAATAGATCTATCTTGGATATTCAGGTAGAAAACAAAATAATAGATATATTGTTGAAATTCCAGGATATTTAAAAGATATATACATAACCATTTGTGATGAATCGATCAAATAACAAATTTTTTATTGGGATGTGGAGAACATAGATTATATATACTGGGGAAACTGTTTTGAATTTAGAGGGTCCATCCTGCAATGTATTGTTAATGGTTAAAAATGATGATGATGATAATATGTAGAGACTAATGTACAATATGTTTTTATAGACAATTATATTATTCAAATCTTACAGAAAATAAAGTATAGTCCAATTAACCTGCATTATTTATTTAGACCTGCTTTTTATCCCTACAAAGACTGTACTATGTAGCAGTGTTAAAACATTTCTTTATTAAAAAAGTCAAAAAATATTTATTTTATCCGCAATTTTATTTCACTTACCATTATTATATTTCTGGCAACTATAATGATACATCTAGTCTTATTCCAAAAATTAGATAAATATTTCCAATAGTTCCCACATTTGTTATTACAACCAAACCTTCAATTTGAATCCTGCTTAAATGCAAGTAATGTACACATTAAACCCAATAATGTTCCAATAAATTACATACATGTTTGGAATTTTTTTTTTAGTCTTTTAATTTTAATCAATATTGTTTAATAAAGCCTCACTATTTTTTTCTCTATATATTGTAATTGTATCTATATGTAGCCTCATCAAATACTAAATGTTCATATCAGATATAAAAGCTAATAATTAATAACATGTTAGTAGAGGGATTTGAACTCAAGAATTTTCAGTCTATTCATCCTCTACTCTATATCAAGCAACTGATACACATGACCACACAAATGCAAAAAGATTCATGATACACAATATACATCTTTCATGCAAAACCAGCACTCATCACTTGAGTCAGATCATAATGCCATATATATATATATTAAGCATCTACCTGTATTATTGTGGCACAACTCATGCACGTATACGATCTCTCCTGCAGCGTCAAGTAAGTATATTTATGAGCATGGTTTAAATCCCATCTCAAGTGCCAATCTTATACTTGATAAGAATTATACCCACTGAAAACATAAATAAGGTTTCTGTATATATATACCTAGGGTAGTGCATCCAGACTAGCTCTATCTCAAGGTCTGGGGAACATGGTCTAGTGAGAGAACAAAGCAAAGACAATTCCCACTATGTCATATATATCTACGTATACCATATGATAATTTACTTGTTTATAATTATATTCCTCAGTCCAGAGGTTATAACAAACTAGGCTATAAGTTACTACACTAGTTATCATTTAATCTAAGCTTTATACTCATCTATATATATCTTAATGTTCATGCGCAAAACCCATTTATTCCGATGCATACATATATGATTCATATATCTAGCAACGAAAGAGTGCAATTATACATCAGAGTTGTTTATTTAATGTTTTTTTTTATTTAACAAATATTTATTACTGTATTTAATGTAGAGGTAACACAAGTCCCTTCATTACTACGCATCCATTGAACATATATATATAGAGAGCAAAGGCCAATTTACCTTAATTACGATCGAATGGCCACATGGTTAAGGCTAACAGTCCGCACATTCATAATCCTAAAGAAATACTGGCCTTGTCAATATTGGTTGATTCTAAGGATGGTAAACAGTCCACAATGTGATATGCCAAGTAGCTTATCATAGAGGTAGAGCAAATGATTTTGCTCACTTAAGAGGTCCTAGCTGCATGTGCTTCATCGCCATTACGCTTGATAATTTTTAAACAGTGAATTCATAATCTGATTCAGGTGAGTCCTATGATAACAATCCACTGGGCCAGTCTAATGAAACCCACACTATTTAATTACCCCAACATTTTGGTGGGAATATTACTAAAACTTCTTAATTAATTACACTTTAATCCAATCCAAAATCCATGTCACATCTTTCCTTTTTTTCCTTCTAATCACCACTATCTAAAAACAGAGAAAAAAAATAGTTCTTTTCTTTTACACTCTTTAATCTCACATTTTCTCTTGTCTATTCATATGCTGCAGACCAGCTTTTCTATTGTTTCAGAATACCAACTCGACCAGTTCTAAGACTTCTGGCAGACAGAGATCATTAACTTAGACTGCCCGCAGCAACTAATTCATTCTATTTCTGTAGCTTTATATGCCCAATGGATTCATCAAGAAACACATGTTACCACCAATATTATTAAAATGTAAAACTTAGAAATTAATGAACAACAAAATATATATGTATAACCAATAATAAATTTATACAATTCGTATATAATTGCCTCTCGTCAATCCCACATATAACCATTAATACTTATACACTTTATAATAACACACATACAACTATATTTATATAAGCATACAGTCCATCCTTTAACAGATTATGTATTACTTTCACACTCTTTATAACAGGGTTCGAATGACTATTTACATGTCTTTTCGCATATACACAATCAATCCATATCAACACTCGCAATTAGCACTCTATGTTGTATTATCTCTGGTATTCGAACCCAGCTACTGTTACAATATATATATATATATATAATGTTTTCATGGTTGTATGATGTAGATAAATGATTTTTTGAGTAAAACCATGTATTATTTTCTATTATATACTGATATTTTGACTAACTAGCACCAGCCATTGTCAAGATAAACTCTTGAAAAAAAATTTGTTCAGTGGCAAGATGAAGCATGAGAATCAGTTTGAAATAGTTTAGTATTCAGAATATGAGGTTTATCAAAATGTATATTTCTCTTAGCTTTACCACCTATTACTTCAAAATCAATATTAGAAGACATAGGTAAAATGAGAGCTGGAATACATTGTGCTTCATCAGCTCTATTTAAACCAGTAGGTCTCTTTATTATTTCAATTGACTCTCTCATGGTCACAAACATGACTTTGACAATGCAAAAATGCTTGCTGATTTGGAGAGATATGATTTGAGAACCATGAGAGAATCAATTGAAATATTAAAGAGATTACTGGTTTAAATACGTCTGATGAAGCACAACATATTCCAGCCATATGGAAACCTCTCATTTTATCTATGGTAAAACTAAAAAAAATATAGAATTTGAGAAACCTCATATTCTGAATATTAAACTATTTCAAACTGATTCTCATGCTTCATCTCGCACTCAATCATGCACTCAGTCACGTTACAGTTTGAGATTGAACAAATTTTCTTTCAAGAGTTTATCTTGACAATGGTGGATGCAAATTTGTTGAAATATTAGTATATAATAGAAAATAATACACAGTTTTACAAAAAAATCATTTATATATATATATAATCAAAGCTTGGTTTATATTAAGATAGCAATTTCTCAAACTTTAATGGGCAGGTTTTAATCTACTCAACTTTCCAACTATTGAACCATTGTTTTCATTTAAAAACTAATAATAAAAGCCCTTATTGGTTTGATATTGTAGTCATACCCATATAGACATTATTCCAATCTAACCCTTCATATTATCAGACCATTATGTATCCATATATATTAATAGCAGAGGTTTAGACTGAATTTATATTAAAATGTAATCTATTACCCAAGCATTATCTACTTATTAAGGTAGTATGTAATTTGCTTGTACTGAATGTTTCTTATTTGTAAAATAAAAGGGATTTGAACTCAGGATTTTTCAGTCTAATCATCCTTCACTCCATCTCAAGCAACCAATACCCATAACCACATACATGAGAAAACATACATGATCTCCAATATAAGTATTTCAAGCAGAACCAGTACTCATGGATAGTTGAATAGTTGGAAGAGTGAGAAGCTTGAAGCCTGTTCATTAAAGTTTAAGTGCTACCTTAATGTAAACTGAGTATTGATTGTACATCTGTGTGGATTATAATCTGGATTAACTGATGAATATTACTTCTGCATGAAATATAGAAAGTAGGGAGCATGAATATTTTTTCCTTTGTGCATTGGAATGTGTATCAGTTGCTTGAGATGGAGTGGAGCATATATAGACTGAAAAATCCTGAATTGAAACCTTCTAATTACATATATCAGAAACATTCAGTGTAAGAAAATTACATACTGCTTTAGAATTACGTTTTTGCTTGGATAATTGATTATATCTTAATATAAGTTCAGCTCATCCCTTTTCTATTAATATACACCTGGGTCTTATTTTATATGGTAGATAAGTTCCTCAGAAAATCCGCATTAAAAAAATCGCACAAAAATAGACTTAACTTACCTTGAAAAATGGGGGATACATTTTATAATTTTCAGAAATTGTATAAAAGCAAAGCAACAAGAAAAAATTACTTTAAAATTCGCATAAAAAAAAATAAGGAAATAAAGTACGACTAATAAAAAATTTCAAATATTTGAAAAAAATTGATACAAGACAAACTTTTTTTACTTTTTTTATTAACTACACTATTTAATTTTACAATTTTCATACATATTTTAATTATTATTGTTATTTGACAATATGCGGTTCATTAGTGAACTAGTAAGAAATCAGATTTATCACAAGAGGAAGTATAACTAATGGTTTTCTATTGACAATGTAAATGGTGATGAAATTTTGAGATGATGATTTTATTAATTGTTCATAAAGCTCACAATATCCAGGCATACAACTATTTAGCTCTTGTTGGAATTTAAGAGTTTGTTCTTTGCAGCAATCTCTCTCAGATTTCAGCATTTTCTGATGTTTTTCTTTGTCTCACACATCAACATAAAATCTATGATTAAATGATTTTTACTTATCAGAAAATAATAAATTTGTCTTCATTTGGTAGAAATTTTTGTTTACTACTAAAAAAATTTTTTAAATGTTCACATTTTGTTTCTATATTAAAAAAATGAGATCACAATCAAAACAAAATGATTTATAAGTTATCATTTCTAAAAATATTATTTTCAATTTATAAAATCAACAAAATCTTCATTATGTCTGATTATTTTTTAAAAACTAAAAGAGTATTTATTTCTGTTATATCTAACAAAATGTATTTTAAAAGTTTAAAATTATTGAATATTTATTGCAATATTTTTATATTTGTAAGTATAAATCTATTATTATTATTTACTCATAAGTAAGATTTGAATTAAATGGATTATGTCCTGTACATGAGGCATCAAATTGATCTTAGGTCAACATGGGTATGACAAAAATCTTGGCCTCAGGGTGGCCTAGGAGCATTTCATCACCAGATTTTCAATTGAATGGACAGCTAAAGAGTTGGAGTGTGGAGTAGATTGAAGCCTGTCCATTCTGAGCACTTATAGCATATATGTATAGAGATGGTAATCTGGACCAACTGATGATTGCTGGTTTAGCATGAAATATGTATATTGGTGATTAATTATCCTTTCAACATATGTGTTTGAGTGTATCAGTGTTATGAGATAGTGTTGAGAGTGGTGGGTCATGTGAAAGTCTGTGCTCATATACCCTACATATTTCATAGGTAAGAGTCTAAATGGCTTCAGGCAATATTTATGTTAGCTGCTAATATAATGTTATATTTAAAAAAAAAAGTATTTCAAGCCAAAATAAGGTATTAATAATTTAAATTTCTTGATATCTAATAAATATAGTGAAATATGAACTTTTTTATAAGAAACATGAATTGCATAACATCAAAATTGCATTAAAACATCCACATAAAACAAGACCCAGTGTATATGGACACATAATGGTTTGATAATATGAATTAGATTGACATAATGTCTACATGCTGTAACATTCATATTCGTATGCTTTGTTAACATAGTGCAGTGTTCAACCACCAGACAGAAAAGCAGTACTGTAACAGTCAGAAATGGTGATTCATTAACATAGTGCAGAATTCGACCACCACACAGAATGGAAGCACCATCTAGGTAGCGAAGCCACCCGTAGTACTGAGTTCGAACACAGTTTATCGGTTCCACAATACAATCTACGAAACAACGCATCTGACACCACGTTAGTAAATATTTCTTTAGCCATGGTGGTCAGGGATATGCAAGAGATTCATGATTTTATTTCAAGTCAGCTAATCAGAACATTAATCTTAAACATTTATATTTAAAGAATCGAGGAAACATATAGAATGGTTATCGAATAAATAAATAAAGAAGTAACGGCAGACATATAGTTTGACATTATTTATTGAAACATTTTAATAATAAATTATTTACTAATAATATTTGTTAGTATTTAAGTTGAGTAATGAAATTTTCCAATACTGTTATATATTCAAGAAATACATTTATTTATTTAGAAACATTTACACAAAATCATTTTACCAATAATACTTTATATTTAAGACCTCAGTAGCGGTATTTTCCGAGACCGTTATGTTTACAAAGAGAAATACATTTATTTGATGACGTAATCTAGCTACCTAAAATTTTTGAGCAAGTATTTCTAAGACATGCCTTTAGGGATTTATACCTTTGCAATGCAAGATTCTAAAATAAGATTTATAAGAGTAGCGGCGGACATATATTTATTTAATTAAAGATATTTACTAATAACTAAGGGAAAACATTTATTTGAGAGTG
The DNA here is from genome assembly GCA_028023455.1 of Epiperipatus broadwayi. Classification (NCBI taxonomy): domain Eukaryota; kingdom Metazoa; phylum Onychophora; class Udeonychophora; order Euonychophora; family Peripatidae; genus Epiperipatus; species Epiperipatus broadwayi. Next base: position 824,710 of record JAQFVV010006271.1, read on the forward strand.
AATTATGTCACTAATACAGGGACAGAGTTATACATAGAATAATAAAGTTAATAAAAGAAACATGTGGGATGTCTAGAAAGGCGATATGGAATGGCAGTATATTGAAACTGCAAAGCCGTGAATGAGTTGAGAACAACGGGCTGGCGTTTGCCTTAGGCCCAAAGAGGTAAGGTGTCATATAAGCATAACCAGGGGCAAGTGGTTTGTGCCATGATTGCCTCCAGGCTGCATGACGATCGTCAAGTCCTACAGGAGCATTTATTATGTCCGCTTGTATAGGACGACTGGGGTTAATTTCAACTCTATAGAATCTGGAATATTCAAGGCTTGTAATGGGTCATCGCGTCTCTAAAATGTAACACGTGTATAATGTGTAGATGATTCTGTTAAGATTTAAATATATTTTATAACTCGGCCCTACACTATCAACATTTAATAATGAATGTTTGCGACTCTTAAAGAAATGCAATTTTATGGAAGTATTAATCAAGATTTAATAAAATATAAAACAATATATAAACTGGGTGATTATTACAACTAATACATCAGCCATTTGCTAAGCAATAGACCCTTGCATTACAATAAAGGAAGCATTGAATGCATGTCGATTTATATGAAAATATTAAGTTATTTATGAAAGTAAATATTAATGAAAATTTGACATGCATCCACTGTTTCAAGTGATCATAGATTTATACTTAGAAAATTATGAGCATGAGATAATTATATAATAAAATGTAGATTTTAGAAATACGTACCCAAGAAAGATAGAGTTAGGCAGGCTAGATTATTAAAAAAATTTACATATTAATTATTAAATTTATAGCATTACAAATGAGAATTTACAGTTTATAGTTTATAAGTTATATAAAGAATGAATAAGCGATAGCGGGATATTAGTAGAGTACTCTAGAGAATTTGGATACAGGTACCTGTTTTATGAGAAGTTTTCCGATTCAGTGATCAGTAGCAAATTGTTCATGATTCTAGCATTAGCAGTTCTTTACAACATTTAGATGATTCATGTAATTTAACAGCAGCCGCTTTCAAATTATTTTAGGCAGCAGATCTTCATGGTTGAATTTATAAAGGGCAATGGAAGGTTTGGCATATGATAGGCCATCTCCGGATGAAGAATAGTCTGGGCGCTTTCTACTCAACCATACGGTGGCAGGTAAAATTAATTTAAGATATTGGAGACTATCAACTGATTGAGAGCACAGCTAAAGTTAAACTGAAAGTTTCTAGAAAGTCTAAAATGGCCTCCTTTCTTAGATCTTATCTTTTACATTTTTGCTAATTTATTTTTGGATTCCAATTAATCTGCCCTAAGGATAATCAATGCATTTTTGTTAATTCTAATTATACAGAAAGCTGCCTTTCTATTGTTTACATTTTACATTTACATTTTATAATTACATTTTAGGGAATTTTTCTTTTTAATTAATCTATTATCTCTCACTGTCTGTTGCTTTTAAAATTTCAAATATAAAAGAGAACATATGATTATTTTTATTTTTAATTAAATATTACATACTATTTCTAAATTATTATTAAATGAAATTTAAACAAAGCAATAAATAATGGATTTTACAATTTAAAATAAATGGTTAAAATATATATATATTTTTATAACTAAAAGAAGAAATCTAAATTATATTATTTATCTTTATTTATTGCCTTAAATTTGAGATCGAAATGTGTGCATGTTTATGGTAAATTCTATATATATATCTATACATTTTTAATATTGCTACACACACAATTCGATACCAAAAAGTTTAAATTTGGGTAGGATAGAGCAGTCAGTGAGAGACGATAAAAAAAAGGTGAGACTTAAGATTCGAATACAAATCTTACTGTTTCAGTACTATAGGTAGGGAAACTACCAGAAGTACTGAGTTTGAACATGTTATATTGGTTCCACAATACACATTCTGAAACAACACATCTGATGCTACATTAGTAAACATTTCTTTAAGCACGGGGATCAGGGAGATACAAGAGACTCATTTACTTTATTTTAGAGTTAGTCATCTAATAACAATAAATCTAGACATTTATATATATTTAAATAATTGAGGAGATACTATTCTGAATGTGTGTTGAACAAATAAGTACATGACAGTAAATATATGCTTTGAAATTATTTTAATGAATACATTTAATAATAATGAACTTCTGGTAGTGGTATTATTATCCCGATACCCTTTATATTTACAAAATCAGGTACAATTATTTATTAATACAATTTAGCTACCTGAATGCTTGGGATAAGTGTTTACAAGATCATGCTGCCAAGAATTTAATATCTTTTGCGATGTGAGAGTTTAAATCAGAAAATAATAATCATGGTTGTGGACATATAAATTTATTCAAGTAAATGATAGAATTACCTTACAGAAAGAATTAATTACAGGTGGACATTGATCTGAGAGCGAATTCATGCTGGGTAATGTAAAGACAGCATTATACTTGAAATACTAAAATTAATTACGAAGAAACATGTGGTACATTTAGAGATACAATGTGAAGGTGGCAGTACATTGAAACTGCAGAGCCAGTGGATAAATTTAAAATGACGGGCTGGCATTTTCCATAGGCCCAAAAAGTAAAGTGGTCACATTAGCATCATCAGGTGTAAGGGACCATGCCACAATTATTCCCTGACTTATGACAGATGTTAAGTCCTCTGGAAACATTTCTTATGTCTGCTTATATAAGATGAGAATGCAATATTCACTGTTGATCGGGGTTATCCAAGGCTTGAAGATGGATTATCGCATCTTTAAACTGCCACATATCTATCTAACAGAAGTATCAATTCAGACTTACTTTTAAAATTAAATTTGAAATTTATGACTCGGTCTCCCAATACCAACCTTTAATAAATTAACTTATTTTGCCCTCAAATAAATGTAATTAGTGGATTTGTTGAAATACACTAGCTTTATTATTAAAATTCAAAAGCAGGTTTGATAAGGGAATTTATAAGTTTGGGATTGTTATTTTAAGAATTAATATGTCCACCACCTACTTCATGGTAGACTCTTGCATTTACAATAAGGGAAACAAGAATGCATATCAATTAATATAGAACTAACTTGAACAAAATAATTTAACATGAGTAAAATATCAATAATATGACTTGCAGGACACATATCCATTATTTCATGTAATCATTTATTCTCTAGAAAATTATGGTGATTTCCGAGCTGACCAGCCAACATAAGTACATAAAAGAGATCTACAATTTGATCACTACACAGTATGGCAACCGTTTTAATTATTATTTACATTTAAAGATTGGCTGAGTCCAGTCAGAAATCTTATAGGCATGCTATTACTAAAGTAAAAATGCAAAACAGAAATATATACCCAAGAAAGTAGAGAAGTGTCAGGTAAGCTAAATTATTAGAAGAGATTTACAGAGTTTAGATTACATTCATATCGGCCATTCAAGCCAATTGTGCAAATGCTTTGCGAGTGTTAAATAATAAATGGCCGATATGAATGTAATTACAAATTGTATACAGACGCTATAAAAATAAATGCTTATTTATATATAGAGTTTAGATTAATAAGTATATTTTAAAAGTACACAATTTATAAAGTTTAGCTATAGCTTGGAAATAGAAATTTAGAGTACTTTAAAGGCCTTGGGTACAGGTACTTGTTTTATATGGAGATGAATTTTCACATTTCAAATTAGTTGCATATTGTCCATTTAGTTTATAACAGCAGTTTCCCTTTCATAGCACTCACGTGATGGTATTTATTTTGATATTGATGGTAGCTTTCCATCTATCTTGAAAGCAGATTTGCATTACTCAACTTCTGAAAGGCACATGTGGAGGTTCGGGCATTTGACTGACCATTTCTGGAGGAGAATAGCTCTGTTGCTTTCTACTCAAACACTTTAAAATATTCCTCTCTATGAAAAATTAATTTCTGATGATCAGAAGCATGCGAATCAAATCAGGATTCGCAAGACTCAAGCCAAAGAAAATCACAACCAATTAAATTAATTTTTGTCCTTTTATACTGACCATGTTTTATTTTTTATCTTTCAATTTTCAGGTCGATATTTTCCCCTAGGAGAATCAATGCATTAGTCAAGAATTGAAGATTTTAATTAAATCAGAAAACTACATTTTCTATTGTTAAGCTTTGTTTTTACACCTTTTAACATTTCACAGCAATTAAAACTTTTAGGAAATTTTTTTCTAATTAATCCATTATCTCCTGCAAACCATGACTTGCAAAATTTCAAATACACAGGGGATTTATAATTTATTTTTACATTTTTAAAATTAAAATCGAGTTTCAAAGTTAATATTTTAAAATAAGATTTTAAAAAATTAGAAATAAATGAATGAAAGTTTATAACTTAAAATAAAATAGATAAAGCTATATAAACATTATATAACTAAAAAAAAAGAATTTTGAAATTATATCAAAATATTTTAATTTACTGTTTAAATCTGTAAACAAAGTGTGTGCGCATTTACAGCAAATTTGACAGATGCTTATATATTTAATACCATTACACGCACAATTCAATACCAAAAGTTTAAATTTAGGTAGGATAAAGGTGATGGGCGAGAGATGATAGAAAAGGTGAAACTTAAGATTCGAATTCGAATCTTACTGTTTCAATGCGTATGACTACAATATCAAATCCAAAAAGAGCTTCGAGTGTTCCATCATCAGTTTTTCAATGAAATGGAGAGTTGAATAGTTGGAAGAGCTGAGAAAATTGATGATTGTCCATTAAAGTTTGAGAAATTGCTATCTTAATATTGTATATATGTGTGGGTGTTTATGATCTGGCCCAGCTAATGAGTGATGGTTCTGCATGAAATACATATATTTGGATTATGTACCTTTTTTGCATGTCCATGGTCATTTGTATTGGTTTCTTGAGATGTGGTGGAGAATAAATAGTCTGAAAAATTCTGAGTTCAAATCCATCTAATTACATATATAAGAAACATTTAGTATAAACAAATTAAATACTGCCTTAGAATAATAGCATGTTAATTATTAAAACCCTCATTAAAAAGTGGTTAAACTTTAAAATGCTAAATTAATAGGAAAGGTCATATACTAAGAATGATTTTTTTTGCTGTTGAAACCCTCAATGGGTAAAGGGTTAAGCAATATAACACTAAGTAATAGGAAATTAATTCTAAAACCTCATTAAATAAAGTGTTTATTCCAGTACTGTGCTTGAAGGATCATTTACATTTTATCTCAAACAAATATTCTATGCAAAAATAAAAGAAAAAAGTTTTGTTAATTGATGGTAAAAATCAGTTTTGGAAAATGAAAAAAAGAAGGGGAATATAGTTGTATTAAAATTAATTAAATAGAAGTTTTATCCAACTATTTCAAAATGAATAAGTTTATAGTACTAACAATGACAATATTAATATTTTATTATTTTCTCTGTCTTTCTATATCCAATTGTGATGAATAATCATAATTTTTTTATGTGTTTATCAAAAAGAACAGATTTTTCTAGTAATTGTAAAAAGATTTTTTTTCTTTACTTAACCTGTTTATTGATAGAAACATTATGGTATCTGAATGAAAGAAATTAAGTCTGAAGCATATAAAAATGCTGGCAGAAGCTCAACAGTTAATCCAGTTTGCATTTGAAGAGGACAGGAGCATTGTCTCACAAATTTTTATTATAAAAATCAGTACAACATGCATATATGCATTAGAAATTGAAAGTAAGAAGGTCCATAATATAACTCAAATACACAATGGTTTTGTACATATATATGATAAATATTAAACAAATGGCTTGTTGAGAAATTTAAGCAGAACATCTTTCATCTGCATGGATTCCATAGAAGAAGAAAGTAAAATGTCTTGCTGAATAACCTAGCATTGAAAAAGAAACCTAATTTTTCTCATTCTAGTTCTATTATATGTAAATAGTTAAACATGCCTTATCAAGGAAAAAGAAAACAATTGACAGAAAATGATCAGCTATCCATGGACTGATCATTAGAGAAATGTTACAATCAGTTTATTAAATTTTGCAAAATGCATATTTATTTAAAAAAAAAAAAGAAAAACAATATGGATAAATCTGTGTGATTATAATCTGCATAGAAATAAATAGTGAGGTGAAGACTGATTTTTAAACTGTGATTAAATAAGAAATATGCAAACTCCATGAAAAGAAAAAAGCTTTCTTATTTGAAAAACTGTTTTTTTCTGAGACAAAGAACCAGATTCAAATACAAAAATATTAGGTACAAGAACTGAAGTAAGAAAATTTTTTTACTTTCACTATATTTGTGTATAAATATTTTTTCTCTATCTCTAAATTGTTATCAACTACGCTAATTTATTTCTCAATGATATATGTACTTACTTTATAATTAGATGTATGTGCATTATATATATATATATATATATAATATGATTGTTGTAATGCTAATGATTTGAGAGGATGTAAATATCAATTGCACGTTACCACTAAAATAAAACTGTTATTGTTATAACTGTTGTGCCTATATTCACTTTTCATTTGTGCATTTTATCAAGTGAATTAAATAGTATAACATTACCAGTTTCCAAAATTCTTAGAGCTATGATCTAGAGCTGTTTAGGATCTCTTCAAAGAATATAGGGTTATACCTGTGTTGCTAGTGGCACCACTCTGGTTTTTAATAATATGTTTTCCCAGAGGCAATAAATATTGTAGTATACTTAAATAAATATATAAAATATATACATTCTTCCTTTTTCTTTTCAAAACTTGTTTATTCAATATTTTACTATAATTTTATTTTTTCCATCATAACAATGTTTCAACTACATTCTATAGTCATTATCAAGTTTCCCTAAACAAAATAAATAAAACAAAATAAACATAAAAATAATAACAAATAATAAAATATTAATACATCATAAATATACATAATATTCAAATAAAACCATAATATTATTACATTTACAAATATAATTATTTATCTCTTCCTTAAAATTCCTATATAATTTAATATTACTCCCATCCAACTTTATTATCTATTCTCTAAATCTCTACCCATTAACATTCCTTTTAACACCATTCCTATATTATCTTATTTTTATTTATTAACATTCTATTTAATATTGGTTTATATTGATCAATATATGTTTCTTCTTTTATTATTCTCTCTTTAAATTTTTTAACACATTCTAACCAATATTAAATAGAATATTAATAAATAAAGATAAGAAAATAAGATAATATAGGAATGAAGGATGTTCCAACTTTATTATCTGTTCTCTAAATCTCTATCCATTAACATTCCTTTTAATACCCTTTATTATCTATTCTCTAAATCTCTACCCATTAACATTCCTTTTAATACCCTTTATTATCTATTCTCTAAATCTCTACCCATTAACATGTCTTTTAACACCCTTCAATCCTATATTATCTTATTTTCTTCTCTTTATTTATTAACATTCTATTTAATATTGGTTAGAATGTGTCAAAAAATTTAGAGAGAAAATAATAAAAGAGGAAACATATATTGATCAATATAAACCAATATTAAATGGAATGTTAATAAAAAAAAAGATAATATAGGAATGGAAGGGGTTAAAAGGAATGTTAATGGGTAGAGATTTAGAGAATAGGTAATAAAGTTGGATGGGAGTAATATTAAATTATATAGGTATTTTAAGAAACAAATAAATAATTATATTTGTAAATGTAATAATATTGTAGTTTTATTTGAATATTATGTATATTTATGATGTATTAGTATTTGATATTTAGTTATTATTTTTATATTTATTTTGTTTTATTTTATTTTATTTTGTTTAGGGAAACTTAATAATGACTATAGAATGTAGTTGAAACGTTGTTATGATGGAAAAAATAAAATTATAGTAAAATATTGAATAAACAAGTTTTGAAAAGAAAAAAGAAGAATGTATATATTTTATATATTTATTATGTTGGTGCTATAATTTAAAAAGAACAAAAAAAAAATGAAAAGTTGTATATATAATTTTGTTTATACTTAAATAGTATGAGTTTATACTCATATAATGAGCAGGCAATATTATTATGTGTAGTTAACATTATAAACAATAAGCTGTAAGCTGGTAATGTTCCTCAGTATGCTCACAATAGTTAATGATTGGGCTAATAAATCAGTTATAGTCGTGACCAAAAGTAGTTATGATTACATATATGCCACTATGTGATTGAGGAGATAATGGTACAACACAAATATAGTTAAAAACTGTACTAAAATCAGGTATAATAACCATTCAAAATTTTTCCCAGCACTGTTCAAACTGTATTTCATATTGGCATTAAAAGGATTAACATCGTAGGTGTAGATTTGATTGTGAATAATATATTCAAGCTTTGACGCTAAGTGCAATTATGGTGTTTAATAGAAAAAGTTGGTCTATTGTTTTCAGTGATGATTCACATACTTGGAGAGTAATGTGTGTCTATATATATATATAATGAGAGACTCAGTATATCTTTGTCATCTTGTTCCATAACTTAAAAGAGTATGAAATATCTGTTTGAAGAGAACTTGGAAAAAAGTTGATCGGTAATATAGGCACATGCATATATAAATTTATATACACTCTCCATTTAATATACATATACAATGCATACATCTAGATTTTATATGCGTTTGATCAATCCTAAAATACATTTACATATTTATTGCATATAACTAATGGTAATGTAAAACCACTTTTTTAAATTGATAACCCATTGCATATATTTTTTTAAAGAACAGTAAAAAAAAGATAGACTCATTGCGATTGACAATTATGAAATGGTAGGGTTTTGTATAGTTTTCCATCTTTGCTTGGTTCTTTAGCTAAGAAAAATTAGATAGTAATTACCAAATAATGTTGAATACACAGATACTTAAAACATTTGATACCAATGAAAATAATTTTATTTGACCATATTCTTATCTTAGGTCATAAGTATGGAAAGTGTAATGTCATATCTCTGTACTATGAGACCCATTTATCTACTATATTTGCTATATACTTAAGAGATTATTATGATATTCAAATTGACAATTGAAGGCCAAATGACTTCTAACAGCCTCCACTCCTCAAATAACGAATAGTGAAGAAGTGAATGTCCTCATAGCTTACCAATTTTTATGGTGAGGTTTTTAGTATTTCTTCATTATTTTAGTCTAAAGATAAAAAGTTAAATAAAAATTCATAATCCAATTTTGAATACTAGCCTGAAAAAATTTTTAAACTGTTTAGTGAATAGATAATACAAATGTATAAATAAGTTAAAAAAATTACATGAAGATAATTGTACGATAGCGACTTAAATTAATGTAAACTATTGAAACAAAATATTCTAGATTTTCCTAGATATGGATTCACACATAAGGTCCGAGACATGGAAAATAGCTGAGCAATATACTTTGGTGAGATTAAGTGAGGTTTTTAACAGAAAAGTGCATATTTTTTTTATGATACCATCAATTATTAATTTCTATTGCCAGATTTATTTTTGATAAATAGCGGGAAACTTTTTCTTTCGTTTAAAATCGTCAACCATTAAATTTAAATATTGATAGTATAATAATTTCCCTGTCAAACGAATTTATAATGATTGATATAATAACTATACAAATATTTTCAATTATTAAAAAACCTTTGTTTATTAAATACTAACTCATGTTTACATTTTTATTTGTAAATCAGCATAAAGAATAAATTAATTATGAAAAAAGTCGTTACAAAAACTCTTTTATGATTAAACAAAAAAAAAAAAACTGGGATAAACCTTTATAAGTATTTCTTTTTAAAATTAAATCAAGATTAATTAAATGAAAATTAAAAACATAGTCTCATAATTAAATTATTGTGAAGTTTGCAAAAGGTCCAGCATGCTAACATCAACAACATCTGATCTCATTTGAAGACGGTGATTCTGTTCACATTCAACAACATATTCTCTCATTTCCGAAAATGTATGCGGATTTAATTCACACTTCATCCACTTAACGGCTTCTTCCGCCATCTGCGAACATTTGATTATGATTTGAGGTACTTCGCAAGCAGCAATCAAGAACGCGTAATAAGCTAGCATGATTTCGGTCTCCTTAGCATACTTTTTTGTGAGATAATGAAAATATCTTCTACTGTTAGCTTCAATGGGTAGTACTCCGTAATGTGTACACGCATCAAAAATAAGTATGAAAGGATGGGTTGATTCAGTCATCTCTATAATTAAGCAATCGAACTTTAAAGTTCAATAAAAATCTTTTTTTATAATATGACGTTCGTTAAATATAGCTTTGATACTGATGGCAAAATTTGCATAAATTTATATAGAAATTATTAATGTATGTAAATTTAGATTTTACTGCTATTCACTAAAAATAATTTTAAATATTTAAATTAAAGATTTACATTTTCTATTGCTTTCTTTATCCCATGCTAGAGCAGTATGAAGAGAAATAGGGAAAATAATTTTTCTCCCAGCTTAGTTCTTTTAAGATCATTCTATACGTATTTTACGAGATGTTAAAAGATTTGTCAGTGTTTTCCACTTTGTATATGAAATGAGGGAGCGAAAATTTCCCCACTGCTTGATTTTTTTGTTCTTATCTACTATGCAACTATTGCTAATATTTTATATATTTAATCTCTTTCACATATTATAACAGCAGAAAGAGAGAAAATGGAGAATCTGACTCAATTTAGTATAAAGGACAAGTATAAATAGAAGCATGAGTAAAGAAGTCAAATTCATTTATTTATCCAATCATACAAATATGTTTAATTTTTGAGCACTATGTTAATTGGGATATATTTCTAATGTGTGCTCTGCTAAGTTTCTTTACTCTTTACATTTAGACTATGATGGCTAAGACTAGATTCTAAGAATGGATTTTAATTGTTATATTAGTAGTGTAAGCAACTAGCTTTCTGACCGCTTTAAACAAGCTTTTCTAATGCGAAGAAAGCTTTAAACTATCTCTATAAAAAAACTCCCACATCCCCAAACTAGTTTTACATTATTGGCTCTTCTCTCCTCGATGAGGCGTTAGAAGATTTAGACACTAGATTCAAAACACCAACTCATTGCCAGCATTTAACTAACACTTAACTATTAAATAGAAACTCCGAAATTTTCAGACATTAATATATCTTCAAATCCAGATATCTAACTTAAAAATCTATATGGGCCTGAATAAACATCAGCCAACCCACATTAACAACCACAGCAATAATGTAAAAGAAAAAAAAGTCATATATCACATGACTCAAATCTCCAAGCTTGCATCACTAACATAATAAGCAACAAAACTGGGCTCTGAACAACTTTCTATATAATGAAGAGATTAAACGGCTCTATCAAAAAACTTCACATTTCCATCCACAATAATTATTACTATGAGACTTAATTTCAAAATAAGATATGTAAATAGATAAACAATGAGAAAATAAAATGAGAAGATAAGAATTAAAACAATTTATCTAATAAATATAAGAATGTAGAAAATAAAGAAGAATAAATAAATAAATAAATAATAGATATGATAGTTGTACAATTTAAAACTGTTTACAGCATTGTTCTATGGAAAATTTTATTTAGAATATTTCTCTAATGTTTCCTACTATTTTCACAATAAATAAATAAATAAATTAAAAAATTTTAAATAGTTTTGTGCAGAAAATCATTTGTCATGGTCCAGATTTATCAATAATTGTTTAAATAAAGATACATTTACAAAATCTTATTCCTAAATCATTCTTCACTCGTGTTGTATTGTATCCATGATATTCTGTTGTGAAAGTTCATTATAAATATGAGAAAGAATTTAAATAAACTTCTATTTTCAAATAATTTCTTTCATTATGGAATAAAATATTCTCAAAATATCTGATCTCTAAAATAAATTACATCAGGGTAATGAAAGATATATAAATATCATGTTCATAGGATATTGTTTTGGGAATGTTAATTAAATAATGGAACTAATTTATTTATTGATTTCTGTCATCCCTACTTTATAATGCCATATTTAATATAAATGTAAACTATATTTTTCATTAATCAAATTAAAAAATTAAATCTAACCAATTTCAACAAAAAGTTAATTTAATTCAATATAAAAATAATACCTTTAATGACATTATTTCATTGATTATTTGATAAATGTATATTTAGTCATAAATAGAAATTAAAATGTACCTAAATAATACTTAATATTTATAATTGTTTTTTTTTTTTAAATTTAAATCCAGAATGTTACCCTTATGGTTAGTTTGTTGTCACCATTATATCATCATATCATATTTGACAAAATTTGACTTGTGATTAAGTAAATAAAATTAACATAACACTTATCCTTTTGATAAGTTATTTAGTGTTCATAACATCCTTTGTCCGAATGTATCTTCACTTCCACCATAATAAAAATATAACACATCCTATCAGAATTGTAAATTGAGTGGGGATTTATCAATGTTCAAGTGTTTCAAGTTGGGTTAGAGGTTTTACTTGTAAATCAGTCATGAAAAGGATCTTAAATCGTCATTATCTATCCTCCCCAATTGAGGAAAGTATAGTTAATGAAAAAAAGCTTTCATCAAATTGTTATTCTACTGGAGATATTATACATAGTCTTGATTGTAAAATATTAAATCTTTTATTTTCTAAACAGTATTTGTTACCTTTTCACATTTGTTCTTGCTGATGTATATATTAAAGCGAATATTAGGATTCATGTTTTTGTTGGTTCTAAAATCGATTATCATGAATGACAGTGAATACATTTTTATATATCGATATTTTACTTACGTATTATTTATTTTAAAATAAAAATAGTGGATTAATATTATATTTTTAATAATAAAGGTATTATTTGTAATAAATTTTTTTTACAAGAGAATAAATGAAATTGCTGCGGTATGGGTGTGTGTTTGCTTCGGCTCAATATCACATATATTTTTATTCATTCCACACTCATTATTAAAATTTACAGTCGAAGTAAAAGTTGTGCTGCAGTATTTTTATAACAATGCGTCCTTAAAATTGCAATTGTTTTGATAAATTGATCTCACTAAAGAAATCAATGTAATTTTTTAAAATAATTATTTACCTTCACTAATTTTCGAGATTGTGGCTATCAATATAAATTTGAAAGATCTCATAAGATAAGGTCAGTACTTCTATGTGATGACCAGATAGACGTTGTACATTATTTTCAATTTTTTTCAATTAGCCAGTTCAATTTTTTAATTAGCCTGGAAAAAAATGTCAAAATCTTCACCAAACTAATAATTGATAAAACTTTCTTCTTTACAAAAAATCAACATCCAAACATCTTTTTCCTAAGATAGATGACTTAAAAGTTGTACTGTCTTTTAATACAAATAAATATATTATCAACCTTTTCATTATTGCTTTACTGATTTGATTGCAAGATGTGTTTCTCATAGTGACTCAACTACAGCTGTTATTTCTATTATGCACTACTAAAAGCCAATCCATGAAATGTATTTTATTTATAATACAGTATGTTTTCCCTCTCAAATTCGTGTTTTTTAAATTCTCACAATAAAAAACGGGAGTATCAATACATTATAGCAGGGAGCAGCCAAGTCCTTCGGAAATTTGAATATTAAAAAAAGAAACCTTTAACTTACAAGGACTTATTTAACATAGACTATATATATATATATATTGAAGCAGTTGACCTGATACTCAGATCAAGTTTCACAGCCCACTCAGAATCTCCCACCACCAAACCATATTCAAATTCCATCCTTACGCATGTATATATATTTATTAATGCATATATTTTATATTTAAACTAATAAAGGGATAATTGACGTAGATATATATAAAAATATCTTAAAATGATTAATTTTAATAAGTGAATATTTTTTTTTTGTTATTTTAATTCATGTGCGTGCGTAATGGGTGTCTATATATTATAAGAGATGGGAGATTATTGCTAAAATATATTTTTAAATAAAAATTTGTATATTTAATGTATATGTAAGTTATATCTAATATATTATTTATTTAAGTTGTGGCGGTCAGAAGAATTGAAGGTGACGCAATCCTTGTCATAAGATTCTCAAATATAACTAAGACAATTGCCGGAAACCCATTTATCCATCTAAAACTTATTTCTTATAATAATGTAAAAATCCTTTAATGGAAATTTATCCATTTTCTGTTTTAAAATCACAAGACTACATTTAAAACAATCATGCGAGAAACTTTTGACAGGATTGCATTGTTTTAAATTTTATTCCAACAAAAGATGCATCCGGTCAGAAACTACAGATCTGCTAAGTAGATAAAGTGCCTCGGGTCTGGCAGCTAAGTGCTTTCTAACATCATCAGAAAAAAGAGTAGAAATGCTGCTGGATCTGAACCCAGTAAAGAGGAGAGCTAATTTTAAGTTACTGTTGCTAAGCCTATTCCAGATCGGTCGTTCCCAGAATGTCTGAGTAGAAAAGGGACTTCAAGCCACCGTTCCCCTTTACCTGAGACGATCTCCTTATCATGCTGAGCTGGAGTGACATCATGCCACTAGTGCCTGACTTGATGCCCATCCAAAGAAGAATGCATTCCTGCATACCTTGAAGACATCACTGCTATAATTAAACATGTAGGTGTATTCATTCACAATACTTAGTGCTGCTAATTTCTTGCTTATCTAAATTTCATAAATTATAATATTTGTTTTATCATTTAAGTAATATCTTAAATAACTCGCAAAATGGCGAGCATTATGTTATCGATTCTAAACCATAAATTATCTAAATGTAATCCTATTCATCCGATTCACGCTTGCTTTTATAATTACTTTATTTTTATGCGGTAAAATTTTGGTATTAATAGTTGTTTTGATTTTATATATATATGAAATGTAGAATATTGGTTAACTCCAATCATACGAGCTATATATTTTATTTCTATAGAAATAGGGGGGGGGGTAGATTGCATTAAATCGTTTAGTTAATAATGTTTTAAGCTCTTAGGGTCGAGTTAATGAATAATGAAAGATTTTCTATTAGTAATCGTGCGGTTCTTATTAATGTATTTTATTACAAGTCTTATTTTATCTGGGATAGATTTCTAAATCTTTTGTTTTGTTTATTGATGTGCCCAAGTTTGCTAAAGTTGGCGAATAATTATTATTTTTTTTTTTTTAGCGTTTAAATTACGCTAATACATTTTTTCTAAATAAAATAAGTTAGGAGGGTGGGGGACATTTAAGCTATAATAAAATGACTAAAAGTTTATTGAATTAGTCTTGTAATTTGATATGGAAGTATGGAAATGTATTCGTGCTATAGATTTGCTAAACCATTCGTAGGCCATAACTATTATTTTTTAAATATCTAGAAATATTATTATCACCGCGTTGTTTGCATAAATTAGGAAGCGATTCTCTTCCGATTCGCCTGTACCTCGCCCCGGGGAATCTCGTCATTTCTGATTCGCCTGCACCTCCAGGGAATCTTGAATTATTTCTTCGTAGGTCCAAATCAGAAGTATGACCTAACTCCTGGATATTTTAGCTAGCGTTGTGGGAGCTCTGCATGGATAGCCGTACGCCGGACCATTGCAACTTCACACCTAGAAAGTTCGTTTTAAGTATTAGTCCGCCTGAAGCGGCATACTTCATCGTCATCGTTATTTGATTTATAAAGTGTAAATCGGCCAAGTTGCCATATCTGCCTTCCTAAGATATATGCACGCACCGCCATTCCCCACTTATATTTATATTATGCCTAGTTAGTAAATTCTATAGTGTTAATACACCTACTAACCATTTATCTCAAGTAATTTCGTTGGAGTTTTAATCCAATTATTTCAAATTGCTCTCCCCTCCTCTTACAATTAAGCGAAGGTACCAAGTTAGTTTCACATATGTCATTCGAAAATATTATATGAATAAAATATTTAGTTCAATATGTTTCAAATAATCGTTTCTTTAAAATGAGTTATGAATTAGTGAAACCTTTGCAATCGTATTCCTGCCTTATGGCTATTATATATATATGAATTTCGTCTACCACCAAATAAATGTACTATCTCAGTGATGTAAATTTTGAAATGTATTAAAGCAAAATCAATATTAAATGCCATTTTAGCCTTCATTTATAAAACTTGTAAACTTATGAATATTTTTACGTGCGCTCCCGCAATATATAAGCAGCGCCGGCGCTGGGTACTAGGCGCCCGCATGCAAATTTGATTTTGGTGCCCCTGTCAATATGTATGTTTACTAAGGTGACCCGACCGTGTCCCGTGGCGTTTTAAAAAAGTCATGATTTTTAGAAAGAATGCACGATGTAATGCTATTTTTGATATCAAAAATAGCATAAAATTGATTGTTAAATTATATATTATTTCATACAAACGGTTTGTATGAAATAATATATAATTTAACACGGCAAATTTAGATATATTTTTTTTTTAAAATTTCATATTTATTATTTGCGTCACTGTCTGTTTTTAACAAACATGATCTAATATATATATATACGCATATACATACATAAGTTCTAATTTATAATACTTTTAGTGTGTGTTTATTTATATATTTGCTAGCAGAAAGTTACTTATAGTTTACTATAAGCAGTACTATATATATATAAACATTACAATATGAAATTTGTAATATAATAAACTTTATGTTTAGTTTATTGTTCATGATAAATAATAGATTTGATTGTTTTATATTTTTAATATTAAGCAGAGCTTGTGTGCAGGCCTGCTTATGTGTGTCATTTAATAAGATATAATATGACTTCATATGATTTTCAATAATCTACTCTCAATAATTTTTGTAAATAAACATTTGAGAATAATATTCTTCAAATGTGAGTATTTTTGTTAGTAGAGTTTTAATTTCTCAGGGATGACGCCTTCTTTTTCAGATGCTAATCTCTCAGTGATGGCGCCTCCTTCTGCCAGCGTTGCATGCCCGCTTCCGCCGGCCCTGTATATAAGGGTATTAAAGCAAAATCAATATTAAATGCTATTTTGTCATTCATTTATGAAACTTATAAATTTCATGCGCTCCCGCACTATCGAAATGTAATAAAGCAAAACCAATATTAAATGCTATTTTAACTTTCATTTATAAAACCTGTAAACTTTTGAATATTTTACGTGCGCTCACGCACTATAAAATTGTGTTAAAACAAAACCAATGTGGAATGTATTTTACTACTTAACTCATAAACATGTAATTTTGAATATTTCTACATACGCTTCCGCACTATATAAATTTATCAAACCAAATCATTAAGTGTTACGTTATGGTAAATAAATTATGTAAACAACCGCAAGTTATTATTGTTAAATCATGTAAATTTTGAATAGTTATATATATATATATTACAACCGCACTATGTATCCATCTGTATTAAAGACATTAATGGTAAATATATTTTTGATTCTTATATAAACTCACTCTGCAGCGTGAAATCGGAAAGTATAAATGTCTGAATCATTTAATAAATCTGTGTCATAAAATATCTCTTATTCGAATCCTATCATTTAGTTAATATAATTTTTTAGATCTTAGTTAAGCTATCTCTTGGTTCACTCAATATCTCCCAAAAATCATCATCATCATTGTAGGTCTCACGTAATACGCTGCAGCTCTGGGCCGAGAAATAATTAATTTACATGATATCACCGTGGGTGTTATCCATAGTGTTATAGATTTAGGGAATGGGCAAACAGGTTCGAATTCAGGAGTGCTTCTGACCTGGGTATCTCGGGCATGGTTGCATTCAGGGTACTTTTGCTCAGATTCTAAGGCTTGTTGAATGGATATACATTTTCGACAGGTACAATATATATATATATTTACTATGTACAGGCAAGAATTTTCCAAACCGTTGTGAAGAGTAACCAGCTTATTCTCCAGTGAGAAATTACATGCTAAATAAGGAGCAAAATTTGGGAATAACCATTACCAAATCAGTGGGGAAAAAATCCTTAATGGATTACATAATTAGAATATAATTTGTTGGAAATAGTTATAAGTTTAATAATGATGGATAAATTGATCTCTCATATAGTTGTATTATTAAATGATATTATTTTACAGTTTATACATATTATCTGGGCTACAAAAGAAATTTGTGCTGACTCTAAGGAGATCCTTGATTTCTCTTTGAGGCCTTACCTTAAAGTAGCCAAGCAGAAGCAAATTACTTGTGCTCATTGCATAATTCAGTCATTGGTATGTGATTATTCATATGATAAATGAACAATGGTGTTCTGCCCCTAACATGAACTAGCCATGTTTTATTTGACATCTTTACTCCAACTAAAATTTTAAACAAAAATTACCAAGGTCGTTTTTGTACTTGAATGATAATTTTTTAATAAAACATCAGTTCAGTTTTATTGTAAGAAGTTTGGGCAAATAATTTCCATTAGATATTTATAATCATAAATGACAAAACAAAATTATGACCTTTACCCCCAGGTATATATAAAGTCATAGCCAAGTGATTGAAGATAGAAGATGCTAGGAATTGCTTAATTGTGGAACCAGGCTGCTCTTCCAATGATGATGTTTTTTATTTAATTGCCTACAATTGCAATTCACTTTTGATTTAAGAATGGTTAACTGAATAGAAAGAAGAATTAGATTTTGAGAAGTTAAAAAACAATGAAAAAACAACTGACTCAAAAAATTAGTATGTATTTTGCTACAAGGCACAAATATTGGAAGCATGAATGAAATGGGACTCATTTAGAAAAAAGGGGGAAATAACATTGTTTGGAGATTGATGATATATAAGATATTATGTAAAAATTAGTTATTTAACTTAATGAAAGATACCAATTGCAGATAATCCAAATTTATGTATTAACACCATCTCATAATGATGAAAGTAGAAGATATATGAAACGCTTCTGGTCACATCAAACAACTTTTTAAAATTTACTGGAGATTTTAATGCTAGAATTATAAAGCAAGTTCAAAGGTGAAAATGCTTTGAATAAATTTGACAGAAATGAGAGAATACAAACTTGTAAAATTTGTAGAAAAATTGTGTATTATTATTTCGTTCTTTCAGAGAAATGCTAAAAGGAAAAGGTCATTGAAACATTCAAATGAAAGTTCAATTCGTTCTTTCAGAGAAATGCTAAAAGGAAAAGATCATTGAAACATTCAAATGAAAGTTCAATCGAATTGAATTATGTTTTGACTAAAACAAAATATGCTTCATGATTAATAGATGCATCACAGGAAGTGGTAATCGATTAGTTGAAGCTGTGCATATAAATATATATATGCTGGCTTCACCATTCACTGGACTAATTAAGACCCTAGGTCCAACCACATGGAATGTATGTTTCTTTTTCAAACTAAATTTATCGTTTTCTCAAATAGTTGCCTAAATTAAAGAAGGAATTGTGTTAAAGAGAAAAGATTTAATAAAATAAAATATAGAAAGTTAAAATTATATTTGCAACTATTTTTAAAATATATGTTGAAAGAATTTGATAAGATAATTTTCTTAATTAAATAGAATCCATTAGGAAAAGGAATTTAATTAGTAAAACATTTTTCTGAATTAGATAAAAATAGATAACAGGAAAAATTTGAAACAACGGGCATGATTTGCTACTAATTAGCAGATTAAAAACATAATGGAAAAAGGGTATAAATAAAGAACTTTTCTTTTGTTCTTGGTCTTATGCTTGTGGGTAACCAGTGCTGAAGATCAGAGAGAAAATCTTAAGAATTTTGTTGGAAGAAATTTTGCTGAAAAATTAGACAATATAAGGAACTCTTGCTTGCTGTACTTACTTCAAGCTGCACTCTATTTTTTCGGCATATAAATAAAAGTCCAGAAATGTGTTGCTCTGCAAAAATGTGGGGGTAACCTCTTTGCCTTCACTCTCCTGAGCCATTCCTGAGGCCGAAGTTCTAATCATGTAAGCCAGCCAGAGAACTAAAGTGTCTGCCCTGTATCCGTGAAAATCTGCCCTTAAAAAAACATGGAAAAACAAATTATTAAAATATCTTTGTAATTTGTAAATTCAATCTATATTTATGCTTTTCTATATATATATGTTTTTTTTAATCTATGTATTCGAGTCTTATGAAATTATATTTCATTAATTGCTTTCTTTTCTTTTTACATACTTTAATGGGTGGTAGGGTTATTACATATAATGGCGGCGATAATTCTTATTAATTTAATTGAAAAATGCTTCGTTTAACTTTCCATTATACTCCCGTAATTAAGTTATTTATTTTATATAAATATTTATTTAGAAAGAAAAGGAAGCAAATCATAGAAAGTGCAAAACTCTATTTTAAAATCAAGATTTAAATTGCTAAATATTCTATTATAAAACTTTCCAAACTTTAACTTAGTTTTTTATATATATATTTAAAAGAAAGATCCTTATCAAATGCCATTATATTTTAGTCAATGAAGGGTTACAAATTTAAAGTTATATTTTGAAGAGCGTGAAATAAAACGTTCGCATTTATATTTTAGTAATAAGAGAGAGTACATTTTGACAATATGTATTAAAAATTATTAAATAGCATTGACTCTGGGGTGTGTTGGTTAAACTTCAACTAAATCAATAAAATATCTGCCTTCTTGTTTTAGTGATCTGAATTTTATAAAAGGGAAGTTACTATTTTTCTGTGGATTTTCAGTGATAGTTGAGCTTTCTTAATATATATATTTTGCAGAGGGATTCTTTTTTAAATTTAAAGGTCGTTGACCGTATTTATATGGCATCGTGCCTCGGGTGATCTACTGGGCCGCTCAGCATATATGACAGTGCTTCTTTTGCCAAGTTTGCTTAGGTTAACATACCTACATTTGGACCTTCTGAAAAATAAATTGTTCTGGATCTCATGTCGATCTTAGTCCCTTAAATGTACGTAACTGGACATAAGCAACAAAAACTCCGATCCTGAATCCGGGTCATGCATTTAGTGAACGGATTTCATTTTTCTCTCTAACCTGGTTTAGAGATGGAGAGCTATCTGGTCTTGTGTTAACCTCTTGGTAACTGTTATGTCTCAAGCCTCACAGCCCACTATATGCTATCGCCTTTGTGCATGGTCTTATATATTTATATTTATTAAGAAATCTTTCTCAAAATCTCATAAAAATGTTTCAATTATGGCTGGAAATTCCTGCTGGGGTCACTTTATCATTCTTCTTAAATCATAAGGAGGGCTGTGATTTAAACCTATCCAAAGTGTTTAGTTGAGTTTGACCACCTATTTATTTCTATGTTCTCCAACCACAGAGTTAATGAATTATGTCTCTCTCTTGATTTCTTTTACATTAACACTTCCATTGGCTGAAATATTTTAAAGAAGAAATTATAACATAAAATTTTGTCTGTTCTTATCATTACGATCAATGGATCTTTCATATATGTCTATCCGGTTGCAGTGAAAATAGCCTGTGACACTATTAATAAAGCATTGTGTGAATTATTTTAATGTCAATAATAAAAATTTCTGTTATCTTTCATTCACTATAAATAAAACCACTTAGTATTATTTTTTATTTGTGACATACATATGTATATCTGATCATTATATATGTAAAAATTCCTTTTCGTGGTCTCTTCTCTCCCTGACCACCGGGCATACATTAAGATTAAATTCTATGTTATTCTTCTCCTTCACTTTCTTTGCATATCTTCATATAATCATATATTACTTATAATTTTTCACTCATATACACTTTAATGCAAGTAATTTTTTTAACCTTTTTTATTTTCTTAGTTTTGACTGTCCAGCAGTCTTCATCAGAGCTTAATCCTCCTCACAGTTTTAACCTTAATTAAAATGACAGTTATTTTAAAATAACCATTATTTTAATTAAGGTTAAATCTGAGGAGGATTAAGCTCTACTGTCATTTTAATTAAGGTTAAAACTGTGAGGAGGATTAAGCTCTGATGAAGACTGCTGGACAGTCGAAACTAAGAAAATAAAGAAGGTTAAGAAAATTACTTGCATTAAAGTATATATGAGTGAAGTATTATAAGTAATATATAGATTAAATTCTAGTGAAGTTCAAGGAGTAAGTCGCTTAGTAGCAATCTAGAGGAGTAGATGAGGTTCGAACTCCACCTATCTGCATCTCTAGGTTAGGTTAAAGCAGCTTTACTTTTCTTACCATTACAGTTTTTTTTGTATAATCTGGCATCCCAAGTGTGGCCTTACTGTTTAGAGATAGACCCTGAGATATAATAATAGGAATTTCATGATCATAAGAAATTTTTTTTGTGTTTTTTTTTTGAAAATAAATATAGTGAATGACAGAAGTTTATATATTTTTCTTTTGCACTTTCTGTGTTTGCTATCAGTTGTACAGTTTACAAGATGTGAAATCAATCAGTCCAGTTGAAAATTAAAACCAAATCAGATATTAATGTATTTTTCTTTCTTTTGCTAGGAAGGGAGACAGAGTGATCAAACAAGGAGCAGAGAAAAGATGGGCTCAAGTAGAATTTTTACCCCCCCCCTGGCAGTAGTAATCATATTTTATTGAAGTGTATATCAAATACACATAGTTATAGTCACATATATAACACACATAATAGGGTTGTAAAGAAGTAAATAAACATGGATAGGGCAGGAATTATGCATAGGATAAGAGATAGATAGAAAGCTGGCAGGTTAAATTACAGTTTTTTTTGTATAATCTGGCATCCCAAGTGTGGCCTTACTGTTTAGAGATAGACCCTGAGATATAATAATAGGAATTTCATGATCATAAGAAATTTTTTTTGTGTTTTTTTTTTGAAAATAAATATAGTGAATGACAGAAGTTTATATATTTTTCTTTTGCACTTTCTGTGTTTGCTATCAGTTGTACAGTTTACAAGATGTGAAATCAATCAGTCCGGTTGAAAATTAAAACCAAATCAGATATTAATGTATTTTTCTTTCTTTTGCTAGGAAGGGAGACAGAGTGATCAAACAAGGAGCAGAGAAAAGATGGGCTCAAGTAGAATTTTTTACCCCCCCCCCCCGGCAGTAGTAATCATATTTTATTGAAGTGTATATCAAATACACATAGTTATAGTCACATATATAACACACAGAACAGGGTAGTAAATAAGTAAATAAACATGGATAGGGCAGGAATTATGCATAGGATAAGAGATAGATAGAAAGCTGGCAGGTTAAAAAGGACAACAGTTGCAGGAATGGTTGGGAGAGTGAAGCAAATTTTTTGAAAAGTAAAAGTAGAAAAATAAGACAAATTTTAAGGATAGTATTAGTACAAAGACTAAAAACAACAGCAAACCAAATATTTTTTTTCTTACATATTTTTTTAGCTATTCGTATTTCTCTAGAAAATATGTATAGTCCAGAAGGAGACATAGATTCACCAGAACCACAATGAATACAGAAATTGATGGAAACTATGTTACAAAAAGTAGAAGAATGTAAAGAAGAATGTAGACAATATAGAGCAGAAATCAACAGGATGAAAGAAGAGAGAAACAATGAAGCAAAAACAACACAAGAGAATCAGCCAAGAAATGAGAGTCTCCAACGTGAAAATAAAGAAAACATAAAGGTCATGGAAAGAACAGACAACCCAATGGTGGCAAGATTTATCCACATCAAAACTTTTTGGGGTGACATAGGAGAAAACCCCATGGCACACTTGCAAAGTTTACAAGAGCTGTTCATGTTCCAGGAACTCAGAGAAGCTGAAAAGTTATCAGTTGCAGTTAATCATTTACATGGATCTGCCTGGAATTGGTGGGACTGTATAAGTAACAAACCAGTAACATTTTCAGATTACCACATTGTCTTACTTAAAAGTTTTTGGAGTGAAGAGAGGCAAGATGGAATAATGCACCGTATATCTCAAGAAAAGTATTGCACTTCAAAAGGAGAAACTCACACCCAGTTTTTCTTGCGGCGAGTGTCTTTGTTAAAATCATTGACTGCTTTCCACTTTTCAGAGGGGTAGTTTATTCGGACAATAAGGTACAATATGCCTCTTCACATACAACAATTAATGCTGGGCTACTGCAACTGTGGAATTGATGAGATGGTAGACTTACTAACTGCTATAGATTTTGGCAACCTAAATAAAGAGCATGCAGACAAAGGAAAAAGAATTGACACACCCAAAATACAGACAGTTGCTGTCAGGAACTGCTATGATGATGATCAAAACACACAGCAATTCCAGAAAAATATGGATCCTATAATTTATATACCCCAGATAGAACTCCAGGATGAAACAGAAGAAATTATTGAGGGAAATGAAAGAGTGGCATCAGCATTTATGTGTGAACTGGAAGATGATCACAGACCACCACTCTCGGAGTGCCCCACAATTAAAGCACTGTTAGAAAATGTCCCAATTACAGCTTTAATGGACACTGGCAGTCAAGTGTCACTGGTGTCAAAAGAATGGTGGGATGCAACAGTAGGAACTCGAACTACCGATCTCACCAAAAAATCTTATGCTATATTGGCCAACGGAGAAAAAGCCAACATAGGAACACATTGTTTGGGACTGGATATCAAGATAGGAGCAACAAATGTAAAACATATATTTCAGATAATGCCAGGCTTGATTTATGATGTACTGTTAGGGTCAGACTTCTTAAAAAGACATGACTCAGGAATAAACTATAGGGAAAATAAGTTACATTTTACAACAAGTTAGATTTTCACAAATGGAAAACCCAAGAAACAACCAATATAAGCTGCATACAGGAGCCAACTAATCCCAAACAAACAGAAAATGAAACAAAAGGCCAGATGGGATTAGAGATAGAAGGACAGAGCACACCCCACCTTGCCTTCAAGTGTTTTACTCATCAATTTAATGATCACGAGATATTTCCAAAATGCACCATGGCAGGTCAGGCAAAACAAACTACTTTATCAAGTGGCAGCACAGTTCTAGGTTTGAAACCACATTTACCCATACCAAAATCACTGACCAAGGGATCTAACCATGAGCCAGTTTCATCATCAGAACACATAAGAGGAAAACAGCTAAAGAACAGAGCACCATTAATAAGGAATTTCAACTTGACTTCTAGCAAAAGAATTGATAGAAGATATGGTAATAAAGTAGACACAGCTCAGAGAGCTAATAACAAGGCCCAGAGAGGAAGGTCCATTGAAAAAAAAAATATTTTAAATAGAGTGCTCCATTCAAAAGTAAAATTTTTTTTACAAGATCCCCAAGGTATGACTAGGGCACATCATATGGACAATAAAATCATATTATAGGCTTTCAGTTTTTTTTGTGTGTATGTTTTGTAAATATTGGCATTGTTATAATATATTAATTAACATTATTATATACTTCTCTTTTAATATATATATAATGCACATATCAGCATTATGATAAACTTTCAGTTTTTTTTTATTAATATAATCTATTTATCAGTATTATTATAAACTTTCAGTTTGTTTTTATAAACTGCAAATATCAGTATTATTTCATGTAAATACACTAATATTCTGTATAATAGGAGTGCTCTTTCCGCATCACTCTGCTTCTCTCTGCAAAACTGTAGCTTTAGTCATTTTTTTTATTTTTATTTTTTAATGGGTTCTAGAAATATGAAACTGCATATAAATATTTATATGCTGGTTTCACCATTCACTGTGGACTATTTAAGACCCTAAGTCCAGCCACAGTGAATGTATGTTTCTTTTTCAAACTAAATTTATCGTTTTCTCAAATAGTTGCCTAAATTAAAGAAGTAATTGTGTTAAAGAGAAAAGATTTAAAATAAAATATAGAAAGTTAAAATTATATTTGCAACTATTTTTAAAATATATGTTGGAAGAATTCGATAAGATAAATTTTCTTAATTAAATAGAATCCATTAGGAAAAGGAATTTAATTAGTAAAACATTTTTCTGAATTAGATAAAAATAGATAACAGGAAAAATTTGAAACAACGGGCATGATTCGCTACTAATTAGCAGATTCAAAACATAATGGAAAAAGGGTAGATTAAAAACATAATGGAAAAAGGGTATAAGTAAAGAACTTTTCTTTTGTTCTTGGTCTTATGCTTGCGGGTAACCAGTGCTGCAGGTCAGAGAGAAAATCTTAAGAATTTTGTTGGAAGAAATTTTGCTGAAAAATGATACAATATAAGGAACTCTTGCTTGCTGTACTTACTTCAAGCTGCACTCTATTTTTTAGGCATATAAATAAAAATCCAGAAATGTGTTGCTCTGCAAAAATGCGGGGGTAACCTCTTTGCCTTCACTCTCCTGAGCCATTCCTGAGGCCGAAGTTCTAATCATGTAAGCCAGCCAGAGAACTAAAGTGTCTGCCCTGTATCCATAAAAATCTGCCCTCAAAAATATGGAAAAACAAATTTGAAGAACTGGGTAGACCTGCGGGAAATATCTAATGAACTTATTTTGACCCACCCATCTAGTTACCGGTAACGTACCCATAAATTATTATAATATCGTTGTAATTTGCAAATTCAATCTATATTTATGCTTTTCTATATATATGTTTTTTTTTAATCTATGTATTCGAGTCTTGTGAAATTATATTTCATTAATTGCTTTCTTTTCTTTTTACATACTTTAATGGGTGGTAGGGTTATTACATATAATGGCAGCGATAATTCTTATTAATTTAATTGAAAAATGCTTCGTTTAACTTTTCGCCATTATACTCCCGTAATTAAGTTATTTATTTTATATAAATATTTATTTAGAAAGAAAAGGAAGCAAATCATAGAAAGTGCAAAACTCTATTTTAAAATCAAGATTTAAATTGCTAAATATTCTATTATAAAACTTTCCAAACTTTAACTTAGTTTTTTTTATATATATAAAAGAAAGATCCTTATCAAATGCCATTATATTTTAGTCAAGGAAGGGTTACAAATTTAAAGTTATATTTTGAAGAGTGTGAGATAAAACGTTCGCATTTATATTTTAGTAATAAGAGAGAGTACATTTTGACAATATGTATTAAAAATTATTAAATAGCATTGACTCTGGGGTGTGTTGGTTAAACTTCAACTAAATCAATAAAATATCTGCCCTCTTGTTTTAGTGATCTGAATTTTATAAAAGGGAAGTTACTATTTTTCTGTGGATTTTCAGTGATAGTTGAGCTTTCTTAATATATATATTTTGCAGAGGGTTTCTTTTTTAAATTTAAAGGTAGTTGACCGTATTTATATGGCATCATGCCTCGGGTGATCTACTGGGACGCTCAGCGTATATGACAGTGCTTCTTTTGCCAAGTTTGCTTAGGTTAACATACCTACATTCGGACCTTCTGAAAAATAAATAAATTGTTCTGGATCTCATGTCGATCTCAGTCCCTTAAATATACGTAACTGGACATAAGCAACAAAAACTCCGATCCTGAATCCGGGTCACACGTTTAGCGAACGGATTCCATTTTTCTCTCTAACCTGGTTTAGAGACGGAGAGCTATCCGGTCTTGTGTTAACCTCTTGGTAACTGTTATGTCTCGAGCCTCACAGCCCACTATATGCTATCGCCTTTGTGCATGGTCTTGTATATTTATATTTATTAGGAAATCTTTCTCAAAATCTCATAGAAATGTTTCAATTATGGCTGGAAATTCCTGCTGGGGTCACTTTATCATTCTTCTTAAATCATAAGGAGGGCTGTGATTTAAACCTGTCCAAAGTGTTTAGTTGAGTTTGACCACCTATTTATTTCTATGTTCTCCAACCACAGAGTTAATGAATCATGTCTCTCTCTCTTGATTTCTTTTACGTTAACACTTCCATTGGCTGGAATATTTTAAAGAAGAAATTATAACGTAAAATTTTGTCTGTTCTTATCATTACGATCAATGGATCTTTCATATATGTCTATCCGGTTGCAGTGAAAATAGCCTGCGACACTATTAATAAAGCAATGTGTGAATTATTTTAATGTCAATAATAAAAATTTCTGTTATTTTTCATTCACTATAAATAAAAACACTTAGTATTGTTTTTCTTTTGTGACAAACGTATGTACATCTGATCATTATATATGTAAAATTTCCTTTTCGTGGTCTCTTCTCTCCCTGACCACCGGGCATACATTAAGATTAAATTCTAGTGAGGTTCGAGGAGTAAGTCGCTTAGTAGCAATCTAGAGGAGTAGATGAGGTTCGAACCCCGTCTATCTGCATCTCTAGGTTAGGTTAAAGCAGCTCTACTTTTCTTACCGTTACATTAGTAAGATGTAAAATAGCTCCAATGCAAAACTAAGGACACAAATTCAATTAAAGAAGACTGAAATAACAGTCTGCATTCTTAACATTCAGAATCATTCTTGCTAATAGTTTTAAAATATTGCCAGTTTTGGAAATATTTTAAACTTTTGTGAAATTATTCTACTAAAAATTGAAACAAATAAAGTTTGTACAAAAAAAAACAACAGATATTCACCAGTAAATTTTCATCTGAGCTATGACGTTATATAAAGAAAAGAAAAAGAACCGTAATTAAAAATAACCATTAAAAATTGATTAGCTATAGTTTTATATATGGTTCAAAACAGAATTAATAATCAAATTAAAATATATAACTGTGAATTGGAAAAATAATTGTAGATAGAATAAAAGATTCAAAGTATAAGACAATACTTTAATATTTAAAAAAAATTACTTCATAATAAGACAATATGGAAATATTAGAAAACTTAAAAAATGATAACATCATGAAATTGCAAACTAATTATATAGTAATAAAAAACAAGAAAGCAAAATTATCACTCTAATTACTACACATATTGAGCTGCAAAGTATATTAAAAGGAGATATATTAAGAGAAAAAATTGAATTATTATTAATATCTTAAAAGAACTAGTGAAGAAATGTTAAAATTGTCTCTATAGAGGAGTAATATTGAAGACGTAAAAAGGCAATAAAGAAGATAATAGAAATTACAGACCTATAAATCTTATATTAGTTTTATAAAATCTTTACTAGAGTTATTTTAATTTTACTACTACAAACGGTGGACTAAGAAAAACTAAAATAATCAGACTGCAAAAATGATTTTAGCACAGCAGACCACATTCCAATATTGAAAGATGTTATAGAGAGAATCAATAAATAGAGTTATGTTTTGGATTTGTAGAATATAAAAATGCATTTAATTGCATAACCATTTACACAATGATTAAATCTTTGGCCTAGAAGATTGAAACATTCTCAAGCATGTTTATCAAAATGAAATACCCATGATTATTAAAAAATTAATATTGATTAGGCATAGAAGAGAATAGCATCTCATCTACAAAATTTTTATCATGGTTTTATGAAAAGTATTTCGTGATTTAAAATGAGGAAAACCAAAGGAATACAATGGGGAGATTATTTAAGACATCTAGATTTTGAAACTTCACACTTTTAGGAAACAAAATAAAAGTTAAATGACAATATGATTATATGTTTATAAAGAAAGGTTGCTCTTGCCTATGGATCTGAAACGTGGGGTACTTAAAGAAAGATCAAAAAATTGATACTTCAGATTAATCAATTAAATATGGAGAAATGAATATTAGGATTAACAAATAGAGATCAAAAGTAAAATGCTTGGGGTTATAAGGCAATTGAAGTCCCAAGGGATTTAAAAGATATAGACATAGACAACATGTATGATAAATCGATGAAATATGGAAGTTTTCTGGTAGGATGGGGAAAAAGGAGGTTCTAGATTAAAGAAACTGTTTTGATCTTGGAGAGATCATCATTCAGTCAATCAATAATGATTAAAATGAGATTGATGATGTAATGTAGTGACTAGTGTATAATGAAGTGTATAGATAATTATATTATTCAAATGTTACATTAAATAAAGTTTGAGCAAATTGATCTGAGTTATTTATTTACTCTGCTTTTTATCCCTTCTGAAGCAGTGGTCTGTGGCATTATCGAATCATTTGTTTATTAAAAGAGACAAAAATAATTACCTTATCAGCAATTTTATTCTATTTGCACTCACTATATCTCTGTAGACTATGATTATACAGTTTGAATTTATTCCAAAAATCAGACAAATATTTCCAATAATTTCCACATTTCTTATTACAGCACAAGGTTCGATCTGAATCCTGCATAAAGGCAATTAACGTTCTATATTAAACTCAGTAAGTTTCCAAATTAATTACATAAATGTTTATAGTTTTTCTTTTAGACGTGAATCGCAATCTTTTAATAATACCTCATTATTTCTTTCTTTATACATATAGCTAAAAGCTATATTAAAATCAGATATAATAACCACTCTAATTTTTACATAGTACTTTTCAAATTGTATTTCATATTGATATGAAAAGGATTAATAACTTATGTGTAGATTTGATTGTCAATAATATATTCAATCATTGAGCTAACTGGGTGTAACCGCGGTATTTATTAGAAAAAAAAAGGGCTATCATTTTTAGACGGATGATTCAGATGTTGAACATTCTAACTCACCTAGGGAATGAAGAGTACCTATAATACATGTATATATAGTGAGAGAAGTCCATATATCTTTATCATTGCTTCCATAACTTACAAGAGTATTGAATACAGTTTGAAAAGAATATGGAGAGGAATTAAAGTACAAGTTCGTTTCTAAAAGAAACCCACTGACACTACATCAATGATAAGGATTGTTCCATTTATTTTGTTCAATAAAGTTAAAAAATTGCAATATTTTTCAGAAAAACCACATAACTGTCATAGAAATAAATGTAACATCAAAAATTCAAATATCTCTTGAAAATATATATTAAGAATATTAGTAATTAAAAAATGACAAAAATAATTTCCAAATCGCATGGTCAAAAAATAAAATAAAATAAAAAAACAAATGTCTAGCAAATATTAGTAATTGGGAAAAAAAAAAAAATTAGGCAAAAAAAATAAATAAAAACAATATTAAAATATTTTACTTTTAAAATATGGCATAAGAAAAAATAATATTTTGCGAACTTTAGTAATTAGAAAATGAACAAAAAATTAACACAATCACATGATCAAAAACAGCAAAATCAATTAACTCAATCAAAAATATAAATTAGCGATTACCTCTAGCTCAGATATAACTTTAATTCTCGGTTAAAGATTACTACACCTGTTTTATACTCATCTTCATTCTGCTTTTCCATGTTTAATATCTTTTAAAATACACTTAAATAAGCGAATAAAAAATTTGAAATAGACAAAGGACTTCCAAGATGTACATTTTGTGCTCAACCAGCACTGTCCTCATAACTCTTGACAGCAATCCCTTCAGATAAATGCACCAATAACTATTACTAATCTTTTATTAAATTAAATATTGCACAAAATCTCCATAAAAGTAAGTAAACTTTTATATAGAAAGTTTTAGACCTAAATCAAACAAAAAAATACCTGTATTTTTTTTCTATATGTATAGCATCAGCCGGGAGGCGAACCCGCAACAACCATCTGCAACTACTGCTTGCTTGCAAGGCGACTGCGCTGACCTCTCTGCTAACAACTCTTGACAAAATTACCTGTATTTAAGAGTAATTGTAGCATAATAGATTGAGTATTAAAATAATTTATAGAAAAGACCGATGAGTAAGAATGGCTTTCCGTACTGGAATTTATAGATTTCAAAAAAAGGCATTTGATTACATAAAAATTTTGACTACTGAGCGCTGATCAAAGTTACAAAATATCGCAGTAAAAATTGTGGATATTAGTACATTTTGAAAAACATCTTATTGTATTGCAATATCAGAAATTAGACTGCGCTAGAACCCTAAATGATTTTTATTGATAAAAAAGTGATTTTGATATATGATTGTTATGATTGTGATCTCCAAAAGTTTTCAAAATAGCTTGGCAAAAAATATTTTGTAGAGAAAAATGCAACTAAAAAAATAAAAATAAATGGAAATTAACTGTAAGTCATCTAGATTTTAAATATGATTTGAATGATTTTAAGATAGTGTTTCAGGGCTTCTGCTAAAATTAGGATTAAAATAAACGTTAAAGAAAACTACAGAAATTTTTATTTGGAAGCAAAAAAAAATAATGATTGTCTTGCATTGGTAGTCGAGAGGTCAGCGCGACCGCCTTACAAGCAGTTGTCCGGGTTGCGGGTTCGCGTCCCGGTCGATGCTATGACACTTGGAAAAAAAAAAGAAGAAAATAATGATTGGTAGTAAATAAAAAAAAATATAAATGTCTTGTTTATATTACTAGACCATATGGCCTTAATAAAAAAATAATAATATAATTAAGATTGCGTTGAATGCTTTTAGTGAAAAATAACATTAATATTAAAAGAAAATATCCTGAAGAGTTTGAAATGGAAAGTTTTTACTAATACTTACTTATAGATCTAAAAATTAGATATTAATCCAAATATGTTAGATCAAATGGTGAAATATGAAAAAATGTATATTAATAATAAGAAATCAAAAGCACAATGTATAGTTAAAAATACACACAAATATTATTGGTCTCTTGAAAGCATTAAGAGATTGAGATAAAATTGTGGAAGATATGTTATTAAAAAATGGCAATGGATAGAGAATGAAAGTTTTAAACTAATATTTTTAACTCCTTTTTTTAAAATAGAGGAGCAATGATTAAGTTAAATGGTGAAGATAAGAAGACGAACATTGATTTATGAGAATTGTTTTATGAATTAAACTGAAAACCAAAGGAATGAAATATATGGAGATTATTTAATTCATGTAGATTTTGTAACTTCAGATTTTTAGGAAATATTGTAAGAACTATCAATTAAATTAAGAATTTAAAGCTAAAGATAAATATGAAAAAATCTAATGTTCAATGGATTTTGTCAGAGAAAATAAATGTTTATAATCATTAATTAGAAAAAGTTAACAACAAATACCTTAGTTTGGTTAGATTATTAATATAGATTGAACCACAATGGATAAAACTTATGATAGAATTAAACTTGAATTGAGTGATTTTGATAGCAATTAATATTAATTCGTAATATGACTATGTGTTTATAAATAAAGGTTGTTCTTGCTTAATAATCTGATATTTCGGTTTATAAAGACTCAAAGGATGAACAATACTGACAATTCAGGCCACAGCGAAATATGGAGAAATGTTTATTGGGACAGGCAAAACTCTCTATTCTTATTGACACTCAGTGCAAGCCAGAATAATCAATGAATGCCAGAAGGCTTGGGCAAAAAATCCCTATCTAGTGCCTACTCATCCAATTGCACTGAATGGCAATATGTATAGAGAGTTTTATCTGTTTTAATAACAGTTATAAGTAAGCATAGGAAATGGTGATAATGTGATGTTTATTGGGAGTAACAAATATAGATTAAAAGCAAAATATTTGATGAGAAAATAAATATTATTGAAAGTATTTAAAGAATTCTGGATATATATATATATATATATGGAGAGATCATCCTACCATAGATTGATAATGGTTAAAGTGATAATTATATATAGTGACTAATATATAATGCAATTTATAGAACATTATATTATTCACATTTTGCACAAAGTAAAGTATGGTCAAGTTAACACAGATTTATAGATAGATTAAAAAAATTATATGAAGGTAATTATGCCATAGCTACTTAAAATTTTTTAAATCCATTAAAACTAATTATGTTTTCCTTGATAAGGACTAACACATCAGATCATAGACATGAGAAATACCTGAGCGAGATACTAAAGTACGTTGTTGAGAGTACGCAAGTATTTCAAAACATTTTAATCGAAACGTGTCTAGCTTCTTTTTTTTTATTGTGTGTGTGTGTGTGTGAAGTAATACATTATTAATGACGATTGCCTGTTTAGTTTTGATAAATAATTGGAAATTGGTTTTTCTTTTATTTAAAGTCATCAACAATTAAGGTTAAACATTGATAGTATAACAATTTCTCTGTTAAACACATTTACATTGATTGGGTAGGATGAGCAAGTTGGCACCAATGAGGGCTTTGAGCATTTCATTATCAGATGTTCAATAAAATGGATGGCTGAAGAATTGTGGGGTGGAGTTTATTGAAGCCTGTCCATTAAAGTATGAAGATTGGCTATCTTAATATAAGTTGAGCATTGATTGTATGTGTGGAGATGATAATCTGAACCAACTGGCGAGTGCTTAGCACGAAATACGTATATTGGTGACTATTTATCTTTTCATCGTGTGAGTAATCAAGTGTGTCAGCAATATGAGATAACCTGGACAGTTGAGGGTTGTGTGAAAGTCTTGAGTGTAAACCCCTTATATATTACATATTGAAAAACAGGTATAAAAAGCCTGTACTGTGTGTATATATATATATATTGATTAGTATATTAACTTAAATATCTTTAGTTATTAAATAACGATTTGTTTATTAAATAGTAATTCATATTTACATATGAAATTTTTTCAAACAAGCAGAGAATAAATTAATTAGAAAAAAGTTTTTACAAAAATACTTTACGATTAAAATAAAAAAGGGAAGAAAACTTGAAGTATATATTTTTAAGGTTATATCAAGATGAATTATATGAAAATCAAAAATATATTCTCATAATAATGAAATTATTATAAATCTTGCAAAAATTTTTGCACACCAATATCAATGGCACCTCCTCTCATAAGATGCCGATTCTGTTCACATTGAATAACATGGTCTCTCATCTCAGTAAATTTAAGCGTATTTATTTCACAATTAATCCATTTATAGCTTTCATCCACCATCTTCGAATACATTGTTAAGATTTGTGGTATTTCGGAAGCAGCAAACAAGAACGCGAAATAAGCTAATTCCAGTTGATTTTCCTTAGGGTACTTTTCTAAAAGATATTGAAAATATCTTCTACTGGTTGCTTCAATGGGTACTAATCCGTAATGTGTACATGCATCACGAATAAATCTCAAGGGATTGATTACTCCAGCCATCTCATTAATTAAGCAATGGAAATTCTTAGTGAAGTGTAATAATTTTTTTTTTAATATTGTATTTCTTATTCATAACGTTGATACTAATAGCAAAATTTGGATAAATTTATATATTGCATGTTAATATATGTTAATTTATATTATACTGCTGTTTAATAAAATTAATTTTATTTAAATTAAAGATTTACATTTTGTATTACTTTCTTTATCTCAACTTAGCGCAGCATGAAGAGGAGTGGGAAAATAACTTTTCTCTCTAGGTATTTTACACATTACACATGAAGAGAGGAGGGCAGATAACTTCACCCATAGCTTGCTTTTTTGTTTTACTGGACTTTGTTACTGTTGTTAATGTTTTATCTATTTAATCTCATTAACATATTGACTTTATATATATATATATATATAATAACAGTAGCAAAGGCGAAAATGGAGGATCTGATGATCACTCAATATAATATAGCACAGCAATCCTAAATAGAAAAGGCAAGGATAAATATACATGCATTTGTTTTTTGAGTACTATGTTCATCAGGATATATTACGAACGTCTTTTCTATTTATTTTATTTACCTCTTACATTTAGCTAATGATGGCTAACACAGAAATGTAGATTCATAGAATGGATGTTAATTATTATATTGGCAATATTAATAAAACCAAGATGAATTATAGGAAAACAATCCATAATAGTTGTTGCAAGCAAACTTTATCAACCCTAATATAAAATTTATAAATAGACAAATGAATGAGTGAAATAAAATAAGAACTACCAAGTAAATAAAACAATAAATTTATTTCCATAAATGTAACTAATGTGGCAAAATAAAAGAGAATAACAACAATAAATTAATAAGTAATCAATTAAATACTTGTTAGGTGTGCAATTTAAAACTCTGCCTTTAGCATTGCTCCATGGAAAATTTTATTTAGAATAATTCTCTAATGTTCCCTGCTATTTTCAAAAGAAATAAATAAAAAAAATTAAAATTTTCAAATAGTTTTGTGTAGATTAAAAAAATCATTTGCCATGACACACACAAATTTACTCTTAAACAAAAATACATTTGAAAATTTTTACACTCAAATCATTTCTCACTCTGTTTGTATTTTCTGTGTGATATATTGTTTGTGTATAAGTTCATATATGGATTTGGGCAGAGATATTCAATGAATATTTTAAACTGCTTATTTCTTAAATATTCCTTTTTCATTGTGGAATACAATATTTTCGACAATATCTCATCCATAAAAGGAGATATACATCCACTCAGAGTATCAACATGACAAACATATAAATATCATACCCATAGGAAACTATTTTAGGAATGCTAAGTAATATAAACTAAATTATTCAATGATTTCTGCCAACTCTATTTTATAATGCAATATTTAATATAAATCTAAACTATATTCTTTATTAATCAAATCAAAACGGTTTTGATAAAAAAAACTGTATCTGCACAATTTCAATAAAATGTAAATTTAATTTAATATAGAGAAAGAATAACCATTAATGTTACTATTTCATTGATTCTTTGATAAATTTATATTTGTTCTTGAATATACATAAAATATACATAATTAACAATGTTACCTTTATGGTTAGCTTTGTTTTTATTATTACAAAGTTCTTGAGCAAAATATAAGTTATCTAAAGCAATTTTTTATTTGACTTGAGATTACAATAAGTAAATTTACAAGAAGATTTCTCCCTTTTTGCATTAAGTTACTGTAGTGGTCATGGCATCTTGTTTTTTGATGTTATTTTCACTGCCACCATAATCAGAAAGTAATACATCACTATCGCCAATTGATAATAATAGGGTGTCATTGTTTTAATCAATGTTTCCAAATGTTTCAAATTGTATTAAAGGTGATAACTTTTGTAAAGCAGTCATGGAAAAGTGGCACTTTTAAATCTTATTATCATCTCCGATTTCTTGGAAGTATAGTTAATGAATAAAAGGAGTCTTTTCCAAATTCTTGTTGATATTTCAAGCTATCCAGAATATTTATATCTAGTCCACTATTGTGAAAGGTTTTAAACCTGATATTTTCTAAAACAACAATCTTTTGTTGAACTTTGCACCTCTTGTTTACTGCTGTTCTATGTTAAATTGAATATTAATTTTCATGTGTGTTTGTACTAAAACCCATTATCTTGAATGACAATATTGATATTTTAATTACTGTTTTGGGCAGTGCCAAAATGTGGCCATGCCTAATATTATGAGATCTTTAAATTTAGAATTATTTAATTCATGGGGAAATAATATTTAGTTTTTCCATGTGTTTAATAATATTTAGTTTTTCCATGTGTTTTTATTATAACAATAATGGGTATTTATGCAATTACTTTCTTCAACACATGATAATATGAGAATTTTCAAATATTTTAAACATAATGTAAATATTTGAAATGTATTAAAATTTGTAAATAAATGTAAAAGAAAAAGAAAACTATAAAATGAGATAAATAATTACTTTTGTTTTCTCTCTTTAATAATTTTAACTATTTTCCAGTTTAATTTTATTTTTGAAAAGTATTAAGAAAGAGAAAAAATTCTCTTCAGTAAATTAACTAGTAATTTTAATTTTAACATTTAATAGAAATAAATTGATGAATTTTTATGTATTTGTGAAATTTTTTTGTAAAGGAAAGAAAAGAAAGGAGAAAGTTTTAATAACTTAAATAAATTTTATTTTAATTAAGAAAAGTTTTTTTGTTCCTTTATCCCTCTCCAAAAATAAGGTAGTGTTTGCAAAATTAGTGTACTTAATCTTATTATCTTGATTTTGTTTTGGCAGAAAAAGAAATAATTAAAGAAGACTTTTAAGTTTTGAATTTGTTTTCTAATTTTAATTTTGAAGAAGGGAAATATCTAAACAATGTTTTCTATAAAATAAACTTTATTGGGCAGTGGTTAATTTGATGATGTGAGAAACAGAATTATGAGTGGTGGGAGACAGGATTATGATCAGTGGTAGCCAGGTTTGTTTCAAAAATAGAGGTGTGGATGAATCAGAAGAACTCAGTCTTGTAAGAAGGGATCAGTCTCTTTAACTGTTGAAGAGAAGAGCAGAAGTTTCAATCAAATGGTTGAAGAAAACAGTAGGAGGAAGTTCCAACCAAGCTGTTGAAGAGGACTGTAAGAGATGTCCAGCCTCAGCTGCTAATAGAAGTTCTGGCAAATTATGAAAAAAATGGATAAATTTAACCTGTGAAACCTGAAAATATTGTACTGCAAAACATGGAGAACATTAATTGTGTACACCTTCAAAAAGAAAACCTACATGGAAAATGAATGTTATCAATGTCAAATAAGGATGTAAAAGGAAATAAAAACTATTATATAAGGTGGTTTCTTTAATGTGCACATTACATTTAAAGTTATAAAATAGTTTTTAGATTAAACAACAATTGGTTATTAATAATGTTATTAAGTATATATTTTTTATTATTGAAACATTTTTTAAATTCATTTGATCTTTTTCTTCAAAATTATAAAGAAGGGTTTTTTGGAGAATTTAATTTTTATTATTTAAGAAGTTCTTTTGAAATATGGTTTTCTTTTTAGTCATGTGATTTTACCATTAAAATTTAACAAAAAGTTTTTTTTAAGCTTATTTAAAAGGTTTTATTTTTGATTATGAAAAAGTTGTTTCCCAACTTGTGTTATTTAAAAAAAATAACTTCATGAAAGCAAAAGTTAATAAATTTAAGGAATAAAAATCAATTGGTTAATTATTTTTTATGAAACTATTTTATGATATGAATGTTTAAATTTTAATTATTATATTATCATATCATTTTTTAAATTTCTTTTTTAATTATTATTCTGTTAATAATTAATTAAATATTTATTTTAAAAATGTTAGTGTTAACATCTTTATATGTCCAGCTATCTGTTCCATGAATTAGCAGTATTTGTGATTTGATTTCATCACAACTTAGTATTTCAGAGATTTTAAATTTATGCCAGTAAAATTATTTAGATTAAGCTGTTGTAATATCTCTTGTGTTCTATCATACTGAGTTAGCTCTAGAGCAGAATGGTTAATTATATGGATGTAGTGGTATTTGTTTGTGTTTGGACATCCAGATAATAATTCTGGAGAGTGCAAAGTTATCATCTTTAAATTCCATTTACTACATTTTGATTTTACTAAAAATTACATTCATAGTTGGTAGTATACTAATAGCAGAGAATTTATGATGATCAGCATGAATGAATATCTCAGCATAATTTTTTATTTTGAGTGATGTATTAGCACTTAGGTATGTGTGTCCAAAGTATTATGTTATATTCTGCCCTGATATTGTCAGTGACTTGATAAGTAACCTATTTTATATTATGCCTTTTTTAAATTCAGTCACAAGAAATGATCGTTGATTGCTAATTGCTAATGGTTTGTTGATTTAATTATTATCTTGTGTAATACTGGTGATACAGCTTATGCTAAAACTATTTATGGCTTAATCTACACTGAGTTTCATTTGTACATCTGCATATGCTCCTTATATATACTTCTTTCATGAGTATTTCTTCTATATTTATGATTTTATTGGGATGATAAGGTGTTCTTATTCTCCACATATTGATTCATAAATCATATATAATGCCATCCAATGTGGGGCTTTATGATGATCAAGTTCTCCTGGTCAGTATACATGCCCACATGACTTGAACCACAGAAATTACATCTGAAAAGAAAACTATATATTGATTCAGAATTAATTTTAAAATGTATTATTATGAAATGTGACAAGAGTATAGAAGATGATTAAATTATAATATGGTTATAAATTATATAATAGTAGTATCAATAAATATTTAAGGAATTAATATTCAAAGTTGAACAAAATATCAAAGTATGATTTTTGGAGATTGGATTGCACTTTTGACTGATAATAGTTTAACTGTACTTTCAGTTTTGATGATGGATGGAGGGTTTTGTAATTGGCTTGAGGATACATTGTTCTTATGTAACTCCATGGTGTGTTCAATCTCAACATTATATCAAACCATTTTCAAGTTTGGATATTTTCTGTTATATATCACGGTCAGTTAACATAGTCCTGCCATGACCACTAGCCTCTAAGTCTCTGAGAAAAGGAGAAAAATATTGTTTTAAAGTTTTGTACTTATCAGCTCTTAAGATTCAAAAAAAAAAGCAAGGCCTTACAAATATTTTTGCAATGTTATTTCTATTTGGGATTGTAGGTATCTTGTAGTGTCTAAATTGTGATAGACTTTCTGGCATTCATGCTGCATTGTGTACTTATATTCCAGTGACTGAATTCTGTATCTCTCTCAGTTTTTCAGATTGCTATGCATTCTGTTGCTGTCAGATGCTCATCATATTTCTAAAAAAAGTTTGACAAATGGTTTGTTACATGAACTGTTTTTTGTATGTGCACATGTTTTTTTAAAATCAAAATAAATAATAACAAATTTAAT
Organism: Epiperipatus broadwayi; assembly: GCA_028023455.1. Classification (NCBI taxonomy): domain Eukaryota; kingdom Metazoa; phylum Onychophora; class Udeonychophora; order Euonychophora; family Peripatidae; genus Epiperipatus; species Epiperipatus broadwayi. The sequence continues at coordinate 865,121 of JAQFVV010006271.1, forward strand.
AATGAATTGGAAATCAATTATACACATGAATGGGATTGAGATAGAGAATAAAGTAAATTAAATAAAACAAATAAAGTCATGTATTGATACAGTAATGTTAAAGAAAGGCACATTTGGGGGAATGATAATAATAGTGTTAGAAGGTGAAAGATTGCATGGAAGAAGAGGTGATGTAAAGCTTATATAGACTTACATGCTGACAAAAGCAAAATTGGAAAAAAATGGAGGAAGAATGTGATCAGAAAGAAAAAGATCAGTAACCACTGGAAGGAACCTAAAGATAGAGAATGCTGTCTTGTTAGCTCAATTATTTAAAATGTTTAAACAAATGAATCAACAAAGAAAATAAGATAATAAAAAGAGATGTGGACAAAGAAAAGAGACTAATAAAAAGTAATGAACACAAAGAAGATAATAAAAAGAGAGATGAACAAAAAGAAGAGGATAATAAAAAGAAGTCTGAACAAATATAAGAGGTTAATAAAATGAAAGTAAAACAAAGAAAAAGGACAATAAAATGATCAACAAAGAAAAAAGGAGAGTATAAAAAGAACAGAAGAAATGTTAAAAGAAATGAAAGCAAATATGATAATGATAATAGAAGTTTAAATGGCTGAAAACAATAAAAATGACTAATCATTATATGCATGTATGAAGATAAAGCTGAAATAATAGCTCGTGAATCAAATGAGTTAGTCAAAAAGATAAATAGATAAAACAATTGAAGGAAAGTAGAAAATATATTGATAAAACTGTTATGAATAAATATAGCATTAATACTGAAGTCATTAGTAGTCATTACTACAGATGATCATTTGGATGGAAGTACAAATAAAGAAAACAATCACAAATAAACATCTATGGAAATAGTAAAGTTGTAATTATAAATTTATTAAACGCACATTGATTACATAGTAATATTCACTGAGGCTATAACCTCAATAATATGCATATAAAATGCAATAGTAGGGACCTTTACAGGTGTTTTAACCACAAGATTACACTATGGAAGAAAAGAGGGGAACCCTTCTTTACTTCAACAATCACAAATAAACATCTATGGAAATAGTAAAGAAGAAACTGAAATGATAGTCCAAAAATATATCAAGTAATAGGAAACATAGAGAATGAGTATTACCAGAAATATAAAAAGTATATACTCACAATGCTAGATATTTTAAATAAAAGTATTGATAGCTGATGGTTTCTTAAATGGCCCAATAATAATAATGATTATGTATAACCTATCACATAAGTTAGAGCAGATGATTAGATGATTATGTATATTGACAAAGGAAGTACTGAGCAGATAATAAAAATGTTCAGGCAGCAATCCCAGGGAAGATTAGGAATTTTCAAAATAAGGGATTCCCATAAATGAAAGATAAAACTAGTATAAAAACTGAGCTGGTAAAAAAAAGAATAAAGATAATTCACAGGGAGGGGGCTCTGGATGTAAAGAAAGATTAATAGTCATTCAGAGAGTAAAAAAAATTGAACAGATCACTATAATCCCATCACAGAAAAATCGAGTGAATAAATTAAGAAATGATGAAGATCAGTCTCCAGTGTTTACAGTCTGGAAAAACTACTCAAATATTCCTATAACCTTATGTAACACCTGTAATAAGGTAAAAAGTAAGATATAAATTTAAAATGATGAAAAATAAAAAAAATGACATTCTTATTTCATTGTCTTAGCATTTTAAGGGCATGGTAATGTTATTACAAGCACCTTAAATTTAAAATTATTTAATTTTATTGAGGAAATAATATTTAGTTTTACAATGTTTTTTATAATAGTAATGGGTATTTATGTATATATTTTCTATGTCACATGATAATATAAGAATTTTTAAATATTTAAACTTAATGTGAATATTTGAAATATATTATAATTTATACATGTTTGTAAAAGAGAGAGAAAACTATTGATTCAGATAAATAATTACTTTTGTCTTCAATAATTTTAACTATTTACAAGTTTAATTTTAGTTTTGAAAAGTACTGAGAGAAAAATATCCTTTTCCATAAATTAGTTAGCAATTTTAATTTTAACATTTAAAAGAAATAAAGTAGATAATTTTCTGTTTGTAAAGTTTTTTTAAAAGCAAAAAAAGAAGTAAAAAGTTTTAAAATTTTTGTTAAATTTTATTTTAATTAGGAAAAGTTTTTGTTTGTTCCATTATCTCTCTCTAAAGGAAAAGTCAGTGTTTTTAAAATCAGTGCAATTAATCTGATTATTTTGTATTTTTGGCAAAAAAAAAAAGAAACAAATTTTTATTTAAGTTTTGACTTTTTTTATAATTTTAGGTTGAAGAAGGCAAATATCTAAACAATTTTTTATGTAAAATATATCTAATTGTTCAGTGATTAGTTTGGTCATGAAAGATATAGGATTGTGATTGGCAGGGGACAGGTTTGTTTCACAAATAGGGATTTAGGTCTTCAGAAGACCTTAGAGTCTTGTAAAAAGATGTTGGCCTCAATCTAACTGTTGAAGAAAACAGCTGAAGTCTCAATAAAGCTTTTGAAGAGGATAGTAGGAAGAAATTTTAACCAAGATGTTGAAGAGAACAGTAGAAATCCTAACTCAGATGCTAAAAAAAGACAATAAAAGTTTAGCTGTAAAATGCTAAGTTTATTTAAAAGCTAAACATCATATACTTCTTTGTAACCTGCTTCACTAAAAAAAATGTGAAAGAGAAGACACCTGAAGTAATATGCAACAAACCTCATCTTCATCTAAGAGTATAAGTGTATCTATCTTTATGTGCATAAAAGTCTTGGAAAATTATTGGGAAAAAATGGATAAATTTAGGCTGTGAAACCTGATATATTCTCCTGCAAAAATGAAGAAAACTAATTGTGTACATTAGTCTGTAATTGAAAAGCTTCAAGGAAAAACCTATATGGAAAGTAAAAATTACCAGTGTCAAAGAAGGACTCAAAAAAATTAAACTAAGGCATGATATTTTCTTTAACGTGCACATTACAGTTAAAGTTATAAAATAGATTTTAGTTTAAGTAATAATTGATAATTAATAATGTTATTAAGTATTTTTAAAATTGAAACATGTTTTTTTTTAATTTTATTTGATTTTTCTCTTCAAAATTAAAAAAAAGGAGTTTTTGGAGAATTTAATTTTCATTAAATTTAAGATTTTTTTAAAAAAAACATGTTTAGTTTTGTTCAATTAATTTTCCCTTCAAAATTTAACAAAAGTTTTTTTAGCTGATTTAAAGATTTTTTATCTCTGGTTATGAAAAAGTTGTTTTCCAACTTGTGTTATTTAAAAGAAAATAACTTAATGAAAGCAAATAAAAATCAACTGGATAATTATTTTTTTAATAAAACTTCTTTTTTGGTAAAAATGTATAAATTGAAATTATCGTATTATTATGTCGTTTTAAAAACTTTTTTAGTTATTGCTCTGTTAGTTATTAAATAATTGTTTAAACATTTTTCTAATGTTAACATTTTGATTTCTCTAGCTATCTGTTCTATGAATTGGCAGTGTGTGTGACTTGTATTCATTACAGCTTAATATTTCAGGGATTTTAAAATTATCCCAGTAAAATTATTAGAGTAAGCTGTTTTATCTAGTTCACAGTTACAATTCATAGTCTTATAAGATATAGAAAGTTTTAGAGCATAATGATTAATTACGTGGATGTAGGAGTATATATTTGTATTTTGGACATCTAGATATCTATGGATGGTGCAAAGACATCCTCCTTTTTTTCATATGTCATAGCATCGGCCGGGATGTGAACTCACAAATGTCTGCAACCAAATACTTGCTTGCAAGGCAGCTGCGATGACCTCTTGGCTAACATGCTTTATTTTTTATTAGAAATTAAGTTTCTAATTGGCCAGTATACTAATAGTATTATGTCTAGAGTATTGCTGATGATCAGCATGTTTCAGTATCTCAGTATCATTTTTTATGAGTGATGGATTAGCACTTAGATATGTGCAGCCAGAGTATTGTGTTATATTCTGTCCTGAGTTCAGTAGTGACTAGATAAGTAACCTGTTTTATAATAAACCTCTTTTAAATCCAATTAATTACTGTTGGCTGTTGATGAGTCATTAATTTAATAATTATCTTGTGTAATACTGGTGTTACAGGTTATGAGTATAGTTGTCATAATTACTTATGAGTTATTCTATGCTGACTCTCATTTGTACATGCTCATTATACATGCTTCTATTTGTCCTATATTTGTGATTTTATCAGAATGATAGTGTTTTTCTATTTCCTCATTTCACCTAATCACTCCATCTGTTTCAAATTGTATTAAAGGTCATATATTTTGTAGAATAGGCATAAGAAAGTGATACTTTTGAAACTTAAGTTATTCTTCCCAGTTTCTGGAAAGTATAGTTAATGAATAAAAGGGGTCTTCCCCAACATTCTTGCTATTTCTAGATGGCCAGGGTATTTGTATGTAGTCCTTTATTGTAAAACATTTTAGATATATTTTTTCTAAAAGAACAAACTTTTGTTGAACTTTTTACCTCTTCTTCTCTACTGTTCTATGTTAAAACAAATATTAATTTACATGTTTGTATTTGTACTAAAATCCATTATCATGACTGACAGTAAATGCTTTTTTATATATTGATATTTTACTTATATATTATTTATATTAAAATAATAAAGATAGACTAACATGATTTTTTATAAATAAATTTATTATTTGTAATGCCATTTCTTTATAAATGAATGTATGAAATTGCAGATGTGTGCATGTGTTTGCATCACTCTAATATCACACACATTTTTGTTCATTCCCCAACCATTCTGGAAATTTATTATCAAAATAATTTGTCCTGCAATATTTTTATATTAATTGTATCCCCATGTGTGGAAGAAGTTTCGATAAGTTGATCCCACCAAAGAAAACACTAATAAATTTGCTAATATTTTGTTTTTAAATAATCATTTATTCTTACTAATTTGCAAGATTGTGCCTGTCAATATAAATATGAAAGATTTCATGGAATAATGACTGTACATCGATTTACAATATGATAGTGACCCAGACACAACATGCAAATTTAAAAAACTTTTTTTCAATTAGTCAGTTCCAAGTAAGCTTGGAAAATGTCCCAATCTTCACCAAACCAATATTTGACAAAACGTTTTGGTTCAGAAGAGAAGCTTATAAAGAACTTTTTATGAGATAGACTACTTTAAAGTTGTGATTATCTTTTAATATAAATGTATTGGAAGTAATATAATTTTTTACTTCTTCTTTTCCTATGTATTGATTTCTATTATAACATATCATACCATTTACACCTTCTTAGACACTTTATCAATACTTTTATTTGTATTATTTGTATTACACTAACAGTTTTGACTGTCCTGCAGTCATTATCAGAGTTCTTGTTCATTCTATGTAATAGAATCAAACTCTGATGATAACTGCAGGATAGTCAAAACTGTTAGTGTAATACAAATAATAGAAATAAAAGTATTGATAAAGTGTCTAAGAAGGTGTAAATGGTATGATATAAATGTATTGTCAGCAATGTAAACTTTCCATTACTACTTTTCTAATTTGATTGTAGGATACATTTCTTATAATAATTTAATTACAGATATTATTTCTATTATTTACCAACAACCCAATCAAGAAATTGACTTCACCTATAATGCAGTTTCTCTCTCAAGTTAGTACTTTATAAATTATCTTAGCAGAAAATAGAATAATAATACCTTATCTCAGGAAGTTACCAATTCCTTAGGAAAATTGAATATTAAAGAAATAACTTTTGTCTTGTAATGACTTATTTAAAGTTGACGTTATGTATATTAAGTAATAGATAAACCCATATTTTTTACTATAGGCATGAGTCCTCTGAGGATTGTGAATAGTAGCCTATTTACTTTCCAGTAAGAAATCATAACTTAGACATGCAACAAAAATGAGGAATAATCACTCCAGATTAGTGGGTAAAGAGATACACATGCACGAATACAAACAAACATTTGATTATATAATTGGAATGTAATTTGTTGGAAATGGTTATAAGATTAATAAAGATAATTAAAGATGGATAAATTGATTCCTCACATACTCGTATTATGAAATGATATTATTTTATAATTTATACATATCTGGCTACAAAAAGAAGTTTGTGCTGACTATAAAGAGGCCAAATTATTTATGCCTTTTGCATAATTCAGTCATTAGTATGTGATTATTCATATGATAAACGAACAACGATGATCTGCCGCTGAAATAAACTAGCCATGTTCTGAGTTTTATTGACTTTTTAATTCCTTAAAAGAGTTTAAAACCAAGAACAACCAAGGTTGTTTTGTGACTTGCATAATAGTCCTTTAAGAAAATATCACTTTAGGTTGATTGTGGGCAATGTGTGAAAATAATCTTTATTAGTTATTTATAGTTATAATTACAAAAGATAAAACAAAATTATGTTCTTTATTTCCAGATAGATTAAAGTCATAACCAAGTGAGGGAAGACAGAACATTTTAACAATATCTTAATTGCGGAACCAGGCTGTATTAATATAATGATTTTTTAAATTACCTACAACTGCAATCTAATTTCGATTAAACAAAAGTGATATAAACTTGAAGAAGCATTGTTTATAATTATATAAAACGTCATTAGATTTCGTGACATTAAAAAAGTGAAAAACAATTAATTTAAAAATTGAGTATACTGGAAGCACAAATAAAATGGGACTCATTAATTACAAAAAGCTGAAAAATCATTATTTGGAGATTGATGATATGTCAGACATTATGTACAAAATAGTTATGCAATTTAATGGAAGATACTGAGTGCGGATAATTCAGATTTTAGTTTCAATAGCTTCCCATAGTGATGAAAATAGATTTGAATACTACAATTAGAAAACAACTTGAAAGTTAAAAATGCTTTAAATAGATTTGACAGAAATGAGAGGACAAAATTTGTCAAATTTGTAGAAAAAGGAAAATTGTATATTATTAATTCGTTCTTTGAGAAAAGTCCTAAAAGGAAATCGACATCGAATAATTTTCATCCTTTCAACAGAATTGGATTACATTTTGACTAGAAGAAAATATATATTTCAAGATTATAATGCACTTAATAGAGTCATCACACGAAGTTGTAAAATATGTGCTAAGCAAAATTAAAGATATAAAAAGTATTAAAGAAGACAATAATAACCGTCTTCATTCTTAATATTCAGAATCATCCTTGCTAATAGTTTTAAAATAGTGAAATATGATGGAAATATTTCAAATTTATGTGAACTTATTTTATTAAAAATGTAACAAATTCCCCACTAAATTTTCAATTGAGGGTATAAAGGAAAGAAAAAAAGCTAAAGTAATTTAAAATGATTCTTTAAGAAAAATTGAATATCAATAGATTGTAGCGGGTACAAAAAAATCATTAATAATCTTATAAAAAGATATGTGTGAATTGACAAAAACTCTATACATAGAATAGCAGGATCAAAGTATAAAAAAATATTTTAATGCTAAAAAATTATTTGATAATAAAAACAAAAGCTGAAACTATTATTGAAACTTAAAAAAGGATAACACCATGAAATATGTAAAAGAGATCTGCAAGTAATTATATAGTAATAAAGAACAAGAAAACAAAATTGTCATTTAATTACTACATATTTTGAATTGACAATAAAAATATAATGTACTAAAAAATAACAAATGGTTCAACTCATACTTTTACTTGCTCAAATTTTTACCCAGAAACATCAAGACCAAAACTTGGCAATCAGCAATCTATCTCAGTTGTGATCTCCCATAGCTTAAGCATTTATTTCAATTAACATTCCTCTATCAGATTTAATTTTTGAAAATAAATTTCTAAAGTTCTTTTCATTTAGTAATAATAATTGTATAATTTTAGAACATGTTACTCTTCAATTTTGGATCCGACTTAATTACATATAAATAACCTATTGTGTTACTCCTATTATAGGTGTGTTTTTGTCATACCTTTGCCTATGTAATACACATCTATTTTACTTTAAATATGTAAATATTTGTGCAGAGTTTGTTATTTAATAAGATATTTAGAAAAGTATATTAAAAGATGAGACAGGCAAAGAAAAGAAATCAAATCATTATCAATATCTTAAAAAACAGGTGAATAAATGTTAACATTGTAGTATAACTATAGAGAAATAGCTAAATGATAAAGATATATCAGATGATTGATGTATATAGTAGTAATATTGAAGTTTTTAAAAAATAATAAAGAATATTAGTTTTGTGTAAAATCTTGACCAAAGTAATTTTAACTATACCTAGATCTTGTTTTATGTGGATTTTTGTAATGCGATTTCGAAGTTATGCGATTCATGTTTCTTCTTAATATCTTTTTATGAGGGTTTTCTTTTATGCGATAAAGAAGTTCATATTTCACTATATTTATTAGATATCAAGAAATATAAATTATTAATAATTTATTTTGACTTGAAATACTTTTTGTCTTTAAAAGTATAACATTATATTAGTAGCTAATGTTAATATTGCCTGAAGCTATTTAGATAACTTATTTTCTATGTAAACAATCTAACTTATACTATGAGTATAAAAATATCACAATAAATATTCAAAAATTTTAAACTTTTAAAACATGTTTCATTAGATATACCAGAAATAAATAAATATTCTTTTAGATTTTTAAAAATAATCAGAAATAAAGATTTTGTAAACTGAAAATAATCTTTCTAGAAATGATAACATATAATCTTTTTGTTTGGATTGCAATCTCATTTTTTTAATATTTATATAAACAAAATGTGAACATTTAAAATTTATTTCAGTAGTGAACAAAAATATCTATCAAATGAAGTCAAATTTATTATTTTTTGATAAGTAATAATCATTTAATCATATATTTTACATTGATGTGTGACACAAAGAAAAACATCAGAAAATGCTGAGATCTGAGTTTGCTGCAATGAACAAGCCTTTAAATTCCAACAAGAGCTAAAAAGTAGTTGTATGTCTGTGTTATGTTTGGTTATGTTTATATTTTATTTTTTACACACACACACATATATATATATATATATATAGTACCAGGTTCACTCTGCAGAAGTTCTTACTTATGTTGCAAAGATTTTGGCTGGTTTCAAACTTCTCTAAAACACGTTTATAATCTTATAAATATTACGTGAACGAACCGGCACGTTCGAGCAAAATGGGAGATATTATTGATAGTTTTAACTATCAACAATGGCCCACATTGACTGCTAGATTCAAACCCCTACTATCCAAACACTTTATTTGTTTCAGAGTAAACTCCAGGCGCCAGTTATCTATTCATAAGAATAAACAACGTATTTGATCAGTAGGCTCATAATCCAGCGCTCGAAACAATTCCCTTAACTAGCTCAGTCTAATTTTAATCAATAATAAAATATTGGTAAGAAGAGATTGATAAAAAGAATTGACTGACAAATAGAGTTTAATTTTAAAGACAATTTATTAACTAACATTAATTTACTAAATTTAAACATCTTTATAATTTAATAATACACACACATTTTAAATTAACATTTCTAAACTAGTTTAAATGTTCTTATAGATTTTAATAATAGAACACTGGTATTTATCTAATTTAACTAATAACACTGATATAATGATCACGCACATATTAATTCATATAGCATTCACAAATATAATAATAAAACATTAATAGCATTTGAAACTTAAACACACATATCAATAGTTCATTTTATGTATGATATAGAGTTCACATAATTAGACTCTTGGAGGATTCACATGAATTAATGCAATGCAATGGCTATTACAGTATAAATGAAATAAGCAAATGTTTTACCTAGGATTTTGAAACGTAGATTTAGAACTTTGTTTTCTTCTTGTTTGTTGCTTCTTCCAGCCAGCTGGGACATTTCCTTGATGAGTTTCCTTATTATTCATGATCATTACTATTGGAGACAATTAGATATTGATGGAGATTTCCAAGTTGTTAAGCTGACATTATTTTACGGGCAGAACTTGCTGTTTTCATCGGACATCAGGCTGTGGGGAGAGGCATGTATTTCCCAAACTGCTCAACATCACATTTTTGTTTCTAGATACAATTAACTTAACTGACTCAATTGATTTGTGAACTGACTTGTCTCAACTGATTGTCCGATAAAATATTCAGTATTTATACCAACGAAGTGTTTTCTTTTCGATATCCTCCGGCAAATATCTGTTGTCAAAATTCTTTAGCAATTAATCCTTTGATAAACGTGTTTTGGAAGATTGTTTAATTAGTAATAGCCATGCAGAAGTGTTGTTTTATATTTTAATTAATAGCCATTGCCGTGGTTTTAATGATAATCTTTTTTTATTTCGCCTACATTTTTTATTTATTTACAATCGCACATATATATGCACATATATATTTTAATACAATTTACTAGTTTTAAAATTATTTTTCTTTAATTTGAATGAAAAGAGATTTGTATTTTTTTAAACTTTAAATTATTTATATTTTACGAATACTAACAAGAAAGCTCTTTACTTCCTTTTTATAAAACCTTTAGTTGATTTTTCTAATGAAAGACCCCCCTCCCCTTCTAATTAATAAATTGCAACTTTTATTTCAAACTAATGATAGAAAACTATTTGACTCTTACTTGTTCTTTCACAAAAGATTATTTTTTGTTTTGTTTTAAACTCTGACCTTTTAATTTTACTTTTGACAGCAAACTGATTTTGTTTACTTAAAGCAACCTTTTAGATTTTTATAACTTATTTATTATTTAATAATTTTTTTAGGCAAAATCATCATGTGCCAATTTCAATATTGGTACATTACACTGCCTTCCCTTTGAGAGTAAAATGCGTCTATTTTTGACTATTTTATGTCTGACAACATTAAATCTTCATTTATTATTCTTTCTAAGTTTGCTTTTTTGATATCTTTTACTTTACATACCAAGGGAAATCTGTTTTGACTATCCTTTTCTTCTATCTATGCCAAATACATTGTTCACAATGATCTAAATCATGGATAATGACCACCGGGACAAACTAATTTTGTGGCACAGGGATCTTTTGGAAATGATGCGGAAGCAGATTTGCTGACTTAAACTGACTTACATGTATATAAAATCAAAGCTTCATTTGCCGGGTTTCTACCGGACTTGAAAAAAAAAAAAATTGCTGCGAATGGCAGGAATTTTCAACTGTCCATTTTCGACTTACGCTTTGGAAAGAGGAATGATCCCTGGTAAGTCCGTTATGGGTACTAAAATTTATCCAGTCAGCAGTATCCTTAACTAAACTTATTTCTATACTACCCTCATTCCCCTTTGCTATAGATAAATTAATACACATGTGTATACGTGCAGCACAATTTACACCTAATATTCTAAATATCGAGTTATTACTAGACTTGCTTACAGGGAATCTATAATAAATAAATCTCTTCTTGCATGCATCATGAGGTGAAGCAGTGCCAAGAAAATAACCTAAAAGGATATCTGGATAAATACATTTCAGATATGCATCATGAGATATCGTATTTACTTGAATATTACCAGTGTATGTGCGCATATATATATACATGTATACATATACACACTTAATACACTTAGATTGACTTTATATTTTTTTATTATTAATCTTACAACTTTATTTTAAATTCATATGAACATTACTTTAACATTTGTATTAATCTAATCTCACAATATTATTCTAAACTACCATGGACATCAGTTTTCATATTTATTTATATTAATCTAATCTTGAATATTATTTTCAAACCCTTATGAACATTTTAAATATTAGTTTTACGATACTATTTTTAAACCATCACGGACATCAGTTTACATATTTATTTATATTATGGAATCATATTTTAAATCATTTACTTAACTTCTTTATTAACGTGCGTGCATTCAGAAAACTATTTTATTTTATTGCTCTTCATTATTATACAGACATTTCATTGGACTTGATTACTTTAAACCATTTATTTATTTCCTTTTATTACCGTGCATGTATTCCCCCCAAAAAAATTCTATTAGTTTATTACAAGTCATTCTTATTTTTATTTACTACAGACATATTTATGCTTATTTATTTAACTTGATTTTATCGATTTTATTTTAACTATTTGACCTACTTATTTATTTACGAACATTTTTCTTAATTAATATGTGCGTGGAGAAAACAATCTTTTATTTTACAAAACCTCCATTATCATTATTACTTTAAACATTTCATTTATCATTACTCATTTACTTTTAAATTTATTATCTTAGTTTTAAACAGAAGTTTCAGATTTAATTTATCAGATTTAATTACTTTAGAATAATCACATTCATGCTCATTATCCATTTTCAGTCCTTTTTGTTTATTTCCTTTACTATTCTTCCCATTTACTATCTTTTAAATATGTCCGGTAGTTCCTTCTTTCTTTCTACTAACTCACTAATATAAATTATACTCCATATTCTCACATCTCTCTTTCAATTAAAATTTATTTTATCTCTTTCTCTTTCCATTCTATTTTCAACCTTGTACATTAGAAAACCTTTAAGCTTCACAGACCTCCATATTTTTCTTAACTGTGAATATTTTTTCCTATTCTTTCTCTTAGTTTTAAATCTTCGTTTAAAATGAACATGAACTTTTACTTTCACCTTTTTATTTTTATTTTCTATCTTGATTAATTTTATTTCCAAACTACTATGCTTAACGCTATCTTCTGCTTTTTGATCTACATAGGTTTCTACTTTCTCTGTAGCAACGCTATCTGATTCTAATTTAATTTCTATTTCCAAACTACTATATTTATTACTATCTGACTCTACTATCTCTTTCATGACCTCAACTTCCTTATTTTCTTTGACTAAATCTACCTTTATAATTTCTTGGTTCTTTTCTACTTTCCTGTAATTTCACATCTTATTTCTCTTATTTCTGCAATGAATTCTTGCTGTCTTTGCCTGAATTCTTGACACATTTCTTCCATCATATTCATCATGTCTAGCATCATTTTCTTCATCCTCTGCATCTCAGATATTTCTTCTTTCACTTTTTCCATTTTTAAAACAATATTTTATTTCACTAAATTTAATATATGACCTATTTATTTATTTCTTACTAAAACGGAAACACACGCTGACCACCCCTTTTGTCCATTTTTCTACCTGATCTTAATGCTTCATCTCCATCCATAATACCCAATTGTCCCTGATTTAACATAAAGATTTAGTTTAAATAATGTAAATATTAAAATCTCTTTTCATTTACAGAAAAAAAATTTTGGTCAATTCTTTTTTTAAAATTAAAACACTTTTACATACGTAATTTAGCTTTTGCATAAAAATTTTTTGAACAAGAAACAAAGTATTTAATTACTATTGTTTCTTAGGTCCAGCTCCAAGTTGGGTATAGCCATTTAATGTACCGGGTTCGCTCCGCAGAAGATCTTATTTACCCTGCAAAGGTTTTGGCTGATTTCAAACTTCTCTAAAACACATTTATAATCTTATAAATATTACATGAACGAACCAGCACATTCGAGCAAAATGAGAGATATTATTGATAGCTTTAACTATCAACAATGGCCCACCTCGGCTGCTAAATTCAAACCCCTACTATCCAAACACTTTATTTGTTTCGGAATAAACTCCGGGTGCCAGTTATCTATTCATAAGAATAAACAATGTATTTGGTCAGTAAGCTCATAATCCAGTGCTCGAAACAATTCCCTTAACTAGCTCAGTCTAATTTTAATCAATAATAAAATATTGGTAACAAGAGATTGATAAAAAGAATTGACCGACAAATAGAGTTTAATTTTAAAGACAATTTATTAACTAACATTAATTTACTAAATTTAAACATCTTTATAATTTAATAATACATACACATTTTAAATTAACATTTCTAAACTAGTTTAAATATTCTTGTAGATTTTAATAATAGAACACTGGTATTTATCTAATTTAATTAATAACACTGATATAATGATCACGCACATATTAATTCATATAGCATTCACAAATATAATAATAAAACATTAATAGCATTTGAAACTTAAACACACATATCAATAGTTCATTTTATGTATGATATAGAGTTCATATAATTAGACTCTTGGAGGATTCACATGAATTAATGCAATGCAATGACTATTACAGTATAAACGAAATAAGCAAATGTTTTACCTAGGATTTTGAAACGTAGATTTAGAACTTTGTTTTCTTCTTATTTGTTGCTTCTTCCAGCCAGCTGGGACATTTCCTTGATGAGTTTCCTTATTATTCATGATCATTACTATTGGAGACAATTAGATATTGATGGAGATTTCCAAGTTGTTAAGCTGACATTATTTCACGGGCAGATCTTGCTGTTTTCATCGGACATCAGGCTGTGGGGAGAGGCGTGTATTTCCCAAACTGCTCAACATCACATTTTTGTTTCTAGATACAATTAACTTAACTGACTCAATTGATTTGTGAACTGACTTGTCTCAACTGATTGTCCGATAAAATATTCAGTATTTATACCAACGAAGTGTTTTCTTTTCGATATCCTCCGGCAAATATCTGTTGTCAAAATTCTTTAGCAATTAATCCTTTGATAAACGTGTTTTGGAAGATTGTTTAATTAGTAATAGCCATGCAGAAGTGTTGTTTTATATTTTAATTAATAGCCATTGCCATGTTTTTAATGATAATCTTCTTTTATTTCACCTACATTTTTTATTTATTTACAATCGGACATATATTCACACATATATATTTTAATACAATTTACTAGTTTTAAAATTATTTTTCTTTAATTCGAATGAAAAGAGATTTGTATTTTTTTAAACTTTAAATTATTTATATATTACGAATACTAATAAGAAAACTCTTTACTTCCTTTTTATAAAACCTTTAGTTGATTTTTCTAACAAAAGACCCCTCTCCCCTTCTAATTAATAAATTGTAACTTTTATTTCAAACTAATGATAAAAAACTATTTGACTCTTACTTTTTCTTTCACGAAAGATTTTTTTTTTTGTTTTAAACTCTGACCTTTTAATTTTACTTTTGACAGCAAACTGATTTTGTTTACTTAAAGCACCCTTTTAGATTTTTATAACTTATTTATTATTTAATAATTTTTTTAGGCAAAATCATCATGTGCCAATTTCAATATTGGTACAATATATATATATGAAGAAACTTTTAGACAGAAAAAAGTTATAACTTTTATTTTCTACTTAAAAATATAGTATTTTTAAAATGTATTTATATTTTTTTTATACTTGTAAGTACATGGAGGAGCTTTTAGGCAGAAAAAAGTTACAAATAAAAATATTTAAGAACTTTTAATTTCTACTTAAAAAGAACTTATCTTTAAAAGTTTTTAAATATTTTTACTTGTAACTTTTTTTTGTCTAAAAGTTTCTCCATATATATACATGTATAAAAATGTAACCATTAGAAGTGGAAGTGCATTCTCTAACAGCTAGACATAGCAGTCTGGATATCGTGAGCTCCATAAACAATTAGTAAAATCATTGTCTCAAAGTTTAATCACAGATTACATTGTCAATAGAAAATCATTAACACAGCACAAGACTGAAGGTAGTGCTAGTTGTACTTTCTCTTGTGATGAATCTGATTTCTTACCAATTCACAAACAAACCGCATATTGTCAAATAGTGATAATGATTAAAATATGTATGAAAAAATGTAAAATTAAATACTGTAGTTAATAAAAAAAGTAAAAAAAGTTTATTTGAAATTTTTTATTAGTCATACTTTATTTCTTTATTTTTTTATGTGAATTTTAAAGTAATTTTTTCTTGTTGCTTTGCTTTTATGCAATTTCTGAAAATTACAGAATGTATCCCCCATTTTTCAAGATAAGTTAAGTCTATTTTTGTGCAATGTTTTTAATGTGGGATTTCTGTGGAACCTATCTATTACATAAAATGAGACCCAGGTGTATTCTACTGCAAACTTTGGATTCAAATAAGTCAAAAGAACAAGTTGGATGTAAAAAAATGGTTTTAGCACAATAGACAACATCCCAATATTGAAGGAAATAGAGAAAAAAATCAATAAATGTGAGTTATTATGTTTTGGCTTTGTAGAATTTGAGAATGCATTTAATTGCACAACAATTTGCATGGTGATTAAATCTTTGAAAGAGCCATATATTATAGTCCCAGGATATTGATGTATTCTCAAGCATGTTTATCAAAATGCAAAAGCAACAATTAGATTACTTGATTACAATAAGGCCTAGAAGAGAGTTTCTTCACATGTATAACATTTTTATAGTGGTTTTATGAGAAGTGTTCTATGAATTAAAATGAAAGAAATCAATGGAATAATATATATGGAGATTACTTAATTTATCTAGATTTTGAAACTTCAAACTTTAGTAGACAATGTAAGAGTTACCAGATAAAAATAAGAATATGAAACTAAAAATAAATAATAAAATGTCTAATGTTCAATGGATTTTGTCAGAAAAAATATTGCCAGATTATTAATATATGTTAAAATATAATAGATAAAATTAAATCTAGATTAAGGTTTGATAAAGTGCTTTGGTAAAAATTAATATTAAATGGCAATGTGACGATATATTTATAAAAAAGGTTGCTTTTGCTTATGAATCTGAGTCTTGGATATTTAAAGAAAGATCAGTACTGATACTTCATATCAATCACTGAAATATGAAGAGATGAACATTGGGATTAATAAATAGACATCAAAAGCAAAGTACTTGATGAGAGTACACAATTTTTTTGCATAGCTTAAAGAATTAAACGACTGAAATAGAGGGTGTCTCGATATACAACTAGAAATCAAAAATAATAGACTGGTGAAATCCCAAAGGATTTAAAAAATATATGCTTAGACAACATTAGTGATGAATTGATGAAAAAAGGAAGTTTTCTGGTGGGATGTCAAGAAGAGAGATTGTAAATTCGAGAAGCTGTTTTGAGTTTGAAGGAATCATTCTGCTGTCGATCGATAACGATTTGAAAATGATGATGATATTAAGTAGTAACTAGCATATAATAAAGTTTATAAAAAAATATATAATGCACATCTTAGAGTAAATAAAGTATGCACAGTTTGACTTGAATTATTCACTTAGCCCTGCTTTTTATCCCTTCTGAGATGGAGTCTGTTGCATTATCGAACTATTCGTTTATTGAAATAGCCAAAAATAATTATTTTACAGCAATTTTATTTTATTTGCTCTCACTATACCTTTTGAGACTATATTGATATGATCTAAATTTATTCCAAAAATCAGCCAATTATTTTCAGTAGTTTCTACATTTCTTATTAAACACAATGTTCGATCTGAATCCTACTTTAATGCAATTAATGTTCCACGTTAAATCCCAGTAATGTTCTAAATTAATTGTTTACAGTTTTTTTTTTTAGAGTTGAATCCCAATCTTTTAATGAAACATTCTTTATTTCTCTATACATATAACTAAAAGCGATATTAAAAGCAGACATAATAATCATTCTAATTTTTACGCAGTATTTTTTAAATTGTATTTCACATTGATGTTAAAGGTGTAGAGTTGATTTTGATAATAGATTCAACCCTTGATGTTTACTGTGTGCAGACACTGTATTTATTAGAAGTAAGACGATTCACTTGTTTAATGTTCTAGCTCACTTTGGGAAACGAAGAGTGGTTTTAACATATATTGTGCCTTCTTGTCGTTTTGGGGAATACCAAAATCCCTTTTTACCAAAAGGGCCCAGTTCAAACCCTACCAGTCAAATAAAGCTTTAAACGAAAGGGGAACATTAGCTGTTTGTGTGTTGTAGAAAGGTTACACACTTTAAACTATTTAATATTTAAATTTCCTGTTAAAAAGCAAAGTAATAATGCATACTATAGGCTGTGGTAAATTTTTATTGTTTTTTTTCAAATATTAAACTTTTACTTTCTTTAAAACTAACCTTGTTGTCATTCTATTTTTATTCTTGTTTTTTTGTTTTCTTTAATTATAGTGGGTTTAAAAGTACAGTTTAATTAAATATTGGGTTATAATTACTAGCTAGCTTTTATTTAAGGTTGTTTATGAATGTTTGAAAGTGAAGGTGTGTGCACATTACATACAAATTTTACTTTCCTAAATATTGAAAGAAAAGGAGTTTAATCTGTCTTTTTTTTTTGTCTTTTTTTGTTAAAGGGAATCGTTTATCGTTGTCTTTGTAGTTTTTTTTTGTAAATGTTGTTTCCTTTGGGCTTATAATGAGTCGGCTCTAAATTTTGAATTGTCTTATCTCAAGTCAAGAAAGGGCTCAAAGTTTGAGTGTTCCTGGTGTTAAAAGAAAGAAAAAGAAAAGAAAGGAAATAAGGTTGGTCTTTTTTTAAAAAAAGTGTCGGAAAAAGGTTAAACTTTTCAGTTGAAAATATATAGTTAAAATAAATTAGGTTATTAAAAAAATTTGTAAAATAGAAGTGTGTATCTCTGATTGGTTAAGGTAGTAAAAATTGGTTAATTTTGAATTATTATTAGATTATTGTGTTGATTCGATTGTTAATATAAATTGATGTGAAAATATAAAAAAATTTTAGAAAATTATATTTT
This sequence comes from Epiperipatus broadwayi, assembly GCA_028023455.1. Lineage (NCBI taxonomy): Eukaryota > Metazoa > Onychophora > Udeonychophora > Euonychophora > Peripatidae > Epiperipatus > Epiperipatus broadwayi. Next base: position 883,740 of record JAQFVV010006271.1, read on the forward strand.
ATCGTTCTGGCATCTGGGGGCTGCCTCTAGGAAGAAAAGTGTGTTAAAATATATTCTCCCTTTACTGAGTAAATAAGATGTTTTTATAGAAGGAAGAAACATTCCTGATTAAGAAGTGAATTAATCTATTAAATTTATAAGTATTAATTGTTAAATGTTTTAAATGAAAATTTAAAATAAAAATGGTTTTATTTGGGGGGAAATTTATATAATGTTTAAATTGCCACTAAAGAAATACTAATAAGTCTCATTTAAATAGTTTACCTAGAAAGAGTTGTTCTAAAGAATATATGAGAAATATGAAGTTTGATTGATTAAAAAGTGTATATGTTTATATCTATTTTTTTATGTATCATCTTAAGAAACATTTTAGAATAAAGTTATTTTTATTTAAGCTTAAAGATATTCAGATATTAAAAAAGAATGTCTTACTAAAATACTTTTTAAATTATTTAATGTTGAAATTATTTGTTTATTATTTTAAGTTATGAAAATATTATGTAAAAAATTTTTATGGTGTTATGTTTTAGTTTTAGTGTATATTATTATTATTTTGGTTTTATATATTTTGTTATTATGGGTAAAAGTTATATATTTTTATATGTGTTAATTGGGGTGTGTGTAATGAGTAGTATTGAATATTGGTTATTTTTTTCGTTAAGTATAGTTTAGCTTGGAAGGGGGGGAAAATAATTTAAAATCTTTTCTAAATTGTCTTTAATTTACTAATTTTTTTTTTTCATTTATGTTGTTTTTAAGTATGTGTGTTATGAGAGTAATATTTTTTGTCTTGAAATTTTTATGGTCAATGTGGTCACTTATAAATAATTTGAAGGGAAAGGGGAGAACTAAAATTAATCTGAGGTTGTTATATATAATTATTATTATTATTATTCATGTAATTTTCATATTTATCTAGAATTTTTATGTATATGTTAGAAATGTAGTATAAATATTAGTTTGTTTTATTAAGGGATATATTTCATTAAGTGTAGTCTTTGTTAGTGTGATTATTCATCATCATCAATGGTTGAATATTAGTTATTTAAGATATAAGTAAGTATGTAAATTAAGAATAATTATGTTTCTTTATAAAATTTAGTTTTATGTTTAGTTATCCTAGAGTGTAGTTGAATTTCATTATTGTTATTATTATCATCATCATCATTGTCTAGTTTAATTAATGAGTGTTTATGTTTAAAGGATAATAATATTGATTTATAATATTTAGTGATTTTTTTCTTATATTATTATACATATATCTATTTTGAAGGATGAGTGATTGATCTAAATTAGTTATATATAATCTGAGCTAGTAAACTTATAAAAAATTAAAAATTTGTTATCTAAGATCTGAGAAATGATTTATGTCTAATATACTCACTTAGTTTATAGTTGTTTTATTTTCTAAATAGTAGTGCGTATAGTGATATGGTCAAAAAGCAAAATCTTCCATTTTTATTAGAAATAAAGTACCAAAAAGGGGATTCAAGGTACATGTGAAAGGTTATTAGATATAACATGTCTAGATTCAGATAATCTATGGCGCCCTGCTAGATATTCACTTAGTATTTGTTTAAAATCTTAACATCAAAAAGAAATGAAAGTGGATAAAACCTACTGCCTGTATACCTGAGTTATATTTTATTGAATTACTAGTGTACTCACTTCACGTGATTTCATATACCTGAGTTATAATACATTGCTATAATAATTTGCTTATAATTCTTGATATTTGAACTCCTTCACTTATATGGTAATAGTTATATTGTAACCATCTATAATTATTTGAGTGACCTTTTATTATGTTACAATATATATAAAATCTAATATATATATAAATCTATTTATTCCATATAAGTAATGTTAAAATAAAAGTGCGTTTTAAAAATAAACAACCCATTGCATGGCAAAGGCCTCTCTACGGATTCTCATAAAAGAATAATAAAAACGGCAGGGCTCATCAACTGAAAATTGTGTAAAGTTTTTCATCCTTGTTTTGCTCTTTAACTCAGGCAAAATAAATATCCATTTACCAACAAAGTTCTACAGCCAGATATCTAAGAGAAAAATTTCAAGCCTGTTGAAAATTTTATTTGATTCACATTCATGTATCATGTTATAGGCATGATAAGTGTATTACATTACCTATGCACTACTACATTTACTATATACTTATAGGGGGTATTACATATACAAAATGGCAATTGAAGCCAAAAAATCTTTAAAACAGTTATCCACCTCCCCCAAAATAAACAGTGGCAAAGGGAATATCACCCAAGTTTACCAATTTTGTTTCAAACTGTTGATGAATATGTAATACCGATGTATGGATAGATTAAAAAAATATATGATGCTTATTATGATCTAACTATTTAAAAAAATGTAAATTCCACAAAACTAAAAAGTGTCCATAAGGACTGAAACATCATTTCATAGCAGAAAACAACTGAGCACAATACTAGGCACGAAGCCGAGACTGTTGAAATTACAACTGTTATTCGAAAACCTCTTGTTTAACAGAAGCTGACTTATTTTATACGAAGTAATAAAATTATAATTGCTATTGATTGTTTTATTTTTGATAAATAGTTGCAAGCTATTTCTTTCATTTGCAATTAGAAATAATTAAATTTATAAAACAGTAATAAAGTAATTTTTCTAATTGCAATCTTTTAATACCTTAACTGTACAAATATTTTCAGTTATAAAAACATTTATTAATTAAATATTCATTCATTTTTAATTCTTTAAAAGAAACAGGAAGTAAAATTAATTAGAAAAAAAAATCTGTAAAAATGGTAAAATAGCGGCGGGGGGGGGGGACAGAACAAAAGTGTTTGTTTTAAGCTAAAATCAAGATTTATTAAATGAAAATTAAAAATGTATTCTAATAATAATGAAATTATTGTAATTATTGCAAAAATTTCTGCATGTATTCATCAACCACACATGATCTTTCCTCTGAAACCACACCTGATCTTCCCTTTGAAAAAATGTAAAATTATTTGCTGCGCTTATTTACTGCACGACCCGTATGATATACGGATGGAATTGTGATATTTCGAAAGAAACAATCAACAATGCATAGTTAGCTATCTCTAGCAAGTTTTCCTCAAGGCACCTTTCTGGGAGATATTTAAAATATTTTAACTGATAAAGTCAATGAAGATTACTGCATAATGTCTATAATATCTCAGAAGTAAAGAAATGGATTATTTCAGACAATTCAGTAATTAAATAAATGATATTTTTAGTAGGTTTGGTAAAAATCTTTTTTATAATACAATATTTCATAATCAGAGTGTTATCAATAATGGCAAAACTGGCATAAATTCAAATAGGGTTGTTAATATATGCAAACTTTGATTTTATTGCAGTTCAATAAAAATAATGTTAAATATTTATATTAGAGATTTACATTTTCTATTACAGGCAGTTGAAGCCTATTGAAGTAATTAATTTAAACATGTGATTTTGGCATTGAAATTTTCAAATCATTATCACATATATATATATATCATAGGTTATTCGATTGTACAACATTTCAAGTGATATTATTCTCCACTCTTGGATATTACTGGCCTGACCAGTGACAATCCTTCCATAGAAGTCGAACTTACACCTTTAGATTCCTGAATATTTTTAAGGCAGTGTTTTTACCGATCATCAAAAGTTGTGTAATCTACTACTCTATTTTATCATATATATATATTGTAACAGTCAGAATCGTCTATCTCACTAACACACTGCAGAATTCAAACCCCAGACATGAAACTGAACATTCTAGGAGGGGTTGCCTTCTAGATATACTAAGTTCGAATCTAAAGTCCAAATTTCACAGTGCCATCTATGTGATAATGCATCTGATGCCACTACTAGTATAACCTTTGACCGGTGCCTGGTAGTCAGGGAGAAACAAAAGACTCTATACTAAAAGAAGTTTGGGTGGCTAATTAATGTCTATGGATTTACAAAAGAAATGCAGAAAATATATATATAGACCGAGACAGTGATAGGAATCAAATAAAATAAGAGATCAAATTTAGTTTTAAATAACTTCACAAAATTTATTTATATAAATTTTATATATAATGCCACTGTCTGCTTATATGAGACAGGGATGCGTATTAAATAATTATTGGCATTATATGACAAAAGGGTTTTAAAGCAAAGTGATATATTCTATTCCTTGGGCTAATAGCATTATGATAATGTGCTTGATGAGATAGGAACATGTGCGAGGTGCTTTGAGCAATTATACAAGTTTAAGAAAATATTTGAAATTAAGTGTTATAAAATATTTATTGCTTTAGAGAATAGCATGGACAAAAGCTTACTAAGCAACAAAGTGGGAATGTGATCAAAGCATTTATTTGAGAATAATAATAATAGAGTTGCATTGGTAGGTCAGTATTGCTGATAATGAATTTATTAAAGTTGGAGGGTGTGACACGTTTAAGTCACGGATGCTTTGTAAAATAAATATAAAATAAAACAATATTGAATATCCGGAATGATTACGGAGGGCATCTCGCTGCTCACCCATAGGAAAGTATTTTGATGAACAGCCGAAACTTAGCGACTGGGTGATGATTGCGTTTAATTCCCAGGTGTGTCATTTGTGGACACACTCTGCCTGGAAACTGCAATAAGTGAAGAGAATGGACTTGGCCGTGTAAAGAATCCTTGGAAATGTAAAACAAAGCGGTCTCAACAACCAATTCATTTACCAGCAATACGAGACTAGTGTATATAAAACATACTGAATGGGTTTTACTTGGATTAAGAGAAGTGCCCAATCAAATTCCCAGAAATTCATTTAAAAGGGTCCGCACATTCTCGACATCAATGATGATCTTTGTAATTAAAGTAGAACACGGTAATTAAAATAGGAAAATGCATGCTTGCAGGCTTGAAAAGTAAGTATAGATTTATATACGCAATCATGCATTAGGGGACACATTTAATCATTGACCTAACACATACTCTCATATTACATTAAAATCAATAACATGTAGATTTTAAACGATGTGATTATATTATATATTAAAGAAAAGAATCATCCTCGAACGAGTGATTTGCAAAATAATAAAATTGGAAATTATTTAGAAATTTAAAATATGCCTTCATAGCGGCGTCTTATTTTCAACAAAAGGAATAATTCACTCGGTCAAAGACAATTCTGACACATTATCATAATAAAATAACAGAAAGCTTAATAAATAGAAAATATTAACCCAAGGATAGAGAGCAAAATGTTCAGTATATTTAAACACGTTAAAGAAATACATAAAGAAGTTATGTGAATATAAGAAAACAATTTAAAATAGCTATAGCATGTTAGTTATCACAAGAGCTCTTGGGTTAATTTAGGGTTACCTCTGGAGAAGCATATTTAGGTAGATTGATGGTCGGCAGGGTTTTATATAATTTAACAGCAAAATCTGGAAATGTTCATATTTTTGGCAGCAACAGCAGCAGTTCTGGGGTTCCTTGTGTGATAACTTCCGATGGTCTATGGCAGCATATGACCATTCTGGAGAGAAATAGCCTTCTTGTGCTCTACTCCATCATGTCAAGATTTACAAATTACTACAATAATTTTGGTTAGAAACATTAGACCTCAGAATGATTTCTCTTAGAAACATTACAATGGAGAACAAAAGAAAATCCTTTTTTTTATAGTAACTTTAACAATAGAACTGCCCTGGAGCATTACAAAAGTATATCAGACTTATCTGCTGTAATTAAATCATCCGACTGTCTAAAGGAATTCAACATTAATTAATTTCTTTTGTTAATTTCCCTGTCGACATTCGAATTACAAACTAAATTTAATTAAAAATTCCTTTTACTAATTAAAGAAACCCTTAAGTGGACATCTGCTGTTTTTAGATAAACTTATATAACATTAACTAATTAAACTATTGTCCCTCATTTATTTTAACAGAAATATTTGGAATGACTTTTATTAAATTAAACAAACATTATTTTACTTTTCAATTGCAATATTTGAATCTATTTACTAAACGAATATTTACTAAATGAATTTTATTTTAAATCAAAATATATTACAACGGTAATATATATTTGCAAATAGATTCAAACAAAACAATTTATAATTTTAATATGTTTTAAAATGCATATCATAGTGTGTGCGCAGTTACGACTTATATAACCTACTTTTTAATAAATCAAAATTCTGTGAACATATACATAATCCATAATATTTTATTTTATTTGGGAATGAGTTATATATATAATATGAGCATTGTACTCGTGGTTTAAAATTAGGTGGGATTTTTGGTATATAAGCGTATTGCAGACACACTACGATAGATTGGGGTTCAAACTAAGATATGAGGGTAAGAAATAGGTGAGAAAAGGTGAAACGAAGATCTGCAAAGCAGACCTTCCTGTTTCACATTCCCTTAGTGATGGAACAAAAAAGAAATTGTTAAAAAAAAGATCTTACAACAGGTGTCCACCTATGAAGCCTGCATAAATAAAAAAAATTTACAAGATAACCCATAATGTACAGGATATAAATATAATGAAGAAACGAAACTGAATTATATACCCGGATTATATTAATAAATCTACCATCTAGTGAACATTTTCTATTATCTCCCCCCTTCAACAAAATTTTATTTAAAAATCTAATAGTTTAACATTGTTTATATCCGATCTCCTTTCTCATTTATCCTGTGACGTGTCCATTTCTTTTTTTTTTTTTGTTTAAAAAAAAACTACTATAATCCTGGGTCTGGTGGGTAATAACTGCCTTTATAATTTGATGACTGCAGTCTCGGATTATCAGGCCTCTTTACCTTGTCTGGTGGTTCTTTAGCCCAGGGACTGAAATCCAGAGTGGTTAAGAATTCGGCCATTTCCTTTACTTCATCCGGTTGATATATTTTTGCTATATCAGGTGGGATATTTTCCTTGTTTTTTTAAATACTTCGATATTGGTGGTAAGCATGGTTAGCTGGGTTTGAATCCCTAGGTCTCGTATATCATTTGCTGGGAATATCCTGTCTAAATATAGTTTGGGACATTTTTTTACTTCATAAAATATTTTAATATTGATAAGCTTGGTTAGCTGGGTTGGATGTCCCAAGTCTCGGATATCATTTGCTGGAAGTACTCTTTCCAAATAAAGTTTGGGACATTTTTTAACTTCATGAAACATTTTAATATTGAGCTTGGTTATCTGGGTTTGATCTCCTAAGTCACGGATATCATTTAATGGAAGTATTCTTTCCAAAGAAAGTTTGGGACATTCTTTAACTTCATGAAATATTTTAGTGTTGAGCTTGGTTGGTTGAGTTTGAGGTCCCAGGTCTGGTGTATCAGTCTTCTTTGCGGAATCATTTGTCTCAACTTTCGGGTTCAGGAGTTTATCTGCCATATCTTGCCATCCAGGGAGGAGTCTGTACAGTGGTCTAAGTTCCTCACTTCTCCTTCGGCTTTCTTCTTCCCATCTTTTCGATCTTTCTTCACCTTGCTTAAACAATTCTATAATAGTCCAGAAATGGACTCCATTATCATCCGTATTTCCCATGGCCTTGGATGATTATCATGATCGATGATGATGATTTTTATTTTTATTTTACTGCTAACTATTTAATATATCCTAAAAAATTTTTGAACGAATTTGTGTCCATTTAAAACACAATGTATAGCACTGATAAAGAAAACTTTTAAACTGTTTTACATTGAACTTACTAAAACTAATACAGTTAAAAAAATACTATTATTATTTTTCCTTGTTTGATTCTCTGCGATTACTATGTTTGATTTCAAATTTTATTAATGGCTAAGAGGCTATCTCCCTCTCGGTTCTGTTGGCCTAATTACTGCTTTTATGTTTATCACTAAAAACCCCAACTACTACCCTTTTACTACTGCAAAAATTTCTTGTTTAAATCTGCTGCCAACCTACATATATTCTACTGCCTGTACATAAAAAAAAATATCTTAAATTTGACCTGTCGAAATATTTCGCTAACATATATATTTTTAAACTCAAGCAATTTTATTTATATATGTTAACATTCGCTAGATCTGGGTATACTTATTTCGTTCCTTCTTATTTAGCATACATATATTTTTATTTACATAATTATTGATCCGATTCACGTCTCATTATTTGGTCTAAGAAAAATTTACACATGTTGAAAAAAAACAAATTACATATAAAAGAATCTAGCCTGGTGACAAAATTTATTTTTAGAAGTAACTCCGTTTAGTGAAATTACCCTTGGGCGCCATGTCACCAGTTAAAATATCCATAGACTGTTAGCTTCCCAAAATGAATTTTAATAACTATTCCATTTAACTATGGGCACTCATTAAAACATTCACATTTTTTTTTATTGATTACAACATTTTATTTATGATTACATTTTTCGAATTCCATACGATAGCCTATTACATATCTAGGTCATTACTGTACAAAATTATTATTATTGTGCTATCTTGCGCATTGAGCCGATAAAACTTTATTTTGATAGAAAAATACAATATTTGAAATATTCATAGATTGTCACAATATTCACTTGGGACAATCTTTAAGTAATTCATGCCATGCGTATATAGTGTGACTTAAGTGAAACAATAAATACAGATAAATACAGATGGCTCGTATCGCACTATAGCAAGTTTGGACACATTCTGATTATATAGTATAAGTAATTGAATGCCCGAGTCAAACAAAACATAAAATATATATGCAAATAGATAATATAGAGTTTGAAAATATTATATATCAAAAATATAAAGGATTTGAGTGATTAAATACGAAACAAAATGCTAAAATTAAGCTACAGGGATGTGGGTGTTTACATTAATTAAGATCTACAGGGATGTGGGTGTTTAAATAATCGAGGCCCCATGTTTGGGCAAGCCATGGACCTGGAAAAAAATACTATGTAACAGTCAGAATTGTCTATCTCGCTAACACACTGCCGAATTCAAACCCCAGACTAAGAAACTGAACATTCTAGGAGGGGTTGCCTTCTAGATATACTAAGTTCGAATCTAAAGTCCAAATTTCACAGTGCCCTCTACGTGATAACGCATCTGATGCCACTACTAGTATAACCTTTGACCGGTGCCTGGTGGTCAGGAAGAAACAAAAGACTCTATACTAAAGGAAGTTTGGGTGGCTAATTAATGTCTATGGATTTACAAAAGAAATGCAGAAAATATATATATAGACCGAGACAGTGATAGGAATCAAATAAAATAAGAGATCAAATTTAGTTTTAAATAACTTCACAAAATTTATTTATATAAATTTTATATATAATGCCACTGTCTGCTTATATGAGACAGGGATGCATATTAAATAATTGTTGGCATTATATGACAAAAGGGTTTTACAGCAAAGTGATATATTCTATTCCTCGGGCTAATAGCATTACGATAATGTGCTTGATGAGATAGGAACATGTGTGAGGTGCTTTGAGCAATTATACAAGTTTAAGAAAATATTTGAAATTAAGTGTTATAAATATTATTGATTTCGAGAATAGCATGGACACAAGCTTACTAAGCAACAAAGTGGGAATGTGATCAAAGCATTTATTTGAGAATAATAATAATAGAGTTGCATTTGGAGGTCAGTATTGCTGATAATGAATTTATTAAAGTTGGAGGGTGTGACATGTTTAAGTCATGGATGCTTTGTAAAATAAATATAAAATAAAACAATATTGAATATCCGGAATGATTACGGAGGGCATCTCGCTGCTAACCCATAGGAAAGTATTTTGATGAACAGCCGAAACTTAGCGACTGGGTGACGATTGTGTTTAATTCCCAGGTGTGTCATTTGTGGACACACTCTGCCTGGAAACCGCAATAAGTGAAGAGAATGGACTTGGCCGTGTAAAGAATCCTTGGAAAAGTAAAACAAAGCGGTCTCAACAACCAATTCATTTACCAGCAATACGAGACTAGTGTATATAAAACATACTGAATGGGTTTTACTTGGATTAAGAGAAATGCCCAATCAAATTCCCAGAAATTCATTTAAAAGGGTCCGCACATTCTCAACGTCAATGATGAACTTTGTAATTAAAGTAGAACACGGTAATTAAAATAGGAAAATGCATGCTTGCAGGCTTGAAAAGTAAGTATAGATTTATATACGCAATCATGCATTAGGGGACACATTTAATCATTGACCTCACACATACTCTCATATTACATTAAAATCAATAACATGTAGATTTTAAACTATGTGATTATATTATATATTAAAGAAAAGAATCGCCCTCGAACGAGTGATTTGCAAGATAATAAAATTGGAAATTATTTAGAAATTTAAAATATGCCTTCATAGCGGCATCTTATTTTCAACAAAAGGAATAATTCACTCGGTCAAAGACAATTCTGACACATTATCATAATAAAATAACAGAAAGCTTAATAAATAGAAAATATTAACCCAAGGATAGAGAGCAAAATGTTGAGTATATTTAAACACGTTAAAGAAATACATAATGAAGTTATGTGAAATATAAGAAAACAATTTAAAATAGCTATAGCATGTTAGTTATCACAAGAGCTCTTGGGTTAATTTAGGGTTACCTCTGGAGAAGCATATTTAGGTAGATTGATGGTCGGCAGGGTTTTATATAATTTAACAGCAAAATCTGGAAATGTTCATATTTTTGGCAGCAACAGCAGCAGTTCTGGGGTTCCTTGTGTGATAACTTCCGATGGTCTATGGCAGCATATGACCATTCTGGAGAGAAATAGCCTTCTTGCGCTCTACTCTGTCATGTCAAGATTTACAAATTACTACAATAATTTTGGTTAGAAACATTAGACCTCAGAATGATTTCTCTTAGAAACATTACAATGGAGAACAAAAGAAAATCCTTCTTTTTATAGTAACTTTAACAATAGAACTGCCCTGGAGTGTTACAAAAGTATATCGGACTTATCTGCTGTAATTAAATCATCCAAATGTCTAAAGGAATTCAACATTAATTAATTTCTTTTGTTAATTTCCCTGTCGACATTCAAATTACAAACTAAATTTAATTAAAAATTCCTTTTGCTAATTAAAGAAACCCTTAAGTGGACATCTGCTGTTTTTAGATAAACTTATATAACATTAACTAATTAAACTATTGTCCCTCATTTATTTTCACAGAAATATTTGGAATGACTTTTATTAAATTAAACAAAAATTATTTTACTTTTCAATTGCAATATTTGAATCTATTTACTAAACGAATATTTGCTAAATGAATTTTATTTTAAATCAAAATATATTATGACGGTAATATATATTTGCAAATAGATTCAAACAAAACAATTTATAATTTTAATATGTTTTAAAATGCATATCATAGTGTGTGCGCAATTACAACTTATATAACCTACTTTTTAATAAATCAAAATTCTGTGAACATATTCATAATCCATAATATTTTATTTTATTTGGGAATGAGTTATATATATAATATGAGCATTGTACTCGTGGTTTAAAATTAGGCGGGATTTTCGGTATATAAGCATATTGCAGACACACTATGATAGATTTGGGTTCAAACTAAGGTATGAGGGTAAGAAATAGGTGAGAAAAGGTGAAACGAAGGTCGCAAAGCAGACCTTACTGTTTCAATATAGGTAAAGCATCTACTAATCAAGTAAAATTTTTTTCAAGAAACTTAAATTTTTTCTTTCAGATAGCTGATCTATAGCTTACTTTCCTAATCATTCACCATTGGTCAGTGTATCTAGTTTCTTTAGGGAGTGTTTAAATTCAGGAATAGAAAAACATATGAACCTCACCAGACATCAACTGAAAAACTGGTGAATACTGCATTCTTCTTTGCTATTCCTCTGGAAGATACAATTATAAGGGAAGTTTGTCCAGAAGTGAGCTAATTATTAAAAGAGGCTGTTTTACTTATATATATATATTTATTGAAAGGGTATTCTTTATCTATCATATCGTTTCACTTACTAGGTTCCATAGTAGTATATTTTTCCTAGTTTAAGCCCCCCCCCCAAGTTGGCATATATTAACTAAAAAAAGCTTAATAAAATGGTATAATAGTACATATATGCATGCATGTGCATATATTTTATAAATGTGTACTTCCATGATTAACCAAAATAACTTAATAAAGGTTATAGCAACATATGTGCATATATCTTATAAATGGGTAATTTAAATAATGTTAACTAATCTCTACAAATAATGTAAACATAATTTTAAAATTTAGGAAAATAAATTTAAAGGTTGATAGTATGTGAATTTTCACACATAATTACATGTGAAAGAAGCTTGCAAAGTTATAGATTTCAAACCTTGTTATTTCTTTTAAATTTTATTTATTTCTCAGAGATGATAAATCTCTTATACTAATTAGCTCTCTTTGCCTAAAAGTTAATAGTTTCTAAGATGACAGACTCACATATATATTAAAATGTTTACCAAGTTAAAATCTGTTTTTATAAAGTAGTTTATTTTTTGGAAATTAGCAGACAACCCCTAGGTTTTAAAATCTGAAAAAACAAGAGTAAACTTAAAAGATATTACATTTAGTTTTGTAACAAAAAGAAAGCTAGATAACAGCTATTTTTCTCAATTACTTATTTTTCTCAATTATTGAGGTAATAATTTTGTTTGTAAAGCTTATAACATACATGTAAAATAAAGATTAAAAATTTGTCTCAACTTATAAACAAATCATGATGCTTGCAAGGGGAAGAGTGTGTTATTATAAAAACCCATGATTTGAATTAAAATAGATCACTCTATATAATTATTAACTTGTAATCCTGTCTGGAGCTATGCCCACCGATTTAATGAAGAACCAAGGCTAGAAAGAATACCTTTTGCTGTCTTCCCTTGTGAGAGAGATAAGACAACAGTGATGGGAGAAGTTCAAACCAGGAGTCTGCACTGAAAGTAAAGATGAACCAGAGCAGCCAAGTATAGCAGTGCTGAATTCCATGGAAAGAAGATACCTCTGTAAAAAATGCCTCAGCAGAGAAGATTAGTAAAATAATTCCAGAACTCTCATTATTAATTTCTTAAATAATTCTAAGCTAGCTGTATATCAATATGCACAAACTTATTTAAACTGTCTCTATTGAATAAATTCTGTAATCAAGATAATTATAACTAATTTCCTAAAATAATTTAAGAATAACTACTTTGTAAAACTTGCCTAACTGTTTAAAGTAAAATAACTTAATAATGTAACTCTTGCTAAATTGAAATTATACCTAAATATATTTCTATCTGCAGTTATGCCTTTTTTTATTTTATTACTTTTTTTATAAATTTATGCTATGACTTATTCAGAGTTGAGATTGATACTCAGATTCTGTAGAGGAGGGGTGAGAGAGATGATTAGAAGCTCTCTTTAGATAATTTTTAGGCATTATAGCCCACACATGCAATCTCCAATTTGAAACCTATTATATGTCTATTAAATAGCTATTATGTATTATCTGAGTAAAAGTAGGTTTGCTTGGTACTAATAAAGTATCTAGTTAACTAAAGCAAGAGTGATATTCCAAAGCATATTTGAATTAAATACATAAGTCCTCATTATGCTTTATTCCTCCCTAGAATTATAGTATGAACTATAAGGATTAATTATAAGGTAGATCACTTAATTAACCTCTTTTTAGCATGTTTAAGTATGCTAACTTATGAATGGGTATACAATCTATAGCTTCTTTCCACTAAATGAAAAGAAGCTATAGATTTAGCACATTTTAGATTTAATAATAATTGATGATCATTAGCAAGGAGAATATGTTTTTTATAAAGCACATATATGTGCATATGTGCCTTGCTATATACCTATATTATATTAAATGGAATTTGATTTAAGGTCATTTCATATTACTGTTTTAATAGCTTTCCTTAGAACTGGAACACCAAGGTCCAGATTATTCATGTTTCAAGCTAATCAGACCTTCAGAATGAAGTATTCTCTTAACATGGCAAGTCATATGGTCCACTGGAACTGATTATTGAGTTGATAGATCTCATGAGTAAACACACATTTAAGACACCATCTTAATTTGGTTAATATAGCACAATAGTATCAGAAACTTCACTATAATAGATCCCAGTTCATTCCACCATTAATATTAATAAATTCAACTTTGAGTTGAATGCATGATCTAGTTATGTAATAATCTGTATAGAGAGCTAATTTAGGCTATCGTCTGAGGTACCTAGAATAATTATAATTATTAATTGTCTCTCTCTTGCAAGTTAACTGTTTGCAAACCTTATAGGCATCTCATAGCATGAATTAGGCATTATTAAAACTGTAGATTATAATATAGTAAAGTTGTTAAAGGAATAAGTTCCAATTTAATTGTCCAGTGCATAAGATAAGATTCTGTAACTCACTTACTCATCTAATTGTAACACCTGTAGTGAATTCCAATGCACAGAGGGATAGATATCTTAATAATTCATTTATTTTATTAAAGATATAAAATGTAATATTGTCTAACATATTTTTTCAGTTTGTTTCAATCCATTCAAATCATTAATTCTAGCTTATTTAAGTGAATTAAGTAACTATGCATTATCATTCTGGGTTGGTTTATCCAAATATTAATTATCTCATAAATCATAAATGTGTGTGTTTGGTTGAGTCATAGCTATAAGAGTTAAGCTGTCCATGAGTCTTTTGTTCCACCCTTTGCTATTGCTGGCATGCAAATTAAAAGAGTCTGAGTGTAGCCTCATATGTCATTCATCGGGTAGTAAATCATGGAGCATTGAGAAAGGAGCTGAGATGCGATCTGATTAGAGGTCTCAACCTCTCATGTAGATCAGCTTTGAAGAATTTGCCATAACTCTGAATTTTGTTCTATAAGAGTACAAATATGACCGTTACAATATATATTATAACCCTAGTAGCAGGAATGTAACCGCTACATAATCAGATTAAAGAATAACGTATGTGTGTGTGTGTGTGTACACCCACGAATGCCTATATACATATATCCTAAAGAACGAGAAAATATGTAGTTCGTAAATTAAAGGGCATTTTAAGATCTTTTAAGTTTTACCTATTTCGAATTGTGTTATAAATAAAATTTTATTGATTCCTATAGAAAATAAAATGGTGAATTCAAGTCCAAGAAAAGAAATTATGAATTAACAACATTTTTTAATTATAAATAAAAAGTAGGAAAATAATTTTCTCTTTTATAGTGTGTATTAGCTACTTCATAAATGCATAATCAATAATAATAAATACATACAATAGATTTGTAAGATATAAGTATATCTGTAATTTTAATACAAAAGGTTAATTTAAAGTTATCAACTGACTTACATACAAATGAGAATTCTGATATGGCATTTAGTTACAGTTTTATTATCAAAGTCATGCAACATTTTTTAGGTTCTTTAATTTCAATTCAGAGTTTCAATAGACAATTCATTAATTGTTTGATAGAGATTGATTTAGTTTTTTATTTTTTCAACATTTCGTGCTCATTTTGATGTTAATAATTCTTTTTAAATACAATCCTTTCAACATTTAATTTTAGTTTAGTTAGTCATTTTATAATCAGATTATAACAGTAAGCCATTACAGAGATTTTTTATATGATGTTAATTTTCTATCAAAGAAGAAATCTTCTTAATTATTTTATTATTATTTTTCAAATTTCAAGGGGGTTATTTTTTTTATATATACATTTCTTAAAAACTATGTACCTAACTACAGTTAAGTGCATATTTAAAATATTATTTTCTTTTTATAAAAACTCTGTTAATTATAACAAAATATTTATATCAGTAATTAATTAATCATTTATTATATGTTTTACATTTCTTTCTAAGCATTAATTGTAAATTATTTTTAAGACTAATTGAACTTGAAATTATACTGTATAAAATTTTCTAGAAACTCTGACCACATTTTTTTATTCCATGGATGAATAATTGGCAAATATTAAACATATACTTATACACATAGACATATAGATAATATAATATGTACCCCTTTGTTAATGTTATAAATTATTTGATTTTTTGAAATGTATTGCTTGGCTTATCTTTGAAGAATGAAGACCGTAGGTTGTCATATAGTCTTTTTTCTCTGATTCGTTGAAAATGATTAATGAATATAATCACATGAATTGATTATAGCATTTTCTATCCCCACAGACCCAGAAAAAATTGTAATATTGTTTAGCTTGTTTTTGTTTTTAAAACGTAGGAGCAATGATTAGATTAAATGGTGACAATAAAAAAATAACATTGATAAGCCATACTGTAATGGTCAGATTCGTCTATCTCATTAACACACTGCAGAATTCAAACCCCAAACACGAAACTGAACACTCTAGGAGGGGTTGCCTTCTAGATATCCTAGTTTCAAATCTAAAGTCTAAATTTCACAGTGACACCTACATGATAACGCATCTGATGCTATTAATAATATAACCTTTTACTGGTGCCTGGTGGTCAGGGAAAAACAAAGAGACTATACTACGAGATAAGTTGGGTTGCTAATTAACGTCTATGGATAGTACAAAAGAAATGTATAAAATAGATATATAGACCGAGACAGTGATAGGGATCAATAAAATAAAAGATCAAAATTAGTTTATAAGATTTAAAAGATTTATTTATATTGCAAGAAATATATATAATGCACACTGTCTGCTTATATGAGACAGGGACACTTACTAAAGTGGCTGTTAGCATAACATTCCATAAAAATTACATTAAAAGGTTGTTAAGTATATATATCCTCAGGCTAATATAGTATTACAATAATGTGCTTAAAAGAGATGGGAAGATGTGCGAGGTGCTTTGAGTAAATTATAAAAGTTTAATAAAACATTTGAACATTAAGGTTTAATATAATATTTCTTGATTTCGAGAATAGCATGGACCAAAGCTTATTAAGCGATAAAGTGGGGATGTGATCAAGGCATTTATTTTATAATTATAATTAAAGATATATTGGGAGGTCGGTATTGCTAATAAGGAATTTATTAAAGGATGGAGGGTGTGATACGTTTAAATCACGGATGCTTTGTAAAATATAAATAAGTAAAATTATAGCAAAATGTGAAACAACTATGGAGGGCATCTCACCGTTGATCCATAGGAATGTGTTGTCATGAACAGCTGAAGTCTGGACTCATCCAAAAGTTAGCGAGTGGGTGATGGCTGTGTCTAACTGCCAGGTGTGACATTCGAGTACACACTCTGCCTGGGAACCACAGAAAGTGAAAGGGGAATGGACTTGGCTGTTTAAAGCCCTTGAAGAGAAACAAAGCAGTCTCGACAACCAATTCACTTACTAGCAATACTCGACTAATGTATATAAAGCATACAAAATGGATTTACTTAGATTGAGAAAATGCCTAATCAATTCCCCAAAAATTATTTAAAGAGAGTCCACCCATTCTCGACCTCAATTACGAACTTTGAAATTAAAACAGAATATATTTTAAAATAGGAAAATGCATGCTTGCGGATTTGAAAAGAAAGCATAAATTTATTTACGCAATCATGGATTTGTGACACATTTAATCATTGACCTCACAACATACTCTCATATTAGGTTAAAATCGATAAATGTGGATTTTAAACTATATAATTGTTACACATATTGACTAAGATTTAAAATAGTCCTTCAACGAGTGATTCATGAGATAATAAAATGGAACTATTTATAATTTGAAAATGCCTTAATATCGGCATCTTGCTTTCAACAAAGGGAATAATTCACTCGGTCAAAGACTATTCTGGCACACTATCATAATAAAATAAAGAGAAAGATTAATAAATATAAAATATTAACCCAAGGATAGAGAGCAAAATTACTGATTATATTAGAACATTTTAAAGGAATACATGATAAAGTAAAGTAAAATGGAAAACAATTTAAATAGCTATAGCGTATTAATTATAGGAGAGAATCACAAGAGCTCTTGGGTTAATGTTGGGGTTACCTCTGGAGAAGCATTTGCAGGTAGATTGATTGTTGGCAGGTTTTATACGACTCAGCAGCAAAATCTGGTATTGTTCATATTTCGGCAGCAGCAGCAGTTTCAGGGTTTCCTATGTGACAGCATTAGATGGTATAGAGCAGTGGCCGGCCATTCCCAAGGGGAAAATAGCCTTCTTGCCAGCTCTACTCCATCATTTCAAAGCTAACAATTTTAAAGGTTGGGTGATTCATAGATATTTCAAGTGGTATTGTAGAACATGGTAAAATTTATTTGAAGATGAAAACTCGGCTTCAAATACTTAAGTTTGCAGGCATGTAGCTAGAAAATCTCAGAACAAATATATATTAGAAATCTTGCTAGAATAGAATAATACTAGAATACTAGGAATCTTGCTAGAATATTAGAATATTTGCTGGAATATTACTAGAATGAAGAACAAAAGAAAACCCTCCTATATATAGTGAAATTGCACAATACAACTGCCCTGGAGCGTTACAAAAATATTCCAAACTTTGCTCACTTATCAGCTGTAATCAATCCTATCCGAATGTCTAAAGGAATTCAACAAAATTTTAATTAATTTCTATTGTTAATTTCCCTGTCGACATTCGGACTACAACTTTGATTTAATTAAAACAAACTTTTGCTAATTGAAAGAAAAGACCTTAAGTGGACATCTGCTGCATTTCTAGATAAGCTTCTATAACATTAAATAATTAAAACTATTGTTCCTACCAGCCCTCATTTATTTTAAACAGAAAATATATGGCGTGATTTTTATTTAATCTAAAAGAAAATTATTTTACTTTTTAATTTTCAATATTTGAATCCATTTACGAAACGAATATAAATTTTATTTTAAATCAAAAACAAATATTACGACTGTAATATATTTTTGTAAACAGATTCAAACAAAATAATTTTAAATAACAATTTATTAACTTTAACATAAGTTTTAAAATACATATCAAAGTGTGTGTGCAATTATGACCTATATAACCTACTTTTTAAATAAATCTAAATTATGTGAACACACACATAATCCATAACATTTTATTTATTTGGGCATGAGTTATACAATTATATATAACATGAGTGTTGTACTCGTGGTTTAAAATTGGGTGGGATTTTTGGTATATAAGTGCATTGCAGACACCCTACGATACACTGGGATACACTGGGATTTAAACTACGGTATGAGGGTAGGAAAAAGGTGAGAAAAGGTGAAACAAAGATCTGCAAAGCAGATCCTATTGTTTCACATTCCCTCAGTGATGGAACAAAAAAAATGATAAGAAAAACGATTTTACAACAGGTGTCCATCCATGAAGCCTCCATAAAAAAAAATTTACAAGATAACCCATATAACATACAGTACATAAATACAATGATGGAATGAACTGAATTATATACCCGGATCATATAAAAAGGTAATCTACCATCTAGCGAATATTTTCTCTATTATCTCCCCCTTTAACAATTATTTATCTAACATTTTGATTTTGATAGTCTAACATTGGTTTGAAATCTGATCTCCCTTTTTATTGATCCTGTGAACGTGTCCATTTCTTCTCCTTTTTTTGTGTGTGGTTATAATACTTATAATCCTGGGTCTGGTGGGTGATTGGAAAGGGGTTTAAAACTGCTGATCATTAATAACTGTAGCCTTAGGTTGTCAGAATTCTGTGCCTTATCTGGTGACTCCTTGGCCCACAGGCTGAAATCCAGGGCTGTCATTATTTTTACTATTTCCTTTTCATCATCTGGTTGAAATATTCTTCCTAAATATGGCTGGATATTTTTCTTAATTTCTTGAAATGTTTTTATATTGGTGGTAAGCTTGGTTAGCTGGGTTTGAGGCCCTATGTCTCGTATCTCATTTGTTGTAGCTATTCTTGCTAAATAAAGTTGTGGACATTTTTTAACTTCATGAAATATTTTAATGTTGATGAGCTTGGTTAGTTGGGTTTGAGGTCCTAGGTCTCATATATTATTTGCTGGAAATATTCTTTCCAAATAAAGTTTGGGACATTTTTTTACTGCATGACATATTTTAATGTTAATGAGTTTGGTTAGCTGCGTTTCAGGTCCTATGTCTGGTGTATCATGTTGTTCATTTGCTGAATCATTGGACTCTAGTTTCTAGTTCAGGGGTTCCTCCATCAATACTCCTACCGAGTTCAGATTCGTTTTCTCTTTTCTTGGTTCAATGACATCTTGATTGTTCTTTGTGTAGCGTTCGTCAATTTTATGATTGATAGTGTTGGTACTGTTGCATATATCATCATTTATTGAATCATTGGTCTCTAATTTCTGGCTCAGGGGTTCCTCTGTCAATACTCCTACCGAGTTCAGGTCTGTTTTCTCTTTTCTTGGTTCAATGACCTCTTGATTGTTCTTTATGTAGTGTTTTTCAAATGTAAGTTGAAGGGCTTTCTGTTCCTCTCTCACTTTTGCCAATTCATGGATGAGTTTGGTCAATTCTCTATGTTTCTCATCTCTCCTTCGGGTTTCTTCTTCTTCCCATCTTCTTGCTCTTTCTTCACTTTGCTTCCACAGCTCTACAATATTCCTGAAATGGATTTTGTCATCATCCATATTATCCATGGCCTTGGACGATTATCATGATTGTGGTTTATGTTTTGCTATTTGTAGCTCTATTAATGATATTAAAAAAATGTTTTTATACATATGTTTTATGGCTACAACTTATTATATATATATATATAATTTAAATTTTTATCTCTGTTCTAAATGATGGCTATTTTTTTTTATCTCTCTTGATATTATATTTTATTTTAAATTTTTATAATGGCTAATCGGTTATCTCCCTCTTGGTCTTTTGGCCTACTTGCTGCTTTTTAGTTTATCACTAAACCCCAACTACTGCCCTTTTACTACTGCTAAAATTTCATGTTTAAATCTGCTGCTAACATATATATATTTTACTGCCAATATATATAGAAAAAAAAGTTTCTTAAGTGCTACCTGTCAAATTATTTCATTAACATATGTTTTTTTTTTTTTAAACGCACAATTTTATTTATATATATAAACATTCACTAGATCTGAATATACTTATATCATTCCCTCTTATTTAAGATTAACATACATATATATTTACATTATGATTATTGATCCGGTTCACGTCTCATTATTTGGTCTAAGAAAAATTTATACACATTGAAAAAAAAACAAATTACATACAAAAGAATTTAGCCTGGTGACAAAATTTATTTTAGAAGCAACTCCATTTAGTGAAGTCACCCCCGGGTGCCATGCCACCAGTTAAAAATATCCATAGACTGTTAGCTTCCCCAAAATTAATTTTAAATTACTATTCCATTTAACTGCAGGCACTCATTAAAACATTCAAATTTTTATTTATTACATATTTTTATTTATTATTACATTTTTGAATTCATACGATAGCCTATTATATCTTGGTCATTACTGTACAAAATTACTTTTATGCTATCTTGTGCATAGAGCTGATAAAACTTTATTTTGACGGAAAACAAAATTTGAAATACACTGATCATCACAATATTCACTTGGGACAATATTTCAGTAATTTACGCCATGCATACATAGTGTGATTTAAGTGAAACAATAAATACAAATAGCTCCTATCACACTATAGCAAGTTTGGACAGGTTTAGATTATACAGTATATGTAATTGAATTCCCAAGTTAAACAAAATATATGAAATATATACGCAAAATAAACAATATAGATAATATCGAGTTTGAAAAATATTATATATATCAAAACATAAGGGATTTGGGTGATTAAATACAAACAAAATGCTAAAATTAAGCTACAGGGATGTGGGTCTTTAAATAATTAAGATCTACAGGGATGTGGGTGTTTAAATAATTGAGGCCTCACGTTTGGGTAAGCCATGAACCCGGGAAAAAAAAATACTATGTAATAGTCAGATTCATCTATCTCATTAACACACTGCAGAATTCAAACCCCAAACACAAAACTGAACACTCTAGGAGGGGTTGCCTTCTAGATATCCTAGGTTCAAATCTAAAGTCCAAATTTCATTAAGCTACAAGGATGTGGGTCTTTAAATAATTAAGATCTACAGGGATGTGGGTGTTTAAATAATCGAGGCCTCATGTTTGGGCAAGCCATGAACCTGGGAAAAAAAAATACTATGTAACAGTCAGATTCATCTATCACATTAACACACTGCAGAATTCAAACCCGAAACACAAAACTGAACACTCTAGGAGGGGTTGCCTTCTAGATATCCTAGGTTCAAATCTAAAGTCTAAATTTCACAGCGACACCTACGCGATAACGCATCTGATGCTACTAATAATATAACCTTTTACCGGTGCCTGATGGTCTGGGAGAAACAAAGACAGTCTATACTACGAGATAGTTGGGTTGCTAATTAACGTCTATAGATAGTACAAAAGAAATGTATAAAATAGATACATAGACCGAGACAGTGATAGGGGGCAATAAAATAAAAGATCAAAATTAGTTTATAAGATTTAAAAGATTTATTTATATTGCAAAAAATATATATAATGCACACTGTCTGCTTATATGAGACAGGGACGCTTACTAAAATGGCTGTTAGCATAACATTCCATAAAAATTACATTAAAAGGTTGTTAAGTATATAGTCTATCTCTTGAGCTAATATAGTATTATGATAATGTGCTTAAAAGAGATGGTAAGATGTGCGAGGGCCTTTGAGTAAATTATAAAAGTTTAATAAAACATTTGAACATTAAGATTTAATATTTCTTGATTTCAAGAATAGCACAGACCAAAGCTTATCAAGCGATAAAGTGGGGATGTGATCAAGGCATTTATTTTATAATTATAATTAAAGATATATTGGGAGGTTGGTATTGCTAATAAGGAATTTATTAAAGGATGGAGGGTGTGATACGTTTAAATCATGGCTGCTTTGTATAATATAAACAAGTAAAATTATAGCGAAATGTGAAACAACTATGGAGGGCATCTTGCCATTGATCCATAGGAATGTGTTGTCATGAACAGCCAAAGTCTGGACTAATCCAAAACTTAGTGACTGGGTGATGGCTGCATCTAACTCCCAGGTGTGACATTCGAGTACACACTCTGCCTGGGAACCACAGAAAGCAAAAGGGGAATGGACTTGGACATTTAAAGCCTTTGAAGAGAAACAAAGCGGTCTCGACAAACAATTCACTTACGAGCAATACTCAACTAACGTATATAAAGCATACAAAATGGATTTACTTAGATTGAGAAAATGCCTAATCAATTACCCCAAAAATATTTAAAGAGAGTTCACCCATTCTCGACCTCAATTACGAACTTTGAAATTAAAACAGAATATATTTTAAAATAGGAAAATGCATGCTTGCGGATTTGAAAAGAAAGCATAAATTTATTTACGCAATCATGGTGTTGTGACACATTTAATCATTGACCTCGCACATACTCTCATATTAGGTTAAAATCGATAAATGTGGATTTTAAACTATATAATTATTACACATATTGACTAAGATTAAAATAGCCCTTGAACAAGTGATTCACGAGATAATAAAATGGAACTATTTATAATTTGAAAATGCCTTAATATCGGCATCTTGCTTTCAACAAAGGGAATAATTCACTCGGTCAAAGACTATTCTGGCACACTATCATAATAAAATAAAGAAAAAGATTAATAAATATAAAATATTAACCCAAGGATAGAGAGCAAAATTACGGATTATATTAGAACATTTTAAAAGAATACATGATAAAGTAAAGTAAAATGGAAAACAATTTAAATAGCTATAGCATATTAATTATAGGAGAGAATCACAAGAGCTCTTGGGTTAATGTTGGGTTACCTCTGGAGAACCATTTTCAGGTAAATTGATTGTCGGCAGGTTTTATATGACTCAGCAGCAAAATCTGGAATTGTTCATATCTCAGCAGCAGCAGCAGCAGTTTCAGGGTTTCCTATGTGACAGCATTAGATGGTATAGATCAGTGGCCAGCCATTCCCAAAAGGAAAATAGACTTCTTGCCGGCTCTACTCCATCATTTCAAAGCTAACAATTTTAAAGGTTGGATGATTCATAGATATTTCAAGTGAGATTGTAGAACACTGTAAAATTTATTTGAAGATGAAAACTCAGCTTCAAATACTTAAGTTTGCAGGCATGTAGCTAGAAAATCTCAGAACAAACATATATTAGAAATCTTGCTAGAATAGAATAACACTAGAATACTATGAATCTTGCTAGAATATTAGAATATTTGCTGGAATATTACTAGAATGAAGAACAAAAGAAAACCCTCATATATATAGTGGAATTGCACAATACAACTGCCCTGGAGCATCACAAAAATATTCCAAACTTTGCTCACTTATCAGCTGTAATCAATCCTATCCAAATGTCTAAAGGAATTCAACAAAATTTTAATTAATTTCTAATGTTAATTTCCCTGTCAACATTTGGACTACAATTTTGATTTAATTAAAACAAACTTTTGCTAATTGAAAGAAAAGACCTTAAGTGGACATCTGCTGCATTTCTAGATAAGCTTCTATAACATTAAATAATTAAAACTATTGTTCCTACCAGCCCTCATTTATTTTAAACAGAAAATATATGGTGTGATTTTTATTAAATCTAAAAGAAAATTATTTTACTTTTTAATTTTCAATATTTGAATCCATTTACAAAACGAATATAAATTTTATTTTAAATCAAAAACAAATATTATGACTGTAATATATATTTTGTAAACAGATTCAAACAAAATAATTTTAAATAACAATTTATTACTTTAATGTAAGTTTTAAAATACATATCACAGTGTGTGCGCAATTACGACCTATATAACCTACTTTTTAAATAAATCTAAATTATGTGAACACACACATAATCCATAACATTTTATTTATTTGGGCATGAGTTATACAATTATATATAACATGAGCGTTGTACTCATGGTTTAAAATTGGGTGGGATTTTCGGTATATAAGTGCATTGCAGACACACTACGATACACTAGGGTTTAAACTAAGGTATGAGGGTAGGAAAAAGGTGAGAAAAGGTGAAATGAAGAACTGCAAAGCAGATCCTTTGTTAATGTTATAAATTATTTGATTTTTTGAAATGTATTGCTTGGCTTATCTTTGAAGAATGAAGACCCTATGTTGTCATATAGTCTTTTTTTCTCTGATTCGTTGAAGATGATTAATGAATTGATTATAGCATTTTCTATCCACACAGAAACAGAAAAAATAGTAATATTGTTTAGCTTGTTTTTGTTTTTAAAACATAGGAGCAATGATTAGATTAAATGGTGACAATAAAAAAATAACATTGAGAAGCCATCCTGTTAGATCCACCAGTTATAATAATCACTGGCAAACAATCTATGCAGTAAGCTAACCCTTGCACTGACTATAGATGCATACAATAATTTTATCACAAAGACTAACACCGGTGGAATAAGAAAACAGATTTAATTATAATACACTAATATATACATATTTTCAGTAATACATTAAAACAATCATAATCTATTTATATTAACAGACCTGAAGGTATGCAAAAATAATAATGAAGATCTATGTGACCTACTTTATAGTCCCTATGCTGACTCTTGGATGTTCAGAGACCAGCTGTCCACTCTGGGGCTACCGTGCTAAATAAGCGACGTTCAGCGCCTTTCCCAGCTCATCTGCATCGGTGGAGCTGCCAGTTTTAAGTGACCAAAATGCTTTACACTTTCACTCATTTTTCCAGTCCTGATTTTCTGGCTTTGATTGGTCAGATCTTGTCCATCCTGGTCGGATCAATCCCTCCCAGTTTATCTTTTGGCTTAAGTTTTACTTTGATTGATTACCTTTGCAGTTCGATTGCTTTTTAATTAATCATCTTGTTTATCTGCAAAGTTCCTTCGTTAATTAACCTTGCTATCTAAAAGAATTTGTTTACATGTTGTTTTAGAACATAACACAACTATTAAAGTATAATATTATTTTAAATTAACGAAGTATTTTTATCTTCACGTATATATATATAACTTACGTATGTATATGCAATAAATTATACACATACTGTACCAGTCGAAAAACCCACCAAAAGAACTGCAAGTCGGATCCAAACTCAGCTGAACCAAAACTGAATTCAAACCCAACTCAACAGTTTAGATTAGTAGAAATCTAAATCGATGGCACAGTGCTATACACCAAGAAACTAGCTCAACAATTGGTGAGGATCAGAGACCCTTGAACTGACATTAATATCTGATAATAAACTGACTAAAATAATTTTTAAATCGAATCATATGTATATGTTCGGGTTGCCAACACAGACAGTGAGTATTCACATTAAAATAATTATAAAAAAATTAAGAACTAAGAAACCAAGTGTGTTTAGAAAATATTTAATAATAATAATTTGTTTGGTTTGGATTTTAAATAAAGATTAAATTAATTAATTGTAGTCCTTAAACAAAGTTTATAATTATAATCAGAGTGGCGGTCCTTATTAAATGCCAACGAATATTACGCAATATTGGAATTCTATGTCTATGCCCCCAACAAGAAAATAAAAGGCAGATAAAGATATTCATTAGTAAAGGAAATTTTTACTCTAATTTTATACGAAAGAATGTGATATTTATTTTCACATTCGCAAATCCATTCATGAAGAGAAAGATACGTATTTTAGGGCATAACTTTAATCTTTATTGGAAAACATATTTAATTAAATATATCTGATAATTTGTTCGACTTTAATTGAAATCACTTCATCACGAATTACGAGCATCAGAGCGGGCTTTACTGGAACAGAGAGGTAATGGTGCTGACGAATTATGAGCTATAAAATGAAATTGAAAGACGATAGCTAGTCGATAATCGAAGTCCTATGGTGGCTTGCGTCTGACAAGTCTTATGCCCTTTGACTAATATGAAGAGGAGGAGAAGTGCTTTCTTCCTCGATAATTTAAAATAACAGAAATATGATCACCGACCAGCCTAACGGAGCGGAAGATTGCCCTACATCAGCAACGTTGAAGATGATGACTTACTAGTCACTGTTTGAGAACTAAAACCCAATTATAGAATGCTCAACGTGATGACTTGATCAAATGAATTAAAGTCAAACGAGTTTTTAAGTAAAACTATTTTAAAGTATTTGTAAATCATATTAATTATGCCCCAATCATCGTGCCCTTCCTGAATCTTAAATAACAAAGTTGAATTAGAATATATTTGATCCTTTATCGGCCCTTTTGCAATAAAAACATTTTAAGATTAGATATGAATAAATAAGTAAATATTAGTGAAATGAGAAAATAGCAGTGGCATAGATTAGAGACGGAGCTAATAATTTATTATTAGCTAATGATAAAATAACAATCATTTAATAATTTCTTTCGACTCGATGATTGATCGAACTGTATAAATCTAGCTCTAATGGGCGAGAATTAACTATCAGAATTTAATCTTATATTACTTGTATAAGGCAAAGGAAACAAGGGAGATCATCGAGTCGAAGGATTATTGGCATATAATTAAAAATAGCAACATTAATAAATCACACACTAAATATACGTAATATAATAAATGAACTGCCATAGTAATGAAGGAAAGTTAAATTTAAAGACTAGAGATTGAGAGAATTATGATATAATTTACAATAGCATAAATAAAGGGTTTTATAAAGATTATTACATTATAAATGAGAAGAGCTCTTAAAGGGAGTGTAAAGTAAAGTTTGAAACTGGCCAGAAAGATTAAGGTTCATTTGGAAACATATTACCCAATTCTTCCGGGTCTGGTTCTTAGTTTACACGTCCAGGTTGGTAAAAACGTAGGCATACATTTAGTCGATTACTTGAATAGCATTTTAGTGGCTTTTTATAAGTTTAGCAGCATGATTGGTCCAGAAAAGATTCAGCAGCTTCATTGAAGATTTTTAAGGGACTTCAGGAACAAATAGCCAGATTCCTGACGTTTTAGCCCTTCACCATGATCGAAACACTATTTAATTTTATAATTTAAAAACGCACAGAGTTAACTGCACTTATCTACAACAAAGATGGCTTTTTTTTCCAAACTTTTCAGAGCTATATATACTGTCCTCTCTGATACCTTCAGGCTAGCGCTTCTTTCATTATCAATGTTTTTAGATACATTGGTTGTTTTTAGATCCATTCCTTCGATAAGGCTTTCAAACTCATTAACTTCAATTCATTTTCTAATTAGAAAATGAATTCTTAAAATCAGAAAATGATTTTAATTAGGAAATCCTTATCTTTTTTCTAATTAATAAAACTTTAACTGTTGTTTTTGAAAAGGGAAAATCTGAAAGCCTATCGAAAGAATGTAGCTTTTAATCATTAAACTTTAACAACTTATTTAAAAATAAAATCAAACATTCCCAATGAAATGAAACTTTTAAACAATTATATATATTTAAATATTTACAAATATATACGCACAATCCATGCAGTTATAATATATAAATTCATTAATAATTCTATCATGAATTTATTAATAGAATTGATCAATTTAAATCTGAAACTAATTATTTGAATACACATTTATGAAATAAGTTATTCTTTATGGAAATTAGCATGGATTGAACGTATAAAGCCCCATTGCATCGGAAATTTAAGGTTAGTACTAGGGTTTGAAGTGGGCTTATGGCTAGAGGTCATGAAGCTAGGATCAAACTCAGATCCGACTGCTTCAATACATACGTTTAAATATTAAATCCCTATTTACACCATTTACTATTATTATTTTGTGTGTATGTGTATTTTAATTATACACATACATAACACATACAAAAGAGAAAAGTCACATCTACAAAAATTTTTATAGTGGGTTTATAAGAATTATTTTATGAACTAAACTGAAAACCAAAGGAACAAAATATATGGAGATTATTTAAATCGCATACATTTTGTAACTTCAGACTTTTAGAGAATATTGTAAGAACTATCAAATAAACTAAGATTTTACATCTAAAAATAAAAATGAAAAAGTCTAATGTTCAAAGAATTTTGTCACAAAATATTTGTAATCATTATTTAAAGGAAGTTACCAGCTGATACCTTGCTTTGATAGAAACATAATAGATAATTTTAATAATTAAACTTTAAGAGAGTGCTTTTGTTAGCAATTAATATTAAATGATGATATGACTAAGTGTATATAAAAAAAGGTTGTTCTTACTTATGAATCTAAGACTTTGTACTTAAAGAAAGAACAATACTAACACTTCAGACTACAACAAAATATGGAGAAATATATATAAGGAGTAACAAAAAGACATTAAATGCTAAATACTTGGTGAGAGAACAAATATTATTGGCAGTAGTTAAAGAATTAAAAGACTGCAATAAAGCTAGTCTGCATATGTAGTTAAAAAACAAAATACTAGATCTACTGTTAAAGTTCTATGGGATTTAAAAGATATAGACATATACCATATGTGTGATGAATAGATGAAATAAGAAAGTTTTCTGGTGGGATATGGTGAAGATAGACTATAGATTGTAAAACTCTTTTGAACTCCGAGAGAGTATCCTGCAGTGGATCGAAAATGGTTAAAAATGATAATGATATAATGTAGTTTATAGAAAATTATATTATTCAAATCTTACAGAAAATGAAGTATGGTCGACTTAACACAGATTTATGAATATATTAAAAAAATTATATGAAGGTCAATAAACGCTACCTACTTGAAAAAAATATTAAGTCCCTTAAAACTAAAAAAATGTACTAAGTTTTCCTTGGTAAAACTCAAACATCAGGATATAGGAAATAGCTGCGCGCGAGATATTTAAAGCAGGAGTTGAGATTCCGCTAGTATTTGGAAAATTTCAATAGAAAAGTGCCTAGCTTGTTTGTGTGTGAACTAATAAATTATTAGTTGGGATGGCTTGTTTTATTTTTGATGAATAATTGTAAAGTGTTTTTCTTTCATTTAAAGCCATTAACAGAGGAATTATTATATTATCAATGTTTAAATTCAATTGTTTTTTTTTTATTAAGAAAATATAAAAAAAAACAAAAACAATTGAAACAATATTTAAATTCAATTGTTTTTTTTAAAAATATTTCCTTAATAAAAAAACCCAATTGAATTTAAACAATAATATAATAATTCCTCTGTTAAACGCATTTACTTTTGATTAATAATTATTAACTGTACAAATATAAAGACACATTTGTTTATTATATACTAATTCACGTTTACATTTTGTTTTTTCAAACCAGCAGAAAGAATAAATAAATTTTAAAAAAAGTCTTTACAAAAAATACTTTATGATTAAACAAACAAACAAAACAAAACAAGAAAGAGAAAACTCTTTTAAGTATTTTTTTTAAGGTTACATCATGATTAATTACATGAAAATCAAAAACATATTCACATAATAATTAAATTATTATAAATCTTTTAAAAATTTCTGTACACCAATATCAACGGCAACTTGTCTCATTTGAAGATGCCGATCCTGTTCACATTGAATAATATAGTCTCTCCTCTCAGCAAATTTATGCGTATTTACTTCACAATTAATCATTTATCGCTTTCATCCACCATCTTCAAATACATAGTTGCGATTTGTGATATTCTGGAAGCAGCAAACAAGAATGCATAATAAGCCAATTCCACTCGGTTTTCCTCAGGGTACTTTTCTGAGAGATATCGAAAATATCTTTTACTGGTAAATTCAATGAATACTATTTCGTAATGTGTACATGCATCATGAATAAATCTCAAGGGATCGATTACTCCAGCCATCTCATTAAATGAAGAGTTGGAGTGTGGAGTAGATTGAAGCCTGTCCATTAAAGTATGAAGATTGGCTATCTTAATATATATCTGAGCACTTATAGCATATATGTGTAGAGATGGTAATCTGGACCAACTGATGATTGCTGGTTTAGCATGAAATACTTATATTGGTGATTATTTATCTTTTCGACATATATGTGTTCAAGTGTATCAGTGTTGTGAGATAGAGTGGAGAGTGATGGGTGGTGTGAAAATCTGTGCACATATACCATATATATTAAATAAGCAATTGAAATTTTTAGTCAAGTTCAGTAAAAATCTTTTTTGTAATAGTGTATTTCTTAGTCATAGCGATGATACTTATGACAAAATTTGCATAAATATAAATGTTGAATGTTAATACATGTAAACTTAGATTTTACTGCTGTTCAATAAAATTAATTTTAACTATTTAAATTAAAGATTTACATTTTTTATTATTTACTTTACGTCATGTTAGAGCAGCATGAAGAGAAATGGGAAAATAACGTTTCTCTCTGCTTTGTTTTTTTAAGATCATTCTATAATTGTTTCAGGAGATATTAAAGTGTTTGTAGGTCTTTTCCACATTTTATATGAAGAAAGGAGTGCAGATAACTTCACCCACTGCTTGATTATTTTGTTTTACTGTGGTTGGCAACTATTGTTAATATTTTATATA
This sequence comes from Epiperipatus broadwayi, assembly GCA_028023455.1. Classification (NCBI taxonomy): domain Eukaryota; kingdom Metazoa; phylum Onychophora; class Udeonychophora; order Euonychophora; family Peripatidae; genus Epiperipatus; species Epiperipatus broadwayi. Next base: position 915,226 of record JAQFVV010006271.1, read on the forward strand.
TATATATATTTACATATTGACTTTATATATATGCATATATATATATATTGATTATTTTTAATAGATAGAAATGTTTGAATTTTATAAGTTGTGGAAATATCAGTGGAGTTTTTATTTGATAAAAATCATTGTCATATACCAATAAACACTAACTGATGACAATAGCAAACTGTAAACATTTATTCAAAAGTGTACGCTTTGCAATGCAATCTTTTGATATTGTATAGAAATTAAAGAGCTTCAGTATTTATTTCTAAGGAATTGTGAAAGATTACTTTCGAATGCAAACAGCGTTTACATTTTTCGTCAAGCGTTGTTAGCCGAGAGGTCAGCGCAGCCATCTTGCAAGCAAGCAGTTGCTTGCAGACGGTTAATGCGTGTTTGCTTCCCGGCAGATGCTTTGACATATGAAAAAAAAGCGTTTACATTTTTCTATTTTCAATAATTATTGTCTATTGATATCTGATGGGGAATTTTATCATATAAAAATTCAGATATTTCCACAAATTACAAAATTCAATTATTTCTATTTGTTAAAAATGATCAATTTATACCATCTGACTGAATGATGGAACGTTCTATTATTTATAAGAGCTTGTGAAAGGTTACTAACATTCTTTTCTTAAACAGTAAATAAATATTGTAGCGCTTTAGTTTCTATGTAACATCAAGAGATTGTATTTAAAAGCGTACACTTTTGAATGAAGAAAGCATTTACAATTTGCTATTTTCATTAATTACTGTCTATTGACATTTAACTTTGTTTATCATCATATGAATATTCAACAGATATTTCCACAAACTGTAAAATTAAAATATATATAACATTTAAATACAAATATATTGTTTATATTGAACTTAATGTAATTAGAAAGGATTTGAAGTCAATTTTTCACGCTCCCTACTACTATCCATTTCATCTTATATAACAGATCACATACATGTGAAAAGATAAATGATCTCCAATGAATGTATTTCATGCTGAATCAACTCTAATCAATTGGTCAAGATCATATATGATCATATATATATATTGCAAGACTAGATAGGGCAAAATGGAGTATCTGATAAACATTCAATTTAATATAACAGACAATTAAAAATAGAAAGGGCAAAGATAAATAGAAAATATGTGTATATGATAGAGAGGATCAGTAAAGAAGCCAAAATCATTTATTTATCCAGAACATTTTGTTAATCGGGACATATTTCTAATGTGTGGTCTATTAAGTCTCTTTACCCTTTATATTTAGTCTATGATGGCCAATACAGAAATGTAAATTTTTAGAATGGATCTTAATAGTTATATTGCTAATGTTAATAGAACGCTGATGAATTGTAAGAAAATTATCCAAAATAATTGCTACTTATGAGCTTTATCAACCCTAAAATAACATATAAATAAATAAATAAATGAGTGAAATGAAATGAAAACCACCAAGTAAATAAAACAAAAAAAAATATATACATAAATAAAAGTAATGTCACAAAATAAAAAAGAATAATAACAATAAAAAATAAGTAATCGATTAAATATCTAGTAGGTGTATAACTTAAAACTCTGCCTATAGCATTGCTTCTTGGGAAATTTCATTTAGAATATTTCTCTAATATTTTCTGCTATTTTCAAAATAAATAAATAAAAAGAAATAAAATTTTCAAAAAGTTCTGTGAAGATCAAAAAATCATTTATCAGAGCCCCTAGATTCACACATAGACATTTTCTATAAAGCAAGGATTCATTTACATAATCTTAGTCTCAAATCATGCCTCACTTAGATTATATTTTTTATGTGATATGAACAGAGATATTCAATGAATATTTTAAAATGCTATTTCTCACATATTCCCTTTATAAAAAGTTAGCATTGTAGAATAAATTATTTTCAACAATATCTCATGTATAAAAAAATGCAGACACACCCACTCCGTGAAGTAACATAACAAGCACATTATAAATATCATGTACACAAGTTATTGTTTAAGAATGCTAAGTTTAATAATGGAGCAAATTTATTCATTCATTTTTACCATCTCTATTTTATAATAGTCATGTTTAATATAAAGCTAAACTACATTCTTTTATTAATCAAATCAAAAAGACTTTGATAAAAAAATACATCTGCCCAATTTCAATAAAATGTAAATTAAATTCAATATAGAGAGGTAATGTCCTTAATGTCACTATTTCATTGATTCTGTCAAGCGTTGGTGGTCGAGTGGTCAGCACAGCTGCCTTACAAGCAGTTGTCCCGGGTTTGCGGGTTCGTTTCCCGTCCGATGCTTTGACACATGAATATATATATACCTTAGTAAAATTTAATATTTAGAATTATTTTTTTATTAAAATTAAATCCATAATGTTATCTTTAGAATTAGTTTTGTTTATTTTTTAGTATTATTGTTACATAATTTTTGACTAAAATATAAGGTAACTAAAATATTTTTTATTTTTATTTTGCCTTTAGATAACAATAAATAAAATTAACAGAACAGTTCACGCTTCTTGCATTAAATTACTTTAGTGTTCATGACATCTTTTTATCGGATGCCACCATACTCAGAAACTAATAAATCGTTATCATCAGTTGATAAATCGAGTGACATTGTTTTAATCAATGTTTCCAACTGTTTCAAATTGTGTTAGAAGTGATAAATTTTGTAAAGCAGTCGTGAGAAAGTGATACTTTTGGATCTTCAGTTATCTTCCTAATTTCTGGGAAATATAGTTAATGAATAAAAGGGCTTTTCCCCCCAAACTCTTGTTATTTCTAACTGTACAGGATATATATGCATAGTTCTCTATTGTAAAATATTTTAAATCTTTTTTTTAAAAAAAGAAACTTTTTTTTATGTTTTCACTTCTTATTCCTTGTTCTTCTATATTAAAACGAATATAAATTTTCATGTTCTTGTTTGTACTAAAATCGATTATCATAAATAATAACAGTAGATATTATTTTTATATATCTATATTTTATTTAATTTAAAATAAAAACGATGGATTAACATAATTTTTTAATAATAAATTTATTATTAGTAATAACTTTTTTTTTTTTACAAATGAATATGTAAAATTGCTGGTATGTGCGTGTGCGTTTGCATCGACCTAATATCATATGCATTTTTATTCATTCCACAATTATTCTAAAAATTTACCGTCAAAATAAAATCTGTTCTGTAATATTTTTATAATAATTGTGTCCCCATATGTGGAACAAATTTCGATAAATTGATCTCACAAAAGAAGTCACTGTAATAGCTTTGCTAGTATTTTTTCTTTTTTTAATAATTATTTACCTCTACTAGTTTACAAAATTGTGATTCTCAGTATAAATATGAAAGATCTTATTGGATAATGACAGTACACCAATTTACTATATGGTAACACAGATATATCATGCAAATGGTCACTAAGTTTTTTCAATTAACCAGTTCATAATAAACCCCAAAAAATATCTGATTCCTCACTAAACCATTATTTGATAAAATTTCCTTCTTCACAGAAGAGAAGCTTCCACTCAACTTTTTTCTGAGATACACTAATTTTAAAATTGTATTGTTTTTTAATATACATTTATTATCAGCAATGTAAATTTTCCATTACTGCTTCACAAATTTTATTGCAAGATGTCTTTCTTACCACAAAAACCCAATCAAAACATTTACTTCATCTGAAGTTCGCATTTTAAAAATTTTCATAACAAAAACAAAACAAAACAGAGTAACCATACATTATTGCAGGGGTTGGCCAAGTACTTGAAAATTTTAACACTGAAGAAGGAATCTATGACTTGTAATGACTTATTTAAAATAGACTTTATATATATTAAATAATAGGCAAGATGATATTTGTTAGACTAGCAACAAAATTTGGAAATAAGCATTACCTAATCAGTGGAAAAAATGTACGAATAAATTAAATCAAACATTAATGGATTATATAAATAGAATATAATTTATTGGAAATGATTATAAGTTTAATAGTGACAGATAAATTGGTATCTCATATACTGTTATCATTGGATAATCTTATAATGTATACATATTATCTGGGCTGTAAAAATAAGTTTGTGCTGACTATAAGGAGATCCTTGATTCCTCTTTGGGCCTTAAAGAAACCAAGCAGGGCAAATTATTTATGCCTATGGCATAATTCAGTCATTAGTATGTAATTAATTTGAACTAGTCATGTTCTGAGTTTTATTGACTTTTTAATCCCTTAAAAGAGTTTAAAACCATGAAACATCAATGTTTTTTTACTTGCATGATAGTCCTTTAACAAAATATCAGTTTAGTTTTATTCTTCATAAGATATTTGTAATTATAGAAGACAAAACAAAATTATGATGCTTACTCCCAGATAGCTAAAGTCATAGCCAAATAAGTGGAAGGTTGAAAGTGTTAACAATATTTAATTATGGAACCAGGCTGCTTTCCATAATGATGTTTTTTGTTTAATTACCTACCACTGCAATCCACTTTAGATTAAAGAAAATTTACATGAATATGAAGAAGCATTGTCTAAAATTACACAAGACATCATTAGATTTTGTGATATTAAAAAGGTGGAAAACATTTAATTTAAAAATTGAGCATATATCTTACAACTAAAAGGCACAAATATTAAAAGCACAAATGAAATGTACTCATTAATTACAAAATGCTGGGAATTTTATGGAAGCCTTATGCTTTAATAGGTTCCCATAGTGAAGAAAATAACTTCTGTCACATCAAACAAATTTTTTAAATTGTTACGGGAGATTTTAATACTAAAATTAGAAAGGAATTTAAAACTTGAAAACGCTTTAAATAAATTTGACAAAAATGAGAGACTAAAATTTGTAAAATTTGTAGAAAAAGGAAAATTGTATATTATTAATTTGTTCTTTAAAAAAAATGCTAAAAGGCAATGGACATTAAAACATTCATATGAACTTTCAACAGAATTAGATTATATTTTGAGAAGAAAGTATATGTTTCAAAATTATAATGTACTTAATAGATTTATCACAGGAAGTGATAATCGATTAGTCAAGATTTAAAATATGTACTAATGCAAAATTAAGGACACAAAAACTATTAAAGAAGACAGTAATAAAAGTCTGCATTCTAAATGTTCAGAATTATTTTTTTAATAGTTATATTTATATGTTGGATTATTTTCATCATCTAATATTAATTATTGAATGTCTTTAAAAAAAATTAACTTTATTTAATTTTCTAATTACATTTAACTATTAGTAATATCACCCAGGTTAGTATACGCACAATGTTTCAGGAAGTGTTCTTCTCTCTCCTTCACATTTTTCTAGTCTGATGAACGATAGTACTGGCATGGGGATCAAATCTGAACCATTACAATCCAGAATATTGAATTTTAAGGTAATACTAATTATTTGAGCCATCTTGCTAAAGGCAACAGTCAATAGAAATTTTATATACTTATCTATTCAGTTCCTCCTGACCTTCACGTTTTTCATAAAATTAATTGATTAGTGGTTGCCAGAATTATGTATAGTCACACTAGGTTGGCTTATAGGTTTATTTACCAGTGCCTGGTGAGCCCGTTTCTTTGAATTTTCTTCTTTGTATCTTTTTCTTTCTATCCAATATTTTTGTCTTTTCTCAATTGAACATATGTTGATTGGTACCTACATGATCTTTATTTTAGACACATGTTTTCTTTCTTTTCCAATCATCAATCAATCACTTTTCAATGAAATAACTAATTTCACCAATATACACATCCTATTTCATAAATTTAATTTTTGTTTTCAGTATTTCAAGGTCAGGGTTTGTAGATGTTAGAATTCCTTGTAGTGTGTTGTCTCTGAAAAGATGTTCTGATGTTATACTGATTGTAGATTCTCCTTAATTTGTCTGTTATTTTCTTTATGGTTCATTTTGTTGTCTATTTAAGATTTTCTTAATGACAGCTGTAAACATTTTTCATGAGTTTATTCTATATAAATCTTTCTTTTTTCAAACCACTGGTTTCTAAACAAACTTTTTTTGCTCTCTTCCATAGTGATAGAATAACTTTATGTTTTGTATTTCTGGCGTGATTAGATGTATATTCTAAGTATTTTCCTGAATGTGTGGATTTTATGTAAATTTTGCTATGAAAGAGACTTATTACAAGAACATCTAAGAATTCAATTTTGTTTTGACACTATTGTGAATTTAAATAAAAAATGTGTTGTTGATGTATTTCCAGAAAATTTGTAGTAAGGCTTCACCATGCACTCATATAAAAAATGTACTATCAACATAGTAAAATCAAACTTTAGGTGAATATGGAGTAGTCTTTATGATTATATATTCAAGTTCTTCTATGTAAATATTATTATTTCAGGATGATTATGGTGAGCCCATTTTCATCCTTTGATTTTGTTGAAAGAATTCTGTGTTGTATTAAAAGTATGTAATTGTTATGCAGAATGCTAATAGAGCAAAACTCTCCATACAGTATTGCCACCTGTGCTAAACAGAGTAATCAATGGATGCCAGAAGGCTTGTGCATAAAATCCCCATCTAATGCCTACTCATCCAATATCCCCAGACTAGTTTCTGGCTTGTGGCCTTCGTCAGTGAGGAGCTTTGGATCTGAGAGCACAGGTGGCAATACTGTATGGAGAGTTTTGCTCTGTTTATCAACAATTAATGTGCTAGTATAGGAAATGTGATCATGTGATGCAGAATGCTAATAGTTTCATTATACTATCAATAGGAAGAATTGTTCTGATTTGTAAGCTATTATCATCATTGAATATTTTTTTTTACAATAGATAATGCTTCTTTACATAGTACATTTGTAATTAATCTTTCTACATCAAAGCTTACTAAGATACACAGTTCTTTCAATTTTCATGTTCCTGATTAATTCTACAAAGTGTCTAGAATCTATGATAAAGGATTGCATCATGTATGCCAAAAAAAAACTAAGAAGTTCGAGAAAAAATTTGACAAATTTTAGCAAGGTGAATTTCTGGAACTAACAATAGTTCTTAATGAAATATGTTTTTTTATGCATTTTAGATAGTTCATATTGTTAGTTCTAAAAATTTAACTTGACAATTTTCAAAGTTCTTAGTTCTTTGCCATGCAAGACCCAGTCTCTTGTCAGGAACTCTAAATACTTTGTAGAATTAATCAAGAACATGAAATATGTTAGGTGCAATAAAGTTATCAATAAATGTGTTTATATTTATTGTGTGATTAAAGTAAAAGCAGATATAAAGAAAATTTATATATTTTTAATGGCCCGACAATGTAAACATTTTATTCGGGAGAAATATTTGTACCCAAATTCAGAAATAATACATTTCCATAAACCAATATATTATAGACAAAATCAAACATTACGATGAATAATCAGAGTGTAAAATTTAAATATGAGTTATAGTTACAAAACTAATAAGTTACAGCCTTTCAAATATACATACATTAATATTTGTAATAAAGTTTTGTTTAATTAAAAAAAAGTTTGCATAAATCCATCATTTTCTCTCAACTTTTTATTCAATGAATTTCAACATATTTGTATGATTTATTCATTTTTAAAAAAAAAAAAAAAATAGGAAATTTTAAATGAATAAAAGAGATTGACCAAAAATTAGTAATTCCCTTGGATGAAAATTTCAAAGATTCTCCATATCAGTTATTTATTCATTTATTTTGATACTGCAATTACTCCATGAAATCTTTCATATTTATAAGAACAGCTGCAATTCTAACAAATTAGTGAAAGTAAATAACAACAATAAATTGGAAGATTGCGAATTTATAAAAGACTCACAGTTGGCACTCTTCATTCCAAAATAATGTTCATCATTCTGCACCATTCATCTGTTTGCCATCAATTCCCTGGGTTATTATTTCTCTCAACCTATTTTCCTGCATAACTTTCTACCCTTGCAGCTCTTCAAACTGAATTAGTTTCCAGCAACTGACAAGCAATCGACTAGTCATTGTACACCAGCCCTTAACTTGAACAATAGTTAATAGTATTGATTGTCCATTACTTTAGGAACTCAACCATATGTTTAAAATGACAGCTTAAATTCCACATCTAGAGACAGCAATCCAAATTTTTCCAAGGATTCTTTCAATAGTATTTTGATTTTCAACTACGGATTGTCTATGTAACAATTTTTTTTTAAAAATCTTTTATAACTCTCTTAAATAAATATTTTGTTGAAACATCATTACATAAAAAGAAATAAAAATTACAACAAAATTATTACATTGATTTCTTTGGTAGGATCAACTTATCAAAACTTATTTCAGTTATAAGGGCACAGTTTTTAGAAAAATATTACAGCACAACTATTACTTTGACTGTAATTTTTCAGAATGATTGTAGAATGAATAAAAATGTAAATGATATTGAGCTGTTGCAAACACACGCTCACACCGCTTCACATATTAAAAAAGCTATTACAAATAATAAATTTATTATTAAAGTAATCATATTAATCTATCATTTTTAATTTAAAATAAATAATATGTAAGAAAATATCGATACATAAAAGTGTATTTAGTGTCATACATAATAATCGATTTTAGATGAAACAAAACATAAGAAGTAATATTAGTTTTAATATAGAACAGCAGAGAATAAAAGGTCAAAAATCAATCACAAAAGATTTAAAACATTTTTTAATTGTGGAATACTTGTAAACATTCTGGTTATTTAGAAATATCAACAAGAATTTGGGGAAAAGCTTCTTTTTTAACTATACTTCCCTGCAATTGGGGATGATACATAACTGATGATTCAAAAGTAGCACTTTCTAATGGCTACTTTACAAAATTTGTGATTTCTAATACAATTTAAAACAGTTGAAAACATTGATTAAAACAATATCACTCAATTTATCAATTGGTGATAGTGATTTATTAATTTCTGTCTAGTGAACAATAACTTTGGATCACAAGATACCGTGAACTCTAAAATAACTGAAAGCAAAAGGGATGAAACGTTCTGCTAATTTTAATTATTGTATTCACATGTTAAAAAAAATGCTTTAATTAACATATATTTTGATCAAAGAGGTTGTAATAGCAATAATAATAAACGAAACTAATTATTAAAAGTAACATTGTGGATTTAAATTTAAAAAGTAACAACAAACACTTATAAATAATAAGTTTCATCAAGATGTATTTTTAGTATTTATTATGAAAAAATATACATTTATTTACTAAAGAATCAATGAAATAATGACGTTAGAAACATTACTGTCTATATTAAATTACATTTCCATTTTAGTGAAATTAGGCAAATACATTTTTTTTATCAAACCTTTTTGATTTAATTAATGAAAAATACAGTTTAGTTTTATATTAAACATGACATTATAAAGTAGAGGTGGCATTTATAAAACACTGAATAAATTAGTTCTATTATTTAACTTAGCATTCCCAAAACAACGTCTTATATAAAAAACATTATCAACTCTCTCCATATAGTTGTGCCACCCAGCACAATCAATAATAATCAGATTTGTGCATCAAATTTCCTATTTAGTGCCTACTTACCCAATAACTATTGATTACTATGACTTGCTCTTGGCAGATCCATTGTACAGAGAGAGTTGCTACTGTTTTAACAGTCATCCAAGTATAACATTGGTGATCATGTGATGTTTTAATAGTTGAATACTAATCCATGCCAATGAATTATGGTGACTATAGTTATTAATAAACTACAGACATTAAAATGTATAAATAATAGACTGGGTTCAGATATTTATGAATTTACAAATGACTGAACTTGGATTGCAATCATTATTGGGTTTTTCTTTTGGACTTATATCTTTTTAGTTAACAAAAAAGTAAAAAGTTGCTGCTGGAGGATTGCATTAGATGTAAAAAAAAACTAAGCACAGCCCTCTCAGATCTATGCATCATCACTGATGAAGCTGTAATCTAGAAGCTAGTCTAGAAACGTGTCAGTTGGCACTATGTAGGGATTTTGATGCAAAAACCTTCTAGCATTCACTGATTATTATGGCTTGCATTTACTGGCTCTACTGTATGGAGAGAGTTTTGCTACTGCTGTAACAGCTTGTGTAAGCATGAGAAAGTGTGATTATGTAATATCTTATGTATATGATATTTATAATATACTTGTCATATTAATATTCTCAGTGCGCGTCTGCATTTGTTTTATACCTGATTTATTTTTGATTTGATTTTACTCCACAATGCTAACTTTTTAAAGAAGAATATTTGAAAAGTAAGCTGTTTAAAATATTCATTCATTATCATTACTTAAATTTATAAATAAACTTATACACAAGCAATATATCACATGTAAAATACAAACAGAGTGAGAAATGAATTCGCTTTAGAGTAAATATATGCATGTGAGTCTGAAGTTATGACAAATGATTGATTTACACAAACGTATTTTGAAATTTTAATTTCAAAATTTATTTATTTTTGAAAATAATAGGAAACTTTAGTGAAATATTCTAAATAAAATTTCCCATGGAATAATGCAATAGATAGAATTTAAAACTGTATACCTATCAGATAGTTAATTAATTATATATTTTATTTATTGCTGTTATTCTTATTTACATTTATGTAAATAAATTTATTCTTTTATTTACTTGGTATTTATCATTTTATTTCACCCATACATATATTTATCTATTTAATTTTATTCTGAGGGTGATAAATCTCATAAGTAGCAATTATTTTGAGTGATTTTTCTAAAAATTCATCATTGTTCTATTAACATTATCAATATAACAATTAAGATCAATTCTAATAATCTACATTTCTATGTTGGCCATCATAGACTAAATGTAAGAAATACACTTTAGAAATATATCCCGATTAACAACGTTCTCAAAAATTAAAAAAATTTATATGACTGAGCAAATAAATGAGTTTGACTTCTTTAGCATCCTCTCTAATATTGTTTTCTGTTTATACATTCTCGTCCTACTTAAAGTGAGTGATCTTCAGATCATGCGTTTTCATCCTTTCTATTGTTACAATATATATGTAGTCAATACGTGAAAGAGATTAAATATATAAAATATTAACAGCAGTTGCATAGCACAGTAGAACAAATGAATCAAATACTGGATGAAATTATTTGTCCTTTTCATTTAATGTATAATGTGGAAAATATCTATAACCCTTCTACCATCTTTTGAAATACTTATAAAAAGCTCTTAAATAACTAAGCAGAGAAAAAAAAAGTCATTTCTTTTCATACTGTTTTAACCTGACATAAAGAAAGAAGTAGAAAATGTAAATCTTTAATTTAAATAGTTAAAATTATTTTTATTGAATAGCAGTAAAATCTAAGTTTACATATATTAACATTTCCTATTTAAATTTATGCAAATATTGCCATTAGTATCAACAAATGATTAAGCAACACGATATTATAAAAAATATTATTACTGAAACTCATTAAGAATTTCGATTGCTTAATTATTGAGATGGCTGAAGAAATCAATCCCTACATACTTATACATACTGCATGTACATATTTTAAAGTAAAACCCATTGAAGCTACCAGTAGAAGATATTTTGAGTGTCTCAAAGAAAAGTACTCCAAAGAGAATCAGCTTGAGTTGGCTTACTATGCATTTTTGATTGCTGCTTCCCAAGTATCACTATTAATAACTTCATATGCGAATATGGTGGATGGAGCCGATAAATGGATGAATTGTGCAGTAAATACGCGTACAATGTCTGAGTGGAAAGATCATGTTATGCAATGTGAACAGAATCGACGTCTTGAAATGGGAGAAGATGCTCTCGATGCTGATATGAAATTGTTTTTGCTAGATGCACTATAATTTATTTATTATAAGTATATATTTTTGACTTTCGTGTAATTGATCTTGATTTAACCATAAAAAAGCAATATTTAAAGGTTTCTGAACCTTTCCCGTTTTTTTTGTTTAATTATAAGACATTTTTGTAAAGATCTTTTTTTGAATTAATTTATTCGTTGTGCTGGTTTGAAAAAATTAAAAAAATGTAAATATAAATTAGTATTTAATAAACAAATGTTGCATTAATAATAATAAACAAATGTTTCTTTAATAACTGAAGTTATTTGTACAGTTAATATATTATTGTAAATATTTTTATCGGAAAACTATCAAACTTTAAAATTAATTGTTGATGACTATAAATGAAAAAAAAAACGGTTTCCAATTATGAAAAGTAAAACAACCAATAGCAATTAATAATTAATTAGTTTTCAAAAAAAAAAAAGTAACAAACAAAAAACAACAAGCTAAGCACTTTTATAATAAAAAGATTTCAAATATCTACGGAATCTCACCAGTGTGCCTCTCACCGTCTATGATTCTATGTGTAAGGTCTTATCAAGAAAAACTTAGTATATTTCCTAGTTTAAATACAATTTTTAAGTAGCTAGTGTATAATTACTTTTATATAATTTTTTTGACCTATACATAAATATAAATTCACTATTCACCAAACAGTCAGATTTTTTTCCGGGAAATCGTTCAAAATTGGTTTATAAATGATTATCTAGTTTTCTATTTGTAAATTAAAATAATGACGATCAAACACTAATGACCCCTCCAAGAAATTGGTAAACCTGTGAGATATTCCCTTTTCACTATCATTGTTTTTTGGGAGGGTGAGATAGCTCTTTGAATACGTTTAGCCTTCAATTGTTAAATTTGAATATCGTAATATTAAGAATATATAATATAATCGCTAAAATTGTCTTATAGGGCAAAGGGATTGCGTCAATTTTCCATGCCTATGACATGAGATGGGAGTAGGGATCAAATGAAATTCTTTTAAAAAATTCGAATTTTTTTATCTTAGGTATAATTTTATCAACTAAATGTATGAATTTTATATGTATATTGAATGGGTATTGACTACATTAACACATAGACTGAACGTGTATATAATTTGACATATGTATGTGTCCTATATCAATGATCAAATTCTTCTCCAAGTTCTCTTTGAACAATTTATATTTTAAGTTATGGAACCAATGACAAAGATATACTGAGCCCTTTCAATATATATATATATATATATATATATGTGTGTGTGTGTGTGTGTGTGTGTTCTTCATTCCCTGGATACACTAGACAGTTAAGCATCTGATTCATACAACTAAAATGATATCCAACTTTTTCTAAAAAAGACCGTGATTGAACCCAGTTAGTGCCAAAATTTGAATACATGTTTCACAATCAAATCTACATAGAAGATATTAATCCCTTTAATGTCAATATAAAACAAAATGTTTTGTAAAATTATGAATGTATAGCTTTTATATATCGGTTGAAGCAGTCGACCTGATACTCAGATTGAGCTTCACAGCCCACTCAGAATCTCCTACCAGCAAACCATATTTAAACTCCATCCTTACGCATATATACTGTACCAGACCATTCTCCCTGCGGATTTCCTGCTCCTAATCTTGCACTGAGCATGAAGTGAACAAGATTTAACAGGAAAAGAAATGGATACCAATCTAGCCGATTGTCTGTACTCATGTATATTGGTACTTCCAGCTAAACTGATAGAAGAGTGGATTGACAAGACTCTTCCAGTTAAAAACACCTTTTTGTTGATATCTTATTTGAATGCCCGAATATTTAGAACAATGGCAAGTACACACCTTTGAAAAATCTATTTACAAAATAGACCTTTGCGCGCCACTTCTAGAAAAGAATAAAAATGAATTTTTTTTCCCTCCCAGAAGGATGTGCAATACCATATGTCCAGCGAAGCATGAGAATAAGATTCAACACCCCGGTAGAGCGATATCCTTTGTGGCTAGCTCAGTCACTCTACATCTAGGGTCTTCAAATGGGTAAGTTAAATGATTATTACAGGTACGTGGTTGATAAGGAAAGAATACATTTTTATCAATATAAATAATAATACGAAACCGAAACAAGTTTAATATTATGATTAAATATTTATTTAATCCCAAATACCCACCACCATTTCATACTAATGATGATATAATAAAAAAAAATACTAAATAATTAATGATAACAACCCATGTATGCATTGAAATAGATAACTACAATTTGAAATAAAATAATAATAAATCCCTAAAGCTATTTACAATGTTTATAAGTAATGGAAGTGGTCTGAGCTCCTTTTACCCAATAGAAATAAATTTTACTTTGTGTGATTTGATATACAGATATGAGATTTTCGGTCATACAGGCATACGCTTTTACTGATAACTTTAAAACCTTTTTATTGATAGCAAATAAAACAAAATACAACTATGCATACGTATATTTGCAATATGAGATATTTCACTAATTTCATACTTTTCAACAAGTCAACAAAGTTGCATTGGCTCAGATACTATATGGTACTCACCATAAGGTACTGTATCTATTTCCCTTTTGCCAGAGATAAATTTCTATACATGTATATACATGCATATTTATATATGACGAATTTCAGGAATAACAACAAGAGCAAAACGAATAGCAACAAACAAACAAACAAAAATCTCATTGCAATCTTTGTTGAAAATACTAGAATTTGAAATAGAAAAATTGACTTAAAAGATTTACGTAAAAACTTTATCATTTATGCCCGTAATAACTGTAAATTCGATATACATATGCGAGAGACAACTCTTTTTTAAATGATTAATAATAATAATAAAAAATAAATAATTATCTATTTAATCGGAAATATCAAAGTTAATTATCTCAATATTAATAAAACATCTTAAAATTAACTTATGTCTGCGTCTTCATTCTTCTCTTTTGGGCTCTGAGTGGGCTTCAAGTCAACTGGCTGTGTGGTGAGGATTTCATCTATTTAGCAAGGCGGCGTTTGTCATCATCGTGGGCAGCTGGAACTGGCGTGGTCACGTCTTGGCGGCCTGGGACAGAGAAAGGGCGGTGCACTGGCTAGTTGTCTACCCTATGGTCATTTTACTGGACTCACTGGTAGATTGTTTCATATTTTCCTCTGTTTGTATATGATAATACTTTTTATCAAATGTTCATTTTCTATCTTGACTAGTTTATTAAATTCTTAAGAAATCAAGAGTTCTTAAAAGAACTATATAATGGATTTCTTAGAAAATGTCAGCAGCGGTCTAGTCCATAAATTTATCTCTAAGTTGCTAGATGATTGAAAATCTTGGGAGCCACAGTAGTGAACGACTTGAATGCCAAAAAAAGAATGAATCCACAGCACTGACTAAACTATATCAATCCCACTAGCCCTCTGAGAAGCATGAATCAGTCAATCCTTTCAATTTATCTTATCATTTAGATTATAACATTCCTTACAATTTCTCCGATTAAATTCTACATTTTAAGTTTGATATAATGGTTTCCATCTTAAATAACTCAGACCACTTGCTTACAAAATCAATTCAAAAGAATTTTTAACAAGATAACAGTTTAATTATAGCATTATCAAACATTTTGCTTTTGATCAGATTTTTGCAAAAGCAATTAACATTCTTAGTTTACAGAATAAAATTAGTTTTTAGAACAGTAATTAAAAAAAAAATATGTACAGTTTACATTGGAACAATTGCTTTTCTCTATTTGAATTTTTCAGAGAAAAGCCAAATACATAAAATAACATATCATAAAACATATACAAAAAGGAAAAATAAAAACAACACATGAGTTATTATGCAATATTTTGTATGTCAATTTCATATTACTTTAAATTGGTGTGTGTGGGTATTTTAATGCTCAGACCAACTTCCATTATTAATATAGCACGTTTATATATCTGTTGTGCCTAATATGTACAAATCTATATATGTATCTGCTGTAATATTCTTTACAGCAGATTTTGTGCAAGGCCATTTGATAATGCCTGGCACAATACATATATACATATTTACTAATACATATTTTTTTCTTCTTGCTTAACTATTAAAATAACTGACTAGATATATATATATATATATCTTAATGTAAATAACTTTTATAAACAAATATTTGATTTTATTTTAATTCCTATACATGCGTAATGGATATGTGCATATTATCGGTGAGGGAGATTATACCGAGATTATTTTTAAAAACATAATTTCAAATAAAAATATATATTATTAATATATATTTTAAAATTATATATAATTTGTTATTTATTTTAATCATGGTAGTCAGAAAATGATGCAATTCTTCTAAGAAGTTTCTAGAACGCAATTAAGACAATTAACCAGAAACCCATTAGTCTGAATTAAAATGTTATAATTTATAACAGTAAAGTAAGAATCCATTAGTGGAAACTTTATCTACTTTAAATTTATTTTAAAATCATAAAACTATATTTTAAAACAATCGTTCAGTTTGAGAATTTGTAACAGGATTGCATTATTTTCAAAACTTACTAAAACAAAAGATGCTTCCGGTTAGCAGATTCCAGATCTAATAAGTGCACAAAGTGCCTCAGGTCTAGAAGCTAGGTGCTTTCCAACATCATCAGAAAAATAGTATAAATACTGCTACATTTAAATCCATAAAGGAGGAGCACAATAGTAAAACAGCAAGGGCAGATCTAATTCACACTCGTGGTTTTAGTAATACAATGTATCGTGAGTAGAGGAAAATTCACCTTTCTCTCCATTCAAACATTCTCTTTCCCACAATCATAACTCTGGATCCCGTACTTATGAACTTTAAAATGCTTAGAAACTGAAAAAGTAAATGCTACCTGTTTGATTTACCCAAATCTAGATCTAGTTCATCAATTTCAATGGACACTAAAGCATCAAGGACTGCCCCTATGTTTATCAAGGTAAAAAGAACTTTAGCCACTGCCTAATGTATAAATCTCTTAAACTCAGCCTTCTGTAATAATAATCATGTCATTCTATGAGATAATTAATATTATGTAAAATGTATAATTTACTTGCCTCTAGTTTGTATGTAACTCTATATAACTTTAATTTCCCTTTTATCATTGAGCTTCTATTAAATCTGTTTTCTTTCAGTTTCATGTTGCAATAATATTTTAACTTTTATTATCCTATTTTATATATTTGTATTTTTAAATATGCTAATAATCCCTCAAATTCACTAGTATGTAATTTCTCTTTTATTTTTCCTTCCCTACTTTATGGGATGACTAGATTAAGTCTAATTAAAAACAAGTCTTATTTTGTTTTAGCAAATGCTCATGAATTTGGGGGGAAACAAGGTAATTATCTCATAAGGTTATTGTAGAAAAACGGAGCAGAAATCTGTTTTTCTAAGAAATGTTTTTTTTTATTTAAATAATAAAGGGCTAATCCTAAAATTCAAAGTTATTATGTGAAATCAAATCTATTTATTCTCCAATTCATTACCACCACTCCATTCGTATATGTATAATTATGTTTATTTTAATGACAGCATTTATAACTGAACTCTTATACTTATTTAATGGCGTGGGAAGTTTATAGATAAATTAAAGTAAGGGGAAAGGGGAGTCTTTATATCAAGGAATTATGTATTTAAATAGGTTTAAATGATCCATTTCTGCTTAGTAATTAAATTATACCATTATGTGGGATACTCCATAATGTATGGGCAGTAATTAAGTAAATATTCTTTAAAGTTATATGTGTTACTCCAAGCATTGCATGCATACAGGCCTCATTATTCATTTATATATATATATGTATTTGTGCTTCTCTTTACCTGGGCATATCGGAAAGCTGAACCCCATCTTGTATCTCCAAGTCCAAGAACCAGGGTCTTAACCCCCCTGGGGACTTATTTCTTTGCATGAGCTGGCTTTATAGGGGATCACTCTGGGAAAAAGTCCAGCCCATTAAACACACAGCTGACCACTCTTCATTTATGAACCGATTCTGCCAATGTTTACAGACATATATCAGTCTATTTCTTTAATGAATTCTCAGAAGCACCTGCAAGAATCCATGACTGGATCACATAAGTATGCTGCCATGAACACACTGCCTTTCTGTTATATTTCTAAATAAAACCTATGAATATCCATAAGCTGTAATGTTGTGATTCTATTAACCAGATCTGTTTATTATATTTATTAATATTTTCAGATGCGCGTTTTTTATGACGGCATCATATATATGTTAATGAGCTATTCCACCCATGTTTCTCACTCAGCAAAAACTGAAATCCTTCCATCTATTAATAAAATGTATTTTGTACTAAAAATTAATGTTACCATCATAAAATAATTTTTGTAAGCTAAATCAGTTAAATGCTATATTTGTTCTTTCTGGGGGTGAATTGGTATCTCAAGAATATGTTTCCTCATAGCACAAAACCAATTGTTCATCAGTAACTTTATCTATTATTGGCATATGAGCTGCAATAATAAATCAAATAAAGTAATCAATCAAATCTGTCATCTTCTGAGTTATAAATAAATGTCATATGGTTTACCTGTTACAGTCTAAATGTAATTCAAATTAATTGTATGTTAAAAGGCCAATGATTAATAAAATAATAAAACCATTCATGTTTCTCTAAATTAATAAATCTTATATATATATCATAAACTTGCAGAATCATTGTTTTCTTTTATTTAAATATTAATATCTTAGTTATTAAATTATGCTCGCTCTGACTAGATGATCTCCCGCTATCTTAAGAGATATAATTAATATGAAAGGTCACGACCTTTAAATGAGTTAAACTTATATTTCATGCTAAAATATTCCATCATATAAATTTAGATTAGTTGTATCTCTGCTTTGCGATGCTGGAGGAGAGAGATAAAATTAGATCGGTATCATCAGGATTGTTGCTCATAAATTAGTAGATCTGGAAAATAGGCAAATAGAGTAAAGTTCATGAGTGTTCCTGACTTATGTATCTTGTGCATGATTGGACTCAAGGTACTTTTGCCTAGATGCTAGATCTTGTTATATGAACAGACAAAACCGACTGGTACAATATATATATATTGTATCGATCCGGAGAAAGCGACTTCACGTAAACTGCACTACAAGGCGCCATCTAGGCATTTGAACCTAGAAAAATTTATAAAGTAGGCAGATACGTAAGTCAAAAAAAAAAAAATTTTTTTTTCCTTTTTTAAATATTTTGGTTCCGGTCGTTAGCCCATGTCACTAGCTCAGTGGAATAGCAGAGTTTAATAAGATAATCTAAGAGCATATATATAAAAAGAATAAATAAGCCGCAGTAATTAACACACAAACTTTATTTATTTCCTATATATAAGATTTAAATTATTTTAGTATTAGTTTTACATTTTAACATTTAACATTATTTTTAACTTTACCTTAGATTTTTGACTTTAATTTACACTTAATTACTATTATATTCTAATTTTACATTTTAATTAAGTTCGCACAGATAAATTTAGGAAAGCTTGTTTATAATGTTGAATATAGATCGGTTACATAGATTTCACGGTCAAAAACATTTCAAAGTAAACATAAACGATCAAAATACAAAATTATTGATTACTGACAATTGCGGAGGGAAATTTCTACCGTAACCCAATAGTATTCATCATAAGATACTTTCATTGTCACCAATAACTTAAAAGACATCCGAATAAATACATTTTAGATACTCACCGTAAGGTATCATTATTTATCGGATGTCTATATATTTTGATCAAATATGAAAACGCAAAACATAGTTAACCGATAAACAATCCATGCAAGCATCTATAAACAACTTAAGTTTAATGCATTTTTATTTAGAATCGAGTATGAATAGACCACATAAATTTGCTTTTGAAAATAAACATTCTATCCCTATTTAACCTTAGGTTAAAATTCGTAGTCAAACCATCAATTCATCTGATATATCGATGTATTCAATGTAATAAAATAGGCAGCACAAAAAGTTAAGAGAAGAAATGCTTCTCATGAGATAGGAATATTACATCTATCTGCAAAGAAGAGCAATAAAACAAAAACTCCAGAAAGGAACTGCGTATCCGACTATATTCCTTCAAGAAAGGAGTGTGGCGTATGAAGCGATTCTCGTCGATAATATTATCTACAACACCAATATATCCAATCCATTGCCCAATTTAAAAAACAAATAACAAGATTACCCTCCCCTAATATAACTTTACAAATCTATACCATTACTTAAGTTTAAATTTATATAATTATTTAGGAAAAAAAATCATAATAAAACTTAAAGAAAAAAAATAAATAAATGGAAATGATTTTACATAAATAAGAAAAAAATAATCAAATAACATATTAATAAAAATTTAGTTTGGTCAGATAGGATTCTATTGCATCATTTAATAAAAAGTTTTAAAATTTAGGTTCTTATTGTTTCAAGTGAATCTATAAGTTCTTACGATTTTTAAAGTCAACTTATCCGTTGTTATGAACGTAAATCCCAGTCTAAAATTGGTATCCATTAGTTGTTTTATTTATTCATTGGAGGTTTTTTAATTTAGTTGGTCCTCAATGTAGGAAGATAGTTCATTTTCCCTTCTTTAACAGTAAAATTGGTGTTGTCAATTCCTCAATGATACTAATATCAATGTAATAATCAATTTAGTCATGATTAATAATTTCAAATTTTCCTTTTATATTAATGTGAAGGATTGAATTTACATTAGTCACGATGGATGGTCCTTTCGCTGTGGTCGATTCATAGGGATTTCTTCTTATTTTAACAGTTTCTATTGTTTTCCTATCTCACCGGTATTTTTAATTTAAATGAAGGTGTTTATATTTGACTAATTAAATTTATCATTTCCATTTCTGATTAATTAACCTGTTTTAAATAAAGATATATTTAAAGATAAATTTAAAGATATAATTTTATCTCAAATTTTTAAGTTTTTGTTTTTAAAATACCTTTTCTATTTTTATAGTTTTATTTTAATAATTTTTTATTATTGTGGATTTAATTAATATATAAGAGTTTAAGATGATATTTAATTTCAATTTTTAATTTTAAAGAAAATTTTTAAATGGAACTTTTTAATTTATTTATGTTTAATAAATTTAAAAAAAAAAGTAAGACGTTAGTGTAAATATATATATATGCTTATTTTGTGAGATATCTCTCTTTCTCTCTCTCTCTCTATATATATATATATATATATTGTAACCAGTTAGGTTACATAAAACACACTAATATAGTGTATATGAATATATATATGTAAAATAAAGGAAAAGTAGAAATAAACATAGAATAAATTTTTGTAGATATTTTTCTATATTTCCTAAAATAAAATAAGAATAAGTAAAGGGTTAAATAACTCTGGATTTAAAGTAAAATTTTGTTATGGATTAAATGTTTAAAATGGTTTGATAAATAATATTTGTAATTCTGATTTTGAAATTACAAAAAAAAAAAAAAGAAAAACAAGCATAATTTATTTTTAAAATCTTTTAATTAAAACTTGTACAAAATATCTTTTTAAATTAATGCTTGTTTACATTTCTATTGTACCTGTCAAAACATGTATATCCATCTAACATGAGCTGAAACTCACAAAATGTACTTCAAACCCAGTCAAGCCTGAAATTTAGGTCAGGGACCAGCCTGAATTTGAACCCATTTTCTAAGCCCCAGATTAAACACCTAAGGGATAACATAATAGTGATGGCACATGAGAATTAATTCTTAATCCAGCCCACTAGCAAATCGGAGAAGACAACGAGACATCTATTTTTATGAATAAACTAAAATATATATAAGCATAGCTGTATGTTGGGAAGTGGAGAAAAGAGGAATTTGAACTACTCAAATAAGTTAGACAATAAAAATTAATTTAATAAAATGACAAATTATTTACATACATTTATAAATTAGGTATATACATTAGTGTGTGCGTGAATGAACAAGAGGTAGATGATTACATAGTGTCATTCAGACTATTATTTCTCATATGCTCTTTTATTAGCTAAATAATATATGATAAATAAACACACATCTTTGGTGGGTCCAATATTAAAATGCCAATCGATTATTAAAAAGAATTTACATAGAATTGCTATTAACACTTTGGATTATGGTTCTGAAACGTGGTGACTAACATTATTTAGAGGAGCATTCCAAGATTCATTACAGTTATAATATAAACCAGTTTCACGCCATTATGGTCATGAAAATACATAAAATACATTTGAAAATTACATTTTATTATATGACAAAATATTTAATGAAAATTCTTTGAATTAGCACTAATAAGAAGAATCTTTATTTTCCCCAAGGCAAATAAATACTCTTAAATACAGGAATAAGTTATGATGGTGTGATTGTATAATAAAACTAAAATAATATTAGTAATTAATCTAGCTAGTAATATTTGGCATTGATATATATTTTGAGCAGAGCGCACTTTTAATATTAGAGCATTAAAACTGGGTCATGAAGCAAAAGAAATAAATATATGAAAAAGTTTGCGGTACTGGTATAATAGCAAAAAATAATTAAGAGGAAACGGTCATGCTTCTGGACAAGAACGAAGTGGAGTGGCATGCCGTGAACATCATTGACATGCAGGCCTTTTATATTGAACAAAGTGGATAGGCATAGCATGTGCCAAACTTACAGAAACCACAGCCAGATGCCCTTTTATATTAAATAAGTGGATAGGCATAGCATGTGCCAGACTTAGGGATCACCACCAGAGGCCTTTTTATCTGACATAAATAGTCCTGGGAAGCTATGGGTTCGAACGTGTCACAACCCCCAGATTAAGAAGCACATATTATATATATGAAGATAGGGCAAATGTCAGTAACACAATAATGATAACTGTCACTAACAACATTATATAAGTTTTACTGCTTTAAAATAAATGACCCTTGTTTGAATGCTATAATTTATATAATTAATTTGCTTTGCCACTGGAATATATATAGAGAGAGATTTCCCTAAATAAAAATGCACATTAATATTTTCTATAGTAAAAGAAACATTAAGATTTAATAAAATATACATTAAGATTTGATCCCATCCTTCTTCTCCTATTTAAAATAAATCAATCCCACCTTCATAGATTTTATAATAACTGGAATATTTAAATACTGTATTTGATATTTTAAGAGTGTATAAAAAAACTAGCAGTTATATTGAAAACTAATAATAAGTCACTCTTTCAAAATTGAATAAATAATATTTTATAAGATTTCAGAGTGTTAATTAGCTTGAGTTCTGGATTCACCCCGGGTAGAAAATCCAGAGTTAAACAAATATATTTTTATATTAAAACATAAATAAAATGTTGACTCAAAAAATCTGGCAAGCATATAAATTAATAATGCATCATGTTTTAAGGGAATGTTAATAAATTTAATTCATGAAAGTTTACTTAAAACGAAGAAAAGATTTTAGAGATTCAACTCGTCAGATTGCTTAAGATTGGCATATTAATAATAAAAAACACATATAAAGTCAAGTAATGAATAAATAGAAATTATTGACCACACCAAAGTTAAAGAAAGTTAGAGCATATGAGAGAAAATTAGATTTATAAAAATCATTTAAGAGCAAATTACATTTACATATTAATTTAAAAAATAGAAAATTGAACAATACTTAGAAATCTTGATAGCAGGATTTGAGATTAGTGAGGCTAGATTCATTTTCAAATAGTAGCATAAGAGTTACCTTGTGCAAATTTAATAAATCTGTTTTCAAAGTATGGCTCATGCATGGCAAATTGAGGATCCAAATGAATTCTTGATGACAGCAAGCTTCTATTTAGCATACTAAAGTTCCTAGGTCGGTCTTTTACTTCACTCTAGGGAGCATGATATAATGGTAGTGGCAGATGATGACCCACCAGGGCTGAGAAGGGTGGTGGACTTACTAGTACATCATTATTTTTTTTAAGTTTTACACCAGTGTAGGTTATGTTCACTGCAGTTCTTTCAATAGTAGCTAATCTCTCTTTTTTTAAAACCCGGTCATTTTATACCCTGCCCAGGTATTTCTGGAATCTTTTTAATTACATAGTTTTAGCTTAATCTCTAATCTCTGATCTAAAATCTTAAGTTTCCTTTGTTCATTGTTTTTGAAGATGCAACAGATAATGTCCAAAAATAAATTCAAATCTATTTCCAAATTAGAAATAGATTTGACAAAAATAAAGAAAATCTTTAATTTTAATCCCATTTTAAATAAAAACTTTAATTAAAAATACCTTCCCCAGATTAAAACAATAGTGTTTCCAACCCTTTAATTATTTTTGGACAATCAACTGTCGCATCTTCCATATTGGATTTTATAAAATACAGTTTAATAGGGGAAAAAGTACTTTAAAAGAAAAAGTTGTATAAATGACATAATAAAATATTTTAAAAATCAATATTTTGTTAGTATTTTGCTCCTATATATATATATATATATATATATATATATATATATATATGAGTCACACCTATGTACTTTAATAAAAAAAGAACTAAAAATAAAAAAGAATTAATAATAATTTTAAAACATGTTATTGAAACATTAAATTTTATAACTTAGGCACGCATCTCAAATATATACATGAAATGTATATACACAACAAAAGGAGCAGGATGGAAAATAGGGGTTTAAACATAGGTTAGTAGATATGGAACTATGAAGCTCAATCTTAAGCTAAGATTGACTGCTTCACTATTATGTAGTTAAAAAAATCTTTGTAAATGAAAAATTCTAAAGGATTATCACAACTTTGGTCAAATTCCAAAGATTAAAATAAAAACATGAATATCACCCTTTGATAGAGATTTCCAGCTTGTTTTCAAATGGATTACTCAGATTGAAAATAGCCACTATGTTTTTGTCACCTGACCTAACCAAGGTTATAAAAGACTGATAAAATATGAGTTAGTTTGTGCTGACAGTTTTGTAAGAGTTAGCAGAAGAGCTAGCTGTAAAGTTGGCTAAAATATTTTGTGAAGAATTGGTAACTGTAGCTAACAATGGCCATAGTAAAACTAGCTGCAAAGATGGTTAGAATAATTATCAAGAGAACTGCCATAAGGATTTAAAAATGCAAGGAAGTGGCTGCTCTACAGTTCACTGGTAAATTTTGAATTTACATGGAGGAAAAGGGTCAAGATTCTTTGTAATTCATAGCCTTAAAAGTGTTCTGGAAAACAGCTTGCTGACCTGAAGCTTACAAAATCCAAATAAAAGTGGAACTGATTACAGAAGGGAGAAAGCCAACCATACCTGAATTATGTACTTTTACCTGACAATGACAACAAACCTAGATTATATTTTCTGATGAAGCAAAAACCAAGCTTACCAAGAGAAAGCTTGAAGAAATTGGTGTACTTATGCTGCTGTTTATCAATACATGCAGGAAATCACAGATAAACACATTGCATGTATATACAGTGAGTTATTTTATTTTAATATTCCTTAAAATGACTTTAAAAAAAATTAACAACTAAAAGCAAAACAAGTAAATAATTTTCTTGAGTCAAATCTCTAAAAGAAAGATGATTTGGTATATATATATATATTTTGTAAAGAAATAATTTCTATATTCCTTTAAAATAACATTTTAAAGTGAGATATATATAATCTATAATGATTATTTTAAATCATTTATTGTATAGCCATTCAAATATGTCCATTTCTCAAGTGTACCGCACACTCTGTGCATATTTATGTGTCAATGCATGACAGATAGACCCATTTAGGTAAAAAGTGATGGCATTTATTATTTTGAGAAAATTGAATTTGTGTTAATAAATTAATATAATGCACATCTGTGCTGACATATATACGCGTTTTGAGTGAACCTATTGGAACATATATGTAAACCTATGTATTTTATATCATTTAAAAGTGACAATTAAAAATATTTATATGTAACAAGTTAAATATATTCAGAAATTTCATGCACACACATGTATGTGTGCATATATCTATCAATTATATTGCAAATACCAATGCTTGTTAAGTATAACACATATGTAACATTTTATCATTTTTTATAATTATTTTATGTTGATTGAAAATGATTTATTGTATATTATTAAATGCACATCTGTGTACGGATATATAAATGCATTTATAGATGCTTATTAAGAAGTAATGCAATTAATGTAATAACTTGAATTTTGTAGTAATCTTGTAAATCACACAGTGATGACTTTTATTATTGTGTATTATTCAAAATCAGAAATGTTATCCAATAAGACCTTAAATATCATTTATTTTATTGTTATTAATAAACTTATTTAATTGTTAAAATTGTTTCCATCATCTCTTGATCACATACACTAATAGAGCTTGTGTTCTCTGAGCTAGATTTATGCATGGGATGAATATATGAATGAGGCTGTGTATTAGTGGTTTGGGGCATCCAGAGATGATCAATCATCATCCTGGTTGGGGCAAAAGAGGATACTCTTTAAAGCCCATGCACTATATTTTATTTTATTTCAGTCTTGTTAAAAATTTAAGTTTATAGTTGACCAGTACATTAATGGTACTAAGTGGCCAGAGCATTGATGATGATCAGCATGTTTTAATGTCCCAGCATTATTGTTTAGATTTTCTGATTATTATGTATTCTGATGGATGGGCACTAAGATGGTGCATCTAAATTCTATTTAAATAATTGCCCAAGCTGGCAAAGGCTCAATAGTTAGCCTGGTCTACAGAAGACCCATTTCCAACCCAGTCACAAGGTTGACTGTTGATTTATATTTTTATAGTTCAAATCCAGCCACAAGATGTACTGTTGATATATTGTACTGATTTTTTTATTCCCATCAATGATGATGGATGGTTATTTTTCTTGAGTATTTACTTATAATTACCTTTATTTATAATGCTGGTTGATATATGGTTAATTACGCATTTAATTGCTCTCTGAGTTAGCTGGATGATCTCTCAATGTTCTCAGAGATCTCTTGATCTCATGCTCCTCTTTAATATATTTTTACCAAATTACTTATATATACTTTAGTAAATGATATTATATTTACTGGGGTTGATGATGCTGTTCCATCACCCCAGTTCAAATCTTCTCCTTCACTTCCTATATCCCATCCTGTTACTATATATATATATATATATAGAGAGAGAGAGAGAGAGAGAAAGAGAGAGAGAGAGAGAGAGAGAGAAAGAGAGAGAGAGAGAGAGAGAGAAAGAGAGAAAAAAAAAACTATTAATGTTTTATTAAATGGAGTAGATTGCGATTAATAACTAAAAGAAAAATGCCTAATATGTATGCAGTTAGTTTGGAACATTACTGGGTTAACGTGAAGTTAATTGCATTTAAAGCATAATTCAGATCTTACCTTGCGTTATAATAAGAAATATGGAAATTATTGGATATATTTGGCTGATTCTTTGAATAAATCCAAACCTTATCACTATAGTCTCCAGAAATGTATTTAAATGGACAAGATCCAATACATGAGAAGTCAGAGTGACTTAAGGTCAACATGGGCATGACAATAATATTGGCATTAATAAAAGACTTGGGCATTCCATCATCAGCTTTTTAATAGTATAAATGGCTGAAGAATTTGAGGGTAAAGTAGATTGAAACTTGACAATTAAAAAAATTTGCTAACTTAATATAAAATGAGAACCAATTATATATATTTGTGTGGGAGATGATCTGGACCAACTGATGAGTGTTGATTCAGCAGAAAATGTGTATACTGGAGAACTTTGATCTTTTTTACAAGTGTGGGTGTGGTCATGTTTATCGGTTGTATAAGATAAAGTAAATGGCTGAAGGGAGCATAAAAGTCTATGTTCAAATTCCCTATATTACAGCTAGTCGCCAAGTATGTAAAATATTCTTATATTGAAATATTACAGATGTAATAATGGTAAATGGAATAAAATTTTTAATAAAATAATTAATATTGTCATATTTGAATGCTTCAACAATATGACAAACTCCTTTCTCTGTAGGGTTGTAAACCAGGTGTATGTAAATAATGCAGGCTAACAAGGCCATGCCATATTTTCTGTTAGATTTGAATAGTCACTATACATCATTACCAGCATTTTCAACCATTATGATGGATGTCAAGATAATCTCTCCAATCCCAAAACAGTTTCTCCAATGTTTAGAGTCTCTTTTCCATATCCCACAAGAAAGCTTCTTTATTTCATAAATTCATTACACGTATGATCTATTTTTATATTTTTTAAATATTCCTGGGATTTCAACAGACTATTTATTATTATCTTTTCTGGCTATATATCCAGAGTAGCACTACCTGTTATCAAGTATTTTGTTTTTAATCTTTATTTATTATTTTCAATAACATCTCTCCATATTTTATTATGATATGAAGTGTCAGTATTGCTCATCCTTGAAGGCTTTAAAAATTGAAGTCCACATCTATAAATAAGCAAGAACAACTTTTCTTTATAAACACATAATAATATTATTGTTTAATATTAATTGCTATCAAAATCATTCGATTAAAGTTTAATTCTATTATTAGTTTTATTCATTATATTTCAATCTATATTAATTTGTAGTTAACTTATTCTAATTAATAATCATCAATCTTTACTTTCTCTGATAAAACCAATTGAACATTCTATTTTTAATATTTATCTTTAGTTTTATATTCTTATGTTTATTTGATAGCAATATTTTTTTAAAAGTTTGAAGTTTCAAAATCTAGATGGCGTAAATAATCTCCATATATTTTATTCCTTTCATTTTTATATTTTAATTCAAAAATACTTCTCATAAAATCACTTATAAAAACTTTGTAAATGTGAAGTTATTCTATTCTATGTCTACTACAATCAATGTTAATTTCCTTATTATCGCCATCTTAATCTAATCATTGCCCTTGCATTTAAAAAACAAACAAACATCAGTATAAGACAATCTTCTGGGTCTATAATACTCGAATGTTTTAAAGTTTATTCACAGTATAAATGGTTATAAAATTAAATGCTTTTATAAAGTATAATGGCAACTCATATTTATTGATCTCTTCTATAACTTCCTTGAATGTTTGAAAATGGTCCTTTGTGATAAAACCTCATTTACATCCAGGTTGTTCTTTTGCTTTTTCTGAATCCAAATTTTGCGATGGAAAACATAAAAATACCTTGATAAAAATGATATATCCTTTTTATTATCTTTCTTAAACTTTAATATTACTATTGTATTATCAATCATCTGATATATTTTTATCATATGGACATTTGATATATAGTTATGTCAATTTTTTTTAGATTTATTCACTTGCTTTTTGTAAGAAATTATTAATAATTCGATTTTTTCGTTCTTGGTAGATTCGGTTGCATATTTCACCTCTTAATTTATTTGGCGATTCAAAATATGTAGTAATTGCTGAAAAAATTTTGTTTCTTGTTCTTTATTACGTTACAATTTCTTCTAGAACATTTATATATGTCATATTTGTTCGGTTTTTGAGTTTTAATAATATTTTTATTTTTTCTTCTTATTGTGTAATAGTTCTTCCAAAATCTAAAATATTATTCTTTTGAATCTTTTATTTTGTCTATAGAGTTTTTGCTAATTCACTATTACATTTTTAATTTAATTATTAACTCTTTTTCATATCATTTACAAAACTTGACATTCAATTCTACTTAAGCAATGGATCATTTTAAATTACTTTCGCCTTTCTTCTTTTCTTTACACAGTACCTCATCTCAGTAGAAAATTTATTAGTGAATTTCTGGTTGTTGTCTTTTGTGCCAGCTATCTTTCTTACAGTTTTTAATAGAATAATTTCCTATAAGTTTAAAATATTTCCAATATCTGCCAACCTTTTACACGATTAGCAAGGGCAATTCTGAAGGTTAAGAATTCAGACTGTTACTAATGTCTTCTTTAATAGTTGTACGGCTTTTAGTTCTCCATTAGTACAGTTTTCCACCATATTAACCAATTATTATTTCATCTGATGAGTCTATTAAGTGCAGTACAATCTTAAAACATATTTTTTGATAATCAAAATAAAATCCAATCCTGTTGTATATCACTTGAATATTTTAGTACCCATTTCCATGTAACATTTTTCTCGGTATTCGTCAATGAGCCCTATATCTCACTGGATGGTGCTGTTTTTGCGCTAAAACACATAAAAATGCTGTTTCTGCGGCCGACACGTTCGAACCTGCATTTTCTATAATACAACTTTTTTGTTGTGCTACAGATTGCAGGCCGCTATGTCGCGTCGCAGTACAGCATGTATGTTTTACGCAGCAAATACATTTTCCGAATATTGCACAGTTTATAAAATAGTTATGGCTTGGGGAGAGGGTGTGTTTTTTTTTAATTGGATGGAAATGTTGTTTTCATTTGATTTTTTTTTATTTTAAAGTATTGAAATGTTCCGATTTTGTAAAGTAATAATTAACAGACTTTTTACACCGTAGTGTATTGAAGTTTTAAGTAGTAAATGTTGATGAAATACATGTATAAAGTGAGTTGGAAGTAGTTAACAAGTCAAGTAACATACTGTTCGTAACATTCCACGAGACAAAGAAGTTGTATGGCGTGTATATATTTGCAATAAAAAAGAGCGTTGTCTTGCATTGGTGGTTGAAAGGTCAGCGAGACTGCCTTGCACTTGCAGGCAGTTGCCCGGGTTGCGGGTTCGCATCCCAGCCGATGCTATGACACTTAAAAAAAAAAAAAGAGCGTTTACACAAAAATATCCCGTAAGAAAAGTAGAATTTTCTTTGTTTTTTTTTTAAATGTCATAAAAAACATATATTATAAACATTTTATATATATATTTGTCGTTGTTTAAAAAAGTTTTAGGGTAAAACTGACTTATAGCAGTCTGAACACTTCGCCCTCTATTTTTAAAAAACTTAACTACTTCCCCCCCCCTAATGACTATATCCAAATTTAATAAGTGTATGTAACTATATCTAATTCTAAATGTTAATAAAAAAAAATAAAAAAAAAACTTACATTTACATGCGTATTTTTCACTTATAGCGGCCTTTGCTGTATATATAACTGTAAATAAATTAACTATATTAACTATAAATAGAGTGGAGATAGACACCATTAGAAAGATCCAACTTTAATCAGTTTATCTAACAATAAATAAACTCTGTCTAAATGAAAATATTAATAAATAAAAAAGTAATAAAACTTATATTTTTATGGGTACTTTTCACTTGGAATGTATATCTAGCGGTCTTTACTGTATATATAACTATAAATAAATAAAGTATATTAACTATAAATATTTTTACATAAAGATGAATAAATAAAAATAAAAAACCACTTACATTTCCTGCAGGCAGAATCCGTGTTTCGAACTACATTATTCTCACTATGTAATTGCAAAGTATATCTAACTATAAATGTATCTTTTACACGAAGATTAATAAATAAAATCTAATAAAACTTACATTTTTATACTCTATTTAGAGAAGATAAGTGTCACCAATAAAGTCCCTACTGTCAAAATTATGAACTACTTTTGTCACATGTAATTTTTGGCGTATTTAATTCCCCCCCTCCCCCACTATCCATTTACCCTTTTGCTGAAAAAAGATTCAAATCAATGTTAAAAATATGTATGTCAAATTGTGAACAACTGTTTTAACATTGATTTGAATCTTTTTTCAGCAAAAGGGTAAATGGACGGTGGGGAATGGAAGGAGAATTAAACGCGCCAAAAATTACATGTGACAAAAGTAGTTCATAATTTTGACAGTAGGGACTTTATTGGTGACACTTATCTTCTCTAAATAGAGTATGAAATTGTAAGTTTTATTAGATTTTATTTATTAATCTTTGTTTAAAAAATACATTTATAGTTAGATATACTTTGCAATTATATAGTGAGAATAACATAGTTCGAAACACAAATTCTGCCTGCAGGAAATGTAAGTGGTTTTTTTTTATTTATTCATCTTTATGTAAAAATATTTATAGTTAATATACTTTATTTATTTATAGTTATATATACAGTAAAGACCGCTAGATATACATTTCAAGTGAAAAGTATGCATAAAAATGTAAGTTTGATTACTTTTTTATTTTATTAATATTTCCATTTAGACAGAGTTTATTTATTGTTAGATAAACTGATTAAAGTTGTATCTTTCTAATGATGTCTATTTCCACTCTATTTATATTTAATATAGTTAATTTATTTACACTTATATATACAGCAAAGACCGCTATAAGTGAAAAATATGCATGTAAATGTAAGTTTTTTTTTTCATTTTTTTTATTAACATTTAGACTTAGATATAGTTACATACACTTATTAAATTTGGATATAGTTATTAGGGGGAAAAAATACTTAAGTTTTTTAAAAATAAAGGGCGAAGTGTTCAGACCGCTATAAGTCAGTTTTACCAGTTTTAGTTTCTTTCTTTTCTCCGACTACTGTTAGACTTTGTTGAATATAGTTTACGTTTATTGTTATCATTTATTTTATAGATGTTAGTAAAAAAAAATGTTTGCAAAAATATGATTTTGATATTTTTTATTTTAGCATTACAAACAACAAAACAATAACCCTAAAACTAACCCTAAACCTAACCCTAAAACTAAGCCTAAACCTAACCCTAAAACTAACCCTAAACCTAACCGTAACAAGTTTTACTTTTAGTTGTCATTCTATTTGAAATAAAAAATAGCGGTAAACAACAAAGAAAAAAAGCCATAACCCCAGTAAAAAAATCTCCGATAGAAAATTGATTTTTCTAATAAAAAGCACACTAAAAAAGACGAATCAAATTGTAATTTGTTTATTTTATTTTACATTTATTATTATCATTTAATTTGTATACAGTTAATAAAAAATAATATTTAAAATTAAATAATATTTAAAAAAGACGATTTTCTTTTGTTTTTATTTTCGCATTACAAAAAACACATCAAAATGATTATAATTAACAGCCCAGGAATGTCATATTTTATAGTTTAAGCTTGGAAACTGCGCCATCGAGTGGGATATAGTAGCTGTTGGACGACACTCCAAAAACAAATTAACGATATACAATTTTCCTTTTTCTTCACATTTCACAAGTTTATGATTTCTCTCATTTCTAAACAGGCAAAAACACTCCATATAGTAGTGCCACCTTGTTGCTAACCAGAGTAATCAATGGATGCCAGAAGGCTTGTGCATAAAATCCCTATCCAATGCCTACTCATCCAATATCCCCAGACTGGTTTTTGGCTTGTGGCCTTCATCAGTGAGGAGCCTTGGATCTGAGACTATATGGAGAGTTGTTGCCTGTTTAATAACAGTTATGTGCTAGCATGAGATAGTGATCATGTGATGTTTAGTGGTTTCTCTCATTTCTGTTAAAATTATTAAAAGCATTTTCAACTTTCTATTGTGTTTTAATTCTAGCATTAAAATCTAATAATTTAAAAAGGTAAATGTTGTCCAAAGCGTTTTATACCTCGATATAAACATCATTTTACTTTTTCATCTTTGTGAGAAGTTGGTTTATGTGCGCTTATTATCTTCTATTAAGTCGAACAACCAATCTTTACCATTGTCAGATATTTATCAATCTCCAGCCAGTATTATTTACAATTTTTATATATTTATATTTTTTATATTTATGCTTTCAATATTTACATCTTTGTAGTAAAGTAAATGTCAAATTTTCAAGCCAGTTGATTTTCATTTTTTTATATTTCCCATATTCTAATGATATCTTTATAATATTAAAAAGTGTTACCTCCAGTTCATGCACTTTTTCGTTTCTCTGTAGATATTAGCAGTTGTAGGTAAACGAAATAAAAAATGTTATCATCAAAAGACAACCTGGTTCAACAATCAAAAGATTCTTAACACTTTTTATTTTTAATCACTAACTGGTTATGACTTTACAAACTTGGATTGAGGTCAAAATTTTGTTTTATGTTTTATAATTATAAATATCTAGAAAAATTGATTCGTATATATTATCTACAATAAAACTCAGCTGATGTTTTATTGAACAATTCTCATGCAACTGAAAAAAAAAAATGACCTTGATGTTTGTGGCATTATACTCCTTTAAGGACTAAAACATCAATAAAATTCTCAACAATGACCAATTCTTGTTAGTAATAGATCATTAATATTCGTTAAACATATGAATAATCTCATAATAGTAACTGTGTGTTTGCAAATAGGACATTAGTAATTTGCCCTGCTCCAATTTTTTGAGACCTTAAAGAGGTATCAAGTCCTTATATTTAGCACAAATGTTATTCTGCAGCCCAGATAATATATGTATAAGTAATAAAATAAGATTATTTAGTAATTATAGTATATGAGAGATCAAGTTTTCCATCATTATCAACCCTATAACCACTTCCAACAAATTGTATTCTAATTATGCAATGCAGTTAAGCCTGATTTAAATGATTCATATTTAAGTTTCTCTCTGCCATTACCATGGTGATAATTTTTCCCAAATTTTGATGCCTATCTAGCTTGTGACTTAACATCTCAAAATACATTAAACTACTATCCATAATCTTTAGAAAACTGTCTTGTCTTTTACTTAATAAAATATATAGAAATAATCCTAAATAAATCATTATAATTCACAGGTTTCTTCTTCAATGTTCAAAATTCCTAAGATTACCATTCTTTTTCCATAATGTATTGTCACTCTATTTTTTAAAATGAGCATTTAAAATATATAAAATTGGTAATGAAAAACTTATTGCTTATACATCAAATAAATTTATAGATTGCATATATCTTTTAGTTAGCAAAAAATAGTATCTATATTTGAATCAATGTAATAAAGATAGCTTGCAATCGAAATTTGTGAAGCGGTAATAGAAAGTTTACATTGCTGATAGTATATTTATTTATTTATTTTCATGTGTTAAGCAGCGGCCGGGAAGCGAACCCGGCACAACTGCTTGTAAGGCGGTTGTGCTGACCACTCGGCCACCAATGCTTGACAAATGATAGTATATTTATATTAACAGATAATACAAGTTTTGAATAGTTTACATAATAAACGCTTTGATGTTTCTGTCCTAAATTTGAAAGTGAAAGCAGATTTATCAAATGTTTGTTGATGAGGATTTTGACAATTTTC
The DNA here is from genome assembly GCA_028023455.1 of Epiperipatus broadwayi. Lineage (NCBI taxonomy): Eukaryota > Metazoa > Onychophora > Udeonychophora > Euonychophora > Peripatidae > Epiperipatus > Epiperipatus broadwayi. Next base: position 950,205 of record JAQFVV010006271.1, read on the forward strand.
TAAGCTGACTATGAACTAGCTAATTGAAAAAACTTAAAAAAATTTACAGATCTATCAGAGTTATCACATGGTATGTTAATGTACTACCTATCTTCCATGAGTCTTTATATTGTATCGGGAATCTATCCCAATACCTTCTCACTACAACATGCTACCTTATAACTTTACACCATTAATTCCAGACCTATAAAAATATATATTTCTAAACAATGAGATCCACAATTAATTTAATTATTTAAATTCACTATAAACCTCACATATGGAGAACACAAATCAACTTAAATGATACATCGACATATATTTATTATTTTAAGCCAATTAAAAAATTGACACATTAAACATAAAAATCTATATTAATAAAAAGAGTATCAAACTAATAATTATTAGTTATACTTCCTGAGCACTCTTGTGGTATCAAGTTTCTCCATTTCATAGAAAAAAATATTTTAAAATAGTCTATAGAAATATCCATCTACAGTTCTCTACAGCACATCATAGATTCGAGCTCAGTAAGAATTCTTTAACTCTCAAGTTGAGGGGTATACAATATAAACAATAGACCAAACAAAATTTATAATTTACATTTACTGTGAAGTGAAATGAAATAATAAATTAAACATCAAATGCTAAGTTAACTTAGTAACTAATTTATTATATTAAATAAATAAAACCCACAATTATCATTTAAAACCCAAAAACATATTATAGAAATATAATATTAAAGTAGAAATCAAACTCCCCTTTTCTTTGAGTTACATGTAGATATATACTTACATCCAGGTATATTAGCAAAAAATTAATAATTTTAATAACATTGATTTTTAAAAGTTAAACATTTCTATGCAAAATATAATAATGAACATTTTATTTATGCACACATACACATATGTATATGTGATTAATTATCAATTGTATTTACAATAAAAAATAAAGATCATAAATTTGGTGCTTTAATATACAACTATATTATTCTATACACATGCACACACATATATAGTTAAGTATTAGATAAATGCTTGGCTAAAGGTGATATGTTTCTCACTGAAGAGAGCTATAGCTTGAAACTGGTCTGGGGATGAAGATAATCACATATAAAGATTTGAATGCTTTCTCTTATAGCATTTATCATAAAAAGATAAATACAAAAAATAATAAAATAAGCTTAGTTAAAGATATTTTCTCTTTATTATATATATACATAATGCAGTATATCAGATAGATTCAAAATATAATTAAAAAAATAACATTTTACGTTCTGGGTGTATGTGGGGTTTCTCTCCCATAACAATACATTTGATTTGATAAAATAAAGAAGTACCTGGAGCTAAGTTCTCATCAACAGTTCTAATAAAAAAAATTTAATTTGTTAGTACACTTTCTACTTATGTTTTCTTTTGAAAAAAATGATATATTGTTTTGACCTTCAAAAATACTTCATATTTATAAAACAATAAAACAGATGGTACAAAGAGTTAGATTTACTTTACATGATCATTGTTTCCATTAGGTATACATTTGTGTACAAAAAAATAATGTACAGAATTATGTGTTAACAAAGGGAAAATAATAGGTGTACTACTGAGCTTTTCTACTCCATTTTACTTTCTTTAACCATTCTAGGAAATAAATTTTTGCAAGGCAAGAATTCATAATATGAAAAATAATAAAGATTTATTCTCTGCAAGTGATTGTTTTCACTTGGTAATGATATTTAATAATGCACTTCTTCCCAGAAATTCAGAATCTAACTTTTTTTGTAAACTTTCTTTTCAAAATTACAGCTTTTCAGTTACAACTTGCTTCTATATCTTACTGTGAAACAAAAACAATCTAGGAACTTCTTAGTAAAATCACTTTATTTTAGTTTTAAAATCTCTTTTTCTTTTATAGCAATACACATGAAAAGAAATTGCTGCCAGCCTGTTTGTTCTTAATACTGTTTTTGTCTAATTAAATCACCAGACAAATCTTTTAAATAATTAATAAATAATGCAATTAATTAATACACAATATACATATATATATTTCCTCAAATTTCTAGTTTCATAAAAGAAAAAAAAATTTTTTTTCACAAAAGAAAAAATTATAGAAACAATAAAAAAAATCTTCAATAATTTTAACCCATTTTAATTAATAAGATAATAAAAAATAACTTAATTTTTAAAAAAACTTTTAGATAGATAAACAAAATAAAATATATTGATTTTTTTATGATACAGAAAAATAAAATATTTGTAAATATATACAAATTTCTTCAAGTGCAAATATTATTATGTATAAATAAATTATACATGCCATGTAATATTATATCTACAAACATATACTTCTAATTTGAATCTATTTGTTTATCTTAAAATATTTCCTTAACTTATTAGTGTATTAATATTTGCAGGGCTAGCTAATGGTAATGTGTGATGGGGTTTGATCCATCACAATATAGATATATTTGTGATCTAGTTTACATACATGAGTAAAATATATAGCATTTTTATTATGTCTGTAAAACCATATAAAAGTTAAATCTGTAAAATAAATAATTACCAAGTTGAAAAAAATGCAATGTCTTTGTTTATTGAAATTATAAGTAAAAATAAAATTGAGTATTTTAAAAGATCAAGTTGTCATAGCAACTACAGTTGCAAAATGATTAAAAAAAATTATCATCTGCTTTTCAAACGAGACAGTGAAAATATCACTTCTTCTTTGCAGTGCTTATAGAATGGATATCAGGGAAATTTTAATTCTTATCTGAGTTTATTTATTGCAATTACAGAGGTAATGCTATAGAGTACTTCATCCTAACCTTTTCATAGATGTAGTGTTGTAGTTATAAAGCTACAAAAATGCATTAACCTTCAACAATATTTCATTGCCAACCTTGGAACTGATTATGGTTGCTATGATAAAATCACCCTTTAATTGCACAAAAACCTTGCTATTTAACTAATTATTTTTAAGAAAAAATTACTATTGAATAAATGGATCAATCTGTTCTGTATATTTGATCCACTCAGTGATAATGAGTCACTCTTTAAAAAGAACTGAGTTATGGAAATAAACTACTGATAAATTTGAAACATTAAATGAGAATCATTATGATCAGAGATATCAATTTAAAATTATTTTACTGTAAAAGAAAGTTGAGCTCAACAGGAAAATAGAATAAGGTAATTGGGTAAAACTTTTACAATGATTTTTCATAAATTAGACTAATTAAAAATATTTTATGCAATGTATGTTCTCTATTCCATTATGTTTATGCAAATATAAACTTTTTCGTTTTATTTTATTTTATTAATTAAAATTATTTTTACAGTCAATTATTTTGCTGCTTATTTATTTTCTCATCCAATTTACAAAAATAACTATTTTTTATATTGCCTCATAATATCATGAATGTTGAGAAGATAATGATCAAAACATAGCTGTATCTGCATAAAGGTTTGTCCTTCATGTAAGCATAATCTGATCATTATCCATGACTATTATTAAATTAGTTTAATAAAAATTAAAATTGTATATTTACTCCACCATGTATGTGGTCACCAATTTAGTAATCACTTTCCCCTAGACTAAAGTAATTTGTGTGTATTTCATATTATTTATTATATTTGTCAATTACCATTGTTTGAAGTTATGTTGTGGGTAACATTATCATTATAAGATATGTATTGTAACGGGCACATACGCCGTTACATTATTTTTTAAAAATTGAGACATTGAAAAGTTCACATTAAAAACTTCTTTTTTTTAAAGACATAAATATTGGAAATTAAAAATCATCTAAACTTTAATATATATATAAAATCACACAGATGAAAAAAATTATTAAAATAAAACTTTATTAAAAATAGAAAAAGTATTTTAAAAGCAAAAACTTAAAGTTTGGAAAACAAATTAATTAATGTTATTGAAAAATGGAAATGATTATTTTAATTAGTCAAAGTGAACTAATCCTTGGGCATTTAAATGTATAAGCAATGGTCAGATAGGAAAACAATAGAAACTAATAGCAAATAAAAAGAAATCCCTTAGGAATTGGACCTCAACGAAAGGGTCATCATCATCATGATGTAATGTTGAGTTAATCCGCAAAATTAATATGAAAGGAAAGGTTTGGAAATAAAAAAATTAATTAAAGGAAGAGATGTATGACAGCAGTGGTGATATGTATTAGTGTGGAGTTGAAGAAGAAGGGATTGAAAAGATGCACTCTTCAATCCCTTCAGTTCTGCTAAAAAAGAAAGAGAAATGACCAATCGTTTTCTACATTGAGGACCAGCTAAAGTAAAAGACCTCCGGATGAATAAATAAAATGGCCAACAGAATACCAATCTCTTTAGGACGCCATGGGAATTAACATTCAAATTGCAAGCAATGGATAAAGATGAACATTTTAAAAACCGTAAGAACTTTATGAACATTAATTAATTTGAAAACAATAAGAACTCTAAATTATAAACTTTCCCTGTATTTAATTTATAGAAATAGAATCCTATCTGACCAACTTAATTTATTAATGAGTAATGTTATTTGATGTATTTTTTTTAAAAAAAACATTTCCATTTTTTTTTGGTTCTTTAAGTTTTTGTTATGATTTTTTTTTCCGTTAAACTAAATTATATAAATGTTAAATTTAAGTTGGGTGTGAATGGCTATATAGATTTGTAAAGTTTTATTAGGGGAGAGAAATCTTAGGTTATTTGTTTCATAGTTACATTGGATCAATGGATTGGATACATTGGTGTAATTAGTAGATGTAGTACAAGATTCACTAAGGGCAGAATTTCTTTATACGCTGCACACTTCCTTTTTGCTTTGGAATGGGATAGTAAGCCAGCAAAAAGGACCACAGTCCCTTCCTATAGATTTTTTATTGCTCTTATCATCAGATAGATGTAGTATTCCTATCTGATGAGAGGCAATTTCTTCTCTTAACCTATTTTGTGCTGCTGTATTTGTGTTACATTGAATGCATCGATGTATCAGATGGGTTGATGTTGGTTTAGCTACGAACTTTTGGCCTAAGGTTAAATAAGGAATAAAATATTTTTTTCAAATGCAATCTATGTAGTCTATTCATACTCAACACTCTAAATAAAAATGCATTAAATTTAAGTTGGGTATAGATGCTTGCATGGATTCGTTATCGGTTAATTATGTTTTTGGTTTTCATATTTGATCAAAATATATAGACATTCGGTAAATAATGATACCTTATGGTGACTATCTAAAATGTATTTATTCGGATGTCTTTTAACTTATTGGTGTCAATGCAGCATCTTATGATGAATGCCATTGGGTTTCTTATAAATTTCCCTCTGCAATTCCACCAATGATTTTATATTTTGATCATTTATGTTTATTTTGAAATGTTTTTAACCATGTAATCTATGTAACCGATCTATACTCAACATTATAAAACAAACTTTTATAAATCGATCTGTGTGAACTTATAAAAATTAAAATGTAAATTAAAATTTAAACTCAAAGTTAAAAATGTAAGTTAAATTTTAAAATGTAAAACTGATACTAAAATAATTTTAAATATTATATATGTGCGTAAATAAATGTTTGTGTGTATAATTACTGACAGTGGCTTATTTTATTCTTTTTTTATATATTCTTAGATAAGAATTTATTATAAAATATAAATCTCTGCTATTCCACTGAGTTAGTGACAATGGGCTAATGACCGGAATCAAAATATATATAAAAAAAAATTTTTTTAACTTACGTATCTGCCTATTTTATAAATTTTGTAGATTCAAATGCCTAGTGGCACCCTGTAGTGTAGATACGTTAAGTTCTACTTATTTCAGAATGTTACAATTGGCACCCAATGTGGGGCAATCTTTGATAAATCATGAGGGCCCTGAGTAAATTTTTTTTCCAAAATGAAATATTTTTATCTTGTTACATAAAGTCATATACTTTAAATCTTATAAAAGCACTTCCAGAAAGAAATTGCACATATATTAAACACGAGAAAGTATAATTAATTTTAAATTGTATTTTGTTAAAAAGAAAGTCAAAAGGTTGCAGTTAATATGTTTTTTTTGTTAATATATATTATGCTTTAATGTGTATAGATGCACACAGCCACATAAGTTTATGATCATAAATGTGGTACCTTATGATCAGTACTGTTTGGGAATTTACTTCAGTGTAATCCTATGTAAGCATTTCAGTCAGTCATAAATAAGTTGGTGGTATTTATAATGGTGCTGCAAATATACACGTTTAAACCCACTATTTCTTAAACCATATTTACCTCAATGCAACCTTCTTAAATAAATAATTTATATAATTTGCTTGTCATGCCATTTGTTAGAAATGAAATATAGAGAAAATAGAATTCTTGGGGGGAGAAGGTGTAAACGTGATTGGTTCTTCGGAAAACAATGATCAACATTTTTTTTTGTATATAGTCTTTTTGTAAAATTACTAACCAAATGTTTTTGTAAATGTTTTCGTTAATTGTGTACCGTAATTACTAACCCTAAGTAAAATATTTTTTTTTGTTTATTTTTTTTTAAGCAAGTTTACTGATATGTAACGGGCACATATGCCGTTACATTATTTTTTAAAAATTGAGACATTGAAAAGTTCGCATTTAAAAACTTTTTTTTTAAGACATAAATATTGAAAATTAAAAATCATCTAAACTCTAATATATATAAAATCGCACAGATGAAAAAAATTATTAAAATAAAACTTTATTAAAAATAGAAAAAGTATTTTAAAAGCAAAAACATAAAGTTTGGAAAACAAATTAATTAATGTTATTGAAAAATGGAAATGATTATTTTAATTAGTCAAAGTGAACTAGCCCTTGGGCATTTAAATATATAAGCAATGGTCAGCTAGGAAAACAATAGAAACTAATAGCAAATAAAAAGAAATCCCTTAGGAATCGGACCTCAATGAAAGGGTATCATGTAATGTTGAGTTAATCCGCAAAATTAATATAAAAGGAAAGGTTTGGAAATAAAAAAAATAATTAGAGGAAGAGATGTATGACAGCAGTGGTGATATGTATTAGTGTGGAGTTGAAGGAGAAGGGATTGAAAAGATGCACTCTTCAATCCCTTCAGTTCTGCTAAGAAAGAAAGAGAAATGCCCAATCGTTTTCTACATTGAGGACCAGCTAAAGTAAAAGACCTCCGGATGAATAAATAAAACGACCAACAGAATACCAATCTCTTTAGGACAGCATGGGAATTCATGTTCAAATTGCAAGCAACAGATAAAGATCAATGTTTTAAAAACCGTAAGAACTTTATGAACATTAATTAATTTGAAAACAAGAAGAACTCTAAAATATAAACTTTCCCTGTATTTAATTTATAGAAATAAAATCCTATCTGACCAACTTAATTTATTAATGAGTAATATTATTTGATGTATTTTTTTTTTTAAAAAATCATTTCCATTTTTTTTTGTTCTTTAAGTTTTTGTTATGATTTTTTTTTTCCCGTTAAACTAAATTATTATTATGATTATTTATTAGATATCTGTTTAAAATCTGATTGGCTTTCTCTGTTATAATTGTGCATGTTACAAAGGCTAGAATACTTTCAATTTATTATAAACTAAATTATATAAATGTTAAATTTAAGTCAGGCGTGAATGGCTATATAGATTTGTGAAGTTTTATTAGGGGAAGGAAATCTTAGGTTATTTGTTTCATAGTTACATTGGGTCAATGGATTGGATACATTGGTGTAATTAGTAGATGTAGTATGAGATTCGCTACAGGCAGAATCACTTTATAAGCCGCACACTTCCTTTTTGCCTTTGGAATGAGATTGTAAGTCAGCAAAAAGGACCGCAGTCCCTTCCTATGGAGTTTTTTTATTGCTCTTATCGTCAGATAGATGTAGTATTCCTATCTTATGAGAGGCAATTTCTTCTCTTAACCTATTTTGTGCTGCCATATTCATGTTACATTGAATGCATCGATGTATCAGATGGGTTGACGTTGGTTTAGCTGCAAACTTTTGGCCTAAGGTTAAATAAGGGATAAAATATTTTTTTTCAAATGCAATCTATGTAGTCTATTCATACTCGACACTCTAAATAAAAATACATTAAATTTAAGTTGGGTATAGACGCTTGCATGGATTCATTATCGGTTAATCATGTTTTTGGTTTTCATATTTGATCAAAATATATAGACATTTGGTAAATAATGATACCTTACGGTGAGTATCTAAAATGTATTTATTCGGATATCTTTTAAGTTATTGGTGTCAATATGGTATCTTATGATGTATGCCATTGGGTTTCTTATAAATTTCCCTCTGCAATTCCACCAATGATTTTATATTTTGATCGTTTATGTTTATTTTGAAATGGTTTTAACCGTGTAATCTATGTAACCGATCTATACTCAACATTATAAAACAAACTTTTATAAATCCATCTGTGCGAACTTATAAAAATTAAAATGTAAATTAAAATCTAAAATCAAAGTTAAAAATGTAAGTTAAATTTTAAAATGTAAAACTGATACTAAAATAATTTTAAATATTATATATGTGCGTAAATAAATGTTTGTGTGTATAATTACTGGCAGTGGCTTATTTTTTTTTTTTTATATATATATTCTTAGATAAGAATTTATTATAAAATATAAATCTCTGCTATTCCACTAAGCTAGTGACAATGGGCTAATAACCGAAATCAAAATATATATACAAAAAAAAAAAATTTTAATTTACGTATCTGCCTACTTTATAATTTTTTCTAGGTTCAAATGCCTAGTGGTGCCCTGTCATGTAGGTATGTTAAGTCCTACTTATTCCGGAATGTTATAATATATATATATAGTCAGTATGTGAATGAGATTAAATATGTTTCATTTGTTCTGCAATAATAAAATATCCTATCTTTTATCTTGTTAAATGCAGCAGCATCTCATTAAAGTCTATATTGCATCTCGTTATTATGTCAGTCTTATTACTTAAAAAACTATCCCTGATATTTAAATAAGTAATAATTTTATGTTGGTAATCATCCAGACGCTAAAAGTTGCTAACATTTTTTCTTCCTTAGTGATAAAGAATTATTTTTATTTTTATTAAAAATCAAAGTCTTTGTAGATTGCATTACAATTCAAAACAGGTAAATAAAGCTTTTTATTTTCATTTTATTAATAGAAATGAGGCTTAAATTTCTTAACGATAAAACAAATGCATTAGAACAAGTTCATTTAAAAATACTCATGAATAGCAGTGTCATAAGTTCTCAATCGATATATTTTCAATTTGTTCGACTTGTCTGTAATGGATTTACTAGTATAAGTTGAAATGGTCTGTAAAAGCAAATAAATAGTAGCAAACTTCCTGGAAAATAATTTTATGGTTAATTTGATGATGGTTTTTGTGGATAAGCAGACTTTGCTGAAGTTATAAATTATCGCAACTACATTCTAAATATTGCCAAATTGATTACTTTAAAATATATAGCTAATTACAGAATTCAATGCAACACTAAAATTAATTACATTGTTTAAGTATTTATAAAAATAAAATTTGTAGTAGAAGAAATAAGAAGTCAGCATTGTAAGTCATCAATTGAACACACTAAATGATAGATATATAATATGTATGAACATGTTTGTGTTGACGGTTTAGATTGCATATTTTTTATTTTCTTGCTTTCGTATTTTTTTTCTTTTTTATGGAGTTAGATTGGCTATTACATTTTTATTATAGGAAGCTCCTGAAAATAATAGTATGAATTCATTTATCAATGATAAATTCATCTATAAAGGATCCCACCTTCATTGTTAAATAGAAGTTGCCTTGACAACAGTTTTAAATTGTTGATTGTTATTGGGATTGTCTAAGTGTTGACTGGTTTTTAATGATATATATATATACGCATGTGTGTATATGCGCCGTTTGTGCGTAATAAAAGTATTTATAGATATTTAAAATTATTCAAATGGAAGTCAATGTCTGATAATGAGCTATTTCTTAAATATTATAAATCTCTGCCCACTCTCCCACTGTAAGTATTTAAAAAACTTAAGTGAATTACTTAAGTTTAAAGTGTACATTCTATATACACCATCTGTTACAGATCATGCTTAAATCAGGGCTTGAATCTATTGGGTGGCTGATGTAATAATCAAATATTCAATTGTACAAATCTATTTAACCCATCGCAGGAGAAAGACAGTGTTTCATTTTTAACCACCTACAATCAGACAAACATGATTCATAAATGTAAACCTATTATTATAAAGCGCTGAAAACTTTGAAATTATTCAAACGGAAGTCAATCTAAGATAATGTGCTATTTCTTAAATATTATAAATCTCTGCGCACCTCCAGTTGGTAAGAATTCAAAGTTTTCAGTGCTTTATAATAATAGGCTTATAGATATTTAGTAAAATAAGCTCGAAAGTGTGCAAAACACAATACCACAACTAACATATAAATGAAATAAAACAATAAGAATATCAAAATAATAAAGAATTATGAAAAATGAGGAAATTAAAAAAAAATATATTGACAATAAAAGTTGGAAAAAAAATAGCCGTCCAATCCAAACCCATATTATATGTTATACAATATATTGCTCATGGATGAACCAGTGTTAAATATTTACATCTCTTATCCATGGAAATCATAGATTTTATAAATCTATATATATAACTTACAGAACTTCAATGCGCAAATGATGGTAATAATTCCAAATTAGATCCGCAATCACTTTATCAAACTATCAATATTACCGACTTTCTTAAATCAATGCTAATTTATTAGTTAGAGAAAAAATATTTTTTTATCCAATTAATTAAAATTTTAATTTGAAGAATTTGAATAAACCCGAAATATATATTGAGTATTAAACACGTAGGCTGAGAATATAATATTTTATGGAAAAACTAGTTTATCAATGCACAAACAATTCTAAGTTTCTTGAATCAATGCTAATTTATTAGACTATTGAATCTGATTAGTGAATTATTATTGTCATTTGCTATCAAGAATTAGTTTTTTTTATTTAATAATATATTTTTATTGCTATATATTTAATAGCTATTATTCGTTTAGGAGTTTATTAACGTTATTAGAATATATATATAATGTTGAGATTAATACATTATTCACTGATTTATTAAGTAATAAAATATTCTCAATCCAAAGCACACGTCAAAACTTTTTTTTTTTTTTTAGAAAAAAAAGGGAACATCTTTTCTTTTTACCCCAGTTTCCTTTACAGAAGCTTGTCTGAAGCACAATAAAAAAAGGCATGAATATTTTACCATCAAACATATTACTTTTAAAGTTATGTTTAAATTGCTTTATATTATTTTAATTGACATTTGTAAATTTTTCAATTTACACCTTCTCAATACCATTCAAATAATGAATATGTAAATGTAATCTTTCCAGCAAAAACCAGTAATTAGAGTATTAATTTCAGTGTATTACTTAATATTAGGTGAATTAATATAATATTAATCGCTAGTTTATATTTACATATTTCATTATTTGAGTTGATATTGACTTGGTGTAAATTGAAAAATTTCACAAATATTAATGAAAATAATATAAAACAGTTTAAAACATAGCTTTAAAAGTAATATGATTGATTTAAAAATATTCAGGCTTTCTTTCCAAAGTGCTTCAGATCAGCCTCTATAAAAGAAATTGAAGTAAAAAAATATTGGTCCACTCTTTTCTCTAAAAATGTTTTGTCTTATGCTTTGGATTGAAAGTATTTTATTTACTTAATAAACCAGTAGCTAGAACATTAATCTTGCTACATTACATAATATTAATGACTGGAAATGTTTATATTTATATATACACCTATACCTCACTTATTGTTAAACCTTTATGCAAAGATTCAAACTAGAAATTATTCCCAATTTGTAACCACTAACTATCTTGATTTACAATTGATTATTTCCTATAATGATCTTAAAAGAATATTCAAATTTTTTGATTGCTATTTTGCAAGACTGATGACATCACAGGATAGTTATTTTATGAAAGCCATGTCATCCAAAAGCAAAATATTGACATTCATGCTGAAATTGTGTAGTACAAAGTTTATTCACAATAAACAATATAGTACACACTATTACAGTCCTGTATGCAATATTTTGATTATAAACTAAAAGTACAATTAATGAATGTACAGTATTTCATTTAATTTCACCTGCATCCTTGTAAGACAATCACATCATTAATGACATATCCCAAGTAACAAAAACAAAAGAAAATATTTCATTTAGTAAAATAAATAATCAAAATCATATTTTCATGACATACAACAACCAAATATATTAATACAGTCTAAAATTTTAAAATGTGTAGTTTTAAAACTGTGCACTGTATTTACTCACTTTTATGGATTAAACTTTTTATAAATGATACTTTGTTTGTGGCAAAATAATGATCATTGTATTGTAATTTTCTTATCATAATTGTTATTTAAAAAATGATTTCATGGATTATGCAATTAATAAACAACTTTATATAATCAAAAATTGCTAAATCTAAATTAAAATGGCACTATACTTTCTTGATTTTAAAACATCTCATTATTTGTTTCAGATATCTAAAGTAATTGTGGGCACTATCACAAATATGTAAAAATATAGAAATAAAAAAAATGGAAATTTCATTCAGAATAAAACTAAAAATACATTTTCATCATATATTTTTAATATTTAATTTTAAATTGTGTATAGTATAAATATTTAATTAAAATATTCAGTCCATCAATTTTGGATTAAAATCTTTACTAATGCTTATTTTAATCAAATCAAATCTATCACTATAAATTATTTTTGGTAAAAAAATGAGCATGATTAGTTAATAATAAATTTTGCATGATGAAAATGTAATACAAGTACATTGAAGAAGATTTACGCCATTAATATTTATTTAAATAATTTCTATTTCTGCTGTCACAGGTACTGCTCTATTCAAAAGTTTCTAAGTCCTTCCAAAGAAAATGGCTACGACAACACTTATATGGCAGAAAAATCTCACTGCTAGCATGTTTGTAAATAAAGTGCTGTTATTTAGATCTGTATAGTACATATTGTAAACAAATACCTTACATATTGAGTATAATATGCAAACCCAGAATGCATTATATATATATATATATATATATATATATATATATATATATAATTAATAAAACAAGTTTGTAAATTTTGTAACTTGCTTTTAAGCTTGCATTTAAATGATCATTAGATGGAGCTTACCAATAACTCTAAACAAGCTTTATTTTTATAAGTGCCTAAAGAGAAAGAATTAAAAACCTCTATCATTGTCCCTATCTCCAGACCAATTGGTTTTGAGTTTATGGCTAACCTCAGTGGAGGGCTGGGACTTTAGAAACTAGATCTAAAATACTAACTCAAAAGTCAACACTCATAAAAATGTTTATATCAATTTGAAAGTCTGAACTTTTCAGACACATAAATGTCTTCAAATCCAGCATTGCAAAATAGCTATATGTGTCTGAATTCATCTCACTTTCACCATATACTAATAGTGTCTGCAATATAGCATCACAAAAACCATCAAAGGTACACTTATAATAATTAATAAAACAAGCCCTCCATTGAGGTGAACCATAAGCTCAAAACCAATTGGTCTGGAGATATGGACAATGATAGAGATTTTAAATTCTTTCTCTTTTGGCACTTATAAAAATAAAGCTTGTTTAGAGCTATTGGTAAGCTCCATCTAGTGATCATTTAAATGCAAGCTTAAAAGCAAGTTACAAAATTTATAAACTTGTTTTATTAATTATTATAAGTGTACCTTTGATGGCTTTTGTGATGCTATATTGCAGAGGCTATTACTATATGGTGAAACTGAGATGAATTCAGACCCATATAGCTATCTGGTTTGCAAAGTTGGATTTGAAGACATTTATGTGTCTGAAAAGTTCGGACTTTTAAATTGATAGAAACATGTGTTATGAGTACTGAATTTTGAGTTAGTATTTTAGATCTAGTTTTTAAAGTCCCAGCCCTCTACTGAGGTGAGCCATAAGCTCAAAACCAATTGGTCTGGAAGTAGGGACAATGACAGAGATTTTGAATTATTTCCCTTTCAGCACTTATAAGCTTGTTTAGAGCTATTGGTTAGCTCCATCTAGGGATCATTTAAATGCAAGTTTAAAAGCAAGTTATAAAATTTATAAACTTGTTTTATTAATTATTATAAGAACTTTTGATGGCTTTTGTGATGCTATATTGCAGAGGCTATTACTATATGGTGAAACTGAGCTGAATTCAGATCCATATAGCTATCTGGTTTGCAAAAGTGGATTTGAAGACATTTATGGGTCTGAAAAGTTCAGACTTTCAAATTGATAGAAACGTGTTTTATGAGTTCTGACTTTTGAGTTAGTATTTAGATCTAGTTTCTAAAATCCCAGCACTCCACTGAGGTAATCCAGAAGCTCAAAATCAATTGGTCTGGAGGTAGGGACAATAATAGAGATTTTAAATTCTTTCTTTTTTGACACTTATAGAAATTAAGCTTGTTTAGAGCTATTGGTAAGCTCCATCTAGTGATATATATATATATACATTATAATGATCGAAATGAAAGTGGAGATCGAATCTAACCGCAAAAACAATATCTGCAACTACCAGGGCGCCATCTAGGCATTTGAGCCTAGAAAAATTTATAGAGTAGGCAGATACGCGCTGTTAAGATTCCACTTTATTTAAATATTCCGATCGTTAGCCCAAGTCACTAGCTCAGTGGAGATGCAGAGATAGAAATCTATATCTTAATTTGTATCTTAAATATAAATAAATAAAAGCCACTGCCAGAAATTAACACATAAAAATATTTATTTACGCACATATAAAATCATTCTAAATTCGAGGAATAGGTTTAACATTTTTAGATTTTTATATTACTCTTTAATTGTACATTTACATTAATTTCAATGAGTTTAATATTTTATTTAGATGGTCAAGTATGAATAGACTACATAGATTTGCATTTGAAAATAAAACATTCTATCCCTATTTAACCTTAGGCTAAAATTCGCAGTCAAACCGGCATCAATCCATCTGATACATTTATGTATTCAATGTAGCATGAAAATACAACAGCACAAATATACTATACTGTCAGGAATGGACATCTGAACAGGATAGTTAGAGAAAACATTGACTCTTGTCCAATACAGGAATATGACGTCTGTATAGCAAGAAGAACAATAAAATAAAAACTCCATAGGAAGGGACCGCGATCCTTTTTGCCGACTTACAATCCCATCCATAGGCAAAGGGTTGGTGCGGTGTATTCAGCAATTCTGCACGTAGTGAAACTTATACTACATATACTAATTACACAAATATATCCAATCCATTGACCCAATTCAACAACGACACAAATAACCTAAGATTACCCTCCCCTAATATAACTTTACAAATCTATATAGCCATTTACGCCCGACTTAAATTTAACATTTAAATACGTTCACACAAATGCATTTTATAAAATTTGTTTTAAAATGTTGAGTACAGATCAGCTGCACAGATTCGATGGTCAAAAACTTTCCAAATTCAACACAACCGATCAAAATACAAAGTCCTCGATAAACGTCACTTGCATAGGGAATATACAAATCCCATTAGCATTCATCGTAAGATGCTTGCAGTGATATCATTGACATATATTCTAATCGAATGTGAAAACCACAACATTATCAACCGCTAACGAATCTATGCAACGTCTATACCCAACCTAAATTTCATCATTTAAAATTTAAACAACAAATAATTTATACAATAAGAGAGAAAAAAAAATGGAAATGATTTTTATCAATCGGAAAATATATAAAATTAAACATTATTAATTGATTTTAAACTTAAAAGTCAGATAGAAGTTCATAAGCTTGAACGAAAGTTCTTAGTTATTTTTAAATTTAGAGTTCATGTCAATATAGCTTACAGTAGAAGAGTCCAGGTTCCTGTTTTTAATTCCTGCAACGTCTCCATTGGAAGATAATGTTCTGTAGGTAGCATTAGCTGGTTCCATTCTTGTATCACAGTCTTTTCATTTTATATATTTTTTAAAACAAACAAAAAAAAATGAGAGAGAACGGCAAGTGCATCCTACCGTTCTCATCAAATCAAGTCCGAAAAAACTGTCTGGAACTCAATATTTCTCTTTTTATAGTAAATCTCCAGATTGAATGAACAAAGACGTCACTAATCCAAATTTTCGTTCTGGTCTGGGCTGAGGCTTGGTGCTTCCATTGGTCAAGCTAATTTCTTTTTATTTTCTTATCTATCTTTCATCAGATCATTTTAATTATACAAGAGCCCGAAGCTAGCTTGCTTTTCAAACAATTTATAAACAATCATTTCCATTTACAGATTACATTAATTAATACCTGTTTTTATTTTTAAATCTTGTACTTTTTTATAAAAAAAGTACGTTCAAATACTTATTTGTTTTTTTTTAAAAAATATATTTTTAAAGTTTGGCCTCTGTGCGAATGTATATACGTTTAACAATATTTTAATTTTAGCGTTTAGTTTTTTACTTTTATTTGCGAACTTTTAAGTTTTTATTTTAAATAAATGTAACGACATATTTATATATCGTTACAATATATATATAAATTGTAATGTCCACTAACTACATGTACTCAGTGACCAAATTACATCCTATGCATTAAATTTGTTTCATCAGAGAATTCAGTAAGATTTAATGGACGCAATTATTATTCCTGGTCACATAACACCCTTTTAACTAATGTAACTACTAAAATAATGGGATCATGTAAGCCAACCTTTAATTTATTTGAAAGACACCAGGGTTCTGTGTCAGAATCCACTGGCTAAACCCCTTTTATTTATTTAGTTATAACGAAATTATCTGGAAACTCCGGAGGATTGAGTTTCAGTATAGCGTTGGCAAAGGTCATTTATATTTTCAAATCTTAATAGTTAACATTAATGAATTTATTAATAATCATTAATAACATACAATGAATAGTTGGTGTTAGAAATAAATAACTAGAAGGTAAAGAGAAGACCTAGATCGAAGTTGTCCTCCTCTTTTTATACCTCGATCCAATTTTTGGAACTTCTGCACATCCTTTTGTCCTTTTATCAGCATATTAGATAATAATCTTATACACTCTCTCTTAAATTAAAGTTACAAAGTTCTCCTTTCACAAAGTCCCTCTGCCATCTTTAATTAGCTAAAATATTTTTTTTTAGCATATCTGGGTGTCTTTTGTTCTTTCCAATTTTTACTTTAATTTTTAATTAGATACAAAAAAAAATATGGACGAAAATTTTACTTTCATTGTAAAAAAAAAAAGATTATGCAAACTAAAAATTTAATTATGTCTTTTTAATAAGAATGCTAAATTTACTTTTTATTTTTTTCGTAGCTTTTAAATATCTTACCCGATGCCAATATATTTGTACTGTATAAACAAACAACAAACGGTATTATATTATAACGATCCGGAGAATAGCTCTTAATGTAATCTGCACTACAGGGTGCCATCTAGGCATTTGAACCTAGAAAAATTTATAAAGTAGGCAGATACGTAAGTCAAAAAAAAATATTTTTTTTTTTTTAAATTTTGATTCCGGTCATTAGCCCAAGTCACTAGCTCAGGGAGTAGCAGAGATTTAATAATATAATATCTTATCTAATTATATTTCAATATTAAAAAATAAATAAAATAAGCCACTGCCAGTAATTAACATACAAAAATTTATTTACGCACATATATATATATATAAGATTTAACATTATTATTTTAATATGTTTACTTTAACATTTAAGATTATTTTTACTTTTATTTTAGATTTTTAATTTACATTTTTAAATTTTATACTATTATTAGTTCGCATAGATTTGTTTAAAAATGTTGAGTATAGATTGGTTACATAGATTCCACGGTCAAAAACATTTCAAATAAACATAAACGACCAAAATACAAAATCATTGATACTGTCAATTGCAGAGGGAAATTTATAAGTAACCCAATAGCATTCACCATAAGATGCTTGCATTAACACCAATAACTTAAAAGACATCCGAATAAATACATTTTAGATACTCACCATAAGGTATCAGTATTTACCGAATGTCTCTATATATTCCGATCGAATATGGAAACCAAAAACATAATCAACCGGTAACGAACCCATGCAAGCGTCTATACCAACTTAAATTTAATGCATCTTTATTTTGAGTGTCGAGTATGAATAGACTACATAGATTTGCATTTGAAAAGCAAATATTCAATCCTTGTTTAACCTTAGGCCAAAGGTTCCCAGTCAAACCAAACTTCAATCCATCTGATATATCGATGTGTTCAATGTAATACGAATACGGCAGCACAATTAGGTTAAGAGAAGAAACTGCTTCTCATCAGATAGGAATATTACATCTATCTGACGATGAGAGCAATAAAAAAAACATCGAAAGGAACAGCGTTCTACATCTTATAATCCCTTCCATAGGCAAAACGGAAGTGTGCGGCGTATAACAGCGATTCTGCCCATAGCGAATCTTGTACTACATCTACTAATTACACCAATATATCCAATCCATTGACCTAATTCAAATATGAAATGAATAACCTAAGATTACCCTCCCCTAATATAACTTTACAAATCTGTATAGCCATTCACACTCGACTTAAGTTTAATATTTATATAACTAGTTTAATAAAAAACAGAAATCATAATAAAACTTAAAGAACAAAAAAATAAACAAATGGAAATGATTTTACAAAAGAAATACATTAAATAAAATTATAACTAATTAATAAATAACGTTGGTCAGATAGGATTCTATTTCTTAATTATTTTAAATACGGAAAGTTTTTAATTTAATGTTCATTAATTATAAAGTTCTTACAGTTTAAAACAGTTCATCTTTATCTGTTGCTTGCCATTTGAACATGAATTTCCATGCCGTCCTAAAAATATTGGTTGAGTTAGCCATTGTTTTTTTTTATTTATTTATCCGGAGGTCTTTTAGTTTAGTTGGTCCTTAATGTAGAAAAAAAACCAATGTCATTTCTCCTTTTTTTAAACAAAACTGAAGGGATTGAAGAGTGTGTCTTTTCAATCCCTTCTCCTTCAACTCCACACTAACACATATAGTCACATCGTAATAACTAATTAATTCTTTTATTTTCAAACCTTTCCTTTTATAATAATTTTGTGGATTAACTCAACATTACGTCATGACGGTGAAAACCTTTTCGTTGAGGTCCGATTTCCTGATGGATTTCTTTCATTTGCTAAAAGTTTCTATTGTTTTCCTAACTGACCAATGCTTATACATTTAAATGCCCAAAGGCTAGTTTACTAATTAAAATAATCATTTCCATTTTACAAAAGATTAATTAATTTGTTTTCAAACTTACACATATTTTTATCTGTAAATCTTTTCTAAAAATTTAGTTTTAAACTACTCTTTTTTTAATAAAGTTTTATTTTAATAATTATTTATCTGTGTGATTTTATATATATGCGAGTTTAAGATGATTTTTTAATCTTCAGTTTTTAATTCTTAAAAAAGAAATTTTTATTTGCTAACTTTTTTTTTTTATGTTTACTAATAAAAAATAATGTAACGTACGTATGTGCCCGTTACATATCAGTAAACTTGCTTAAAAAAAAAAATGAACAAAAAAAAATATTTTACTTAGGGTTAGTAATTACGGTACATGATTAACAAAATTTACAAACCATTCGGTTAGTATAAAGACTATATAAAAAAAAAATGTTGACTATCGTTTTCCTAAGGACCTTCCACATCTACACCTCCTCCCCACAAGAGTTCTATTATTTTTTTATACATTTTATTTTTACACATGGCATGACAAGCAAGTTATTTAAATTATTTATTTAAGAAGGTTGCATTGAACTAAATACATTTTGAAAGATAATGGATTTATACATGTATATTTGCAGCACAATTATAAATACCACCAACTTATTTATGACTGATTAAAATGCTTAAATAGGATTACACTAAAGTAAATTCCCAAAGGTACTCATCATAAGGTACCACATTTAGATCATAAACTTACGTGGCTGTGCACGCCTATACACGTTAAAGCATAATATATATATCAACAAACAAAAAAACATATTTATTGCAACCTTTTGACTTTTTTTTTTTTTAACAAAAATTAGTTTTAAAATTATTTATACTTTCTCATGTTTAATATAAATGCACAATTTCTTCTGGCAGTGCTTTTATAAGATTTAAAGTATACGACTTTATGTAACAGATAAAAATATTTCATTTTGAAAAAAGAAATTTACTCAGGGCCCTGGTAGTTTATTAAAGATCGGCCCAAGTTGGGTAGCCAGTTATAACGATCCGGAGAATAGCTCTTAATGTAATCTGCACTACAGGGCGCCATCTATGCATTTGAACATAGAAAAATTTATAAAGTAGGCAGATACGTAAGTAAAAAAAAAATTTTTTTTTTTTTTTTTAAATTTTGATTCCGGTCATTAGCCGAAACACTAGCTCAGGGAGTAGCAGAGACTTAATAATATAATATCTTATCTAATTATATTTCAATATTAAAAAATAAAATAAGCCACTGCCAGTAATTAACATACAAAAATTTATTTACGCATATATATATATATATAAAAGATTTAACATTATTATTTTAATATGTTTACTTTAACATTTAACATTATTTTTACTTTTATTTTAGATTTTTAATTTACATTTTAAAATTTTATACTATTATTAGTTCGCACAGATTTGTTTAAAAATGTTGAGTATAGATCGGTTACATAGATTCCACAGTCAAAAACATTTCAAATAAACATAAACGACCAAAATACAAAATCATTGATACCGTCAATTGCAGAGGGAAATTTATAAGTAACCCAATAGCATTCACCATAAGATGCTTGCATTAACACCAACAACTTAAAAGACATCCGAATAAATACATTTTAGATACTCACCGTAAGATATCAGTATTTACCGAATGTCTATATATATTCCGATCGAATATGGAAACCAAAAACATAATCAACCGGTAACGAACCCATGCAAGCGTCTATACCCAACTTAAATTTAATGCATCTTTATTTTGAGTGTCAAGTATGAATAGACTACATAGATTTGCATTTGAAAAGCAAATATTCAATCCTTGTTTAACCTTAGGCCAAAGGTTCCCAGTCAAACCAAACTTCAATCCATCTGATATATCGATGTGTTCAATGTAATACGAATACGGCAGCACAATTAGGTTAAGAGAAGAAACTGCTTCTCATCAGATAGGAATATTACATCTATCTGACGATGAGAGCAATAAAAAAAACATCGAAAGGAACAGCGTTCTACGTCTTATAATCCCTTCCATAGGCAAAACGGAAGTGTGCGGCATATAACAGCGATTCTGCCCATAGCGAATCTTGTACTACATCTACTAATTACACCAATATATCCAATCCATTGACCTAATTCAACTATGAAATGAATAACCTAAGATTACCCTCCCCTAATATAACTTTACAAATCTATATAGCCATTCACACTCGACTTAAGTTTAATATTTATATAACTAGTTTAATAAAAAACAGAAATCATAATAAAACTTAAAGAACAAAAAAATAAACAAATGGAAATGATTTTACAAAAGAAATACATTAAATAAAATTATAACTAATTAATAAATAACGTTGGTCAGATAGGATTCTATTTCTTAATTATTTTAAATATGGAAAGTTTTTAATTTAATGTTCATTAATTATAAAGATCTTACGGTTTAAAACAGTTCATCTTTATCTGTTGCTTGCCATTTGAACATGAATTCCCATGCCATCCTAAAAAGATTGGTTGAGTTAGCCATTGTTTTTTTTTATTTATTTATCAGGAGGTCTTTTAGTTTAGTTGGTCCTTAATGTAGAAAAAAAAACGATGTCATTTCTCCTTTTTTTTAACAAAACTGAAGGGATTAAAGAGTGCATCTTTTCAATCCCTTCTCCTTCAACTCCACACTAACACATATAGTCACATCATAATAACTAATTAATTCTTTTATTTTCAAACCTTTCCTTTTATATTAATTTTGTGGATTAACTCAACATTACGTCATGATGGTGAAAACCTTTTTGTTGAGGTCCAATTTCCCGATGGATTTCTTTCATTTGCTAAAAGTTTCTGTTGTTTTTCCTATCTGACCAATGCTCATACATTTAAATGCCCAAAGGCTAGTTTACTAATTAAAATAATCATTTCCATTTTACAAAAGATTAATTAATTTGTTTTCAAACTTACACATATATTTTTATCTCTAAATCTTTTCTAAAAATTTAGTTTTAAACTACTCTTTTTTTAATAAAGTTTTATTTTAATAATTATTTATCTGTGCGATTTTATATATATGTATGCGAGTTTAAGATGATTTTTTAATCTTCAGTTTTTAATTCTTAAAAAAGAAATTTTTATTTGCGAACTTTTTTTTTTATGTTTACTAATAAAAAATAATGTAACGTACATATGGGCCCGTTACAATATATATATATATATATTTTAATACATCATAATTTTTTTTTCTGAAATTGATTGCAGGATTAGCATTTAATAATGTACAGCTCTATAATTTAGCTACTCAATATTGTTAATAATTAAAAGTATTTATGGTCATAAGAATAAGATGTTATTAAATATTAAATATTCTTTTTTGAATTTTAAATAATTTCACATAGATAATATATAAGACTATGAATTAAAAAAGAGGCTTTATAATGGCCTTTTTTCTAATGTGATGAATAACAATTTTGTGATAGAATACAAAAATTTGTCAAGTACAAGTTTAGTTTTCCTTTCTCCTCCATTTTCCTGTACATTTGCACAGTGATATTCCATCTTTTTTCTAACGATATTGGAATTTTTTTTTAAACTTTATAGCTACATACATTTTCAATTGAAATCATAAAAGAAACTAATATTACTGAATATCACACCTCTTCTTCAATCTATATATATATAAATCATCACAAATTTCAAAATATACTAATTTCAACAAGTAATACAGCATTATGTTGAGACTTTGGATAAAGATACCTATAAGGAATTGATGATAATAATATTGAAGAGTTTTTGCAGTCACTCATGAAAGAATTTACTAAGAAAGAAATAATACAGCTGAATGAAGAAAAAAAAAATCAACAAGCCTGTCTAGAAAAAACTAGGATATCCAAAATGAGTGAACTAATTTTGTATCATGTGACTATAAACAACAATTTCAAAGAATTCGACTCCAACTTAGAATGCTCCATCCAATCGAAAAATGCCTTAAGTCAAAGAATAAAACCCCATAATATGTTGTTTAAAGAGAAAATAAATAAAAAAACAAGTCAACTTTTCAATTCTAAATTTTTACTCCAGAGATCCTAAGCTATCAACACGTAGTGTATCGTCGTCAAAAAACCCAAGATCATTAGAGAATTGTATTGGCAACAATAGACCTTTAGAATGAGCAATTGATTATTCAGAAAATTGAATGACGATGGGTGGTGAAATGAATGGATTATAAGAACAATACACTTCACTTTAAGTGATATTTTTTAAGATTTAAGTTGCATTATTTCGCATAAATATATCTTTTAAAGGTATATCTTCACAAGATATATATGAAATAATTTATACACACACACATATATATATATATATATTAAGAGTATGGTTCCAACCTATTAGAAACTAAGAGGGTTTGAAACAAAACATAATTAAAGATGTAACTAATCTATTAATGCTCTTTGTTTTTTTTTTCTTTTTTGTTATGTTAAGTTTACTGACTACAAAATAAAAGTAATTGTCAAGCATTGGTGGTCGAGACGTCAACGACAGCTGCTTTACAAGCAGTTGTCCCTGGTTAGTAGTTTCGCTTCCGGCTGATGCTATGACACGTGAGGAAAAAAAATATAAAAGTAATTGCTGCTCAATTTACCAAATTCCCGAATTTAGTATAAAAGAGCAACAAAAAAGATAGGATCTAATCTTCAAGTTATTATTATATTATTAATTTTTTTTTAAAAAAATCTTTATTAGAGATCACGTAAACAATGGAAATACAGCATTATATATAACACGCTCGTGACACAGACTAGGTTAAAAAAAAAAAGAAAGAAACTGAATTGTTTTAAACAAGAAAAGAAAATAATAATTTTCTTTTTTTTTTAAAGCTATCAACGTGCATTAAAATGATGCTTAAAATAAAACTAATGATCGATTTATGATTTGAAAAGTTTATAAAAGAAAAAATTATCTCCAAAAAGCTATTGGAAATGATTAGAGGAGAAAAAGATATAGAGATCAAGGGAATAATACATTTCCATAAAAAAGATTTATACTAATAGTTCAAAGAGAATAATTCATGTAAATTTTTATTACTCAGATGCAAAGCTCATAAGAAAAATTATTAGCTTGCTGAAGAAAAAAGCAAAAGAAGAAACAACTACACATCTTCTAATCTATAACAAATAATATTAACTCTAATGAATAATAAGCAATACAAAAAGATATGGGGGTAGGAAACTCATTAAACATCATAGATGGGAGACTGCCAGCCATATGCCTATGAATAATTCGACTTTATAAGCTAACAACATCAGTAACATCTTCAAACATAACAGGAAGGGACAGTATTCATTAGAATCATGGAGAATAAGGCAGTAAACAAAGAAATATCACAACTCTACTGTCAAATCATTGACCAAATACCTAGAGACATCCAGACAACAGCAAATGGATTACCAAATCCCAAGATCCAGGAATTTTCTTAATGTAGAAAAAACCAGCCATCTTATCATCTGTATATCCATGTGTTAAAAATAGCTAACTACATAGACTAACAGTTTCAATTATTCAAATTATATATGTACCATATCAAACCCATTTTTCTTCGTTGTATGACTCTTTGTTATTACGTTTTTTTTTATTATTGAAAGAATTGATGATCCAGCTCAACAATAATAAATCATAAATTATGTAAGGGGGGTCTCTAGATCAGCAACTATACTTTGATTGTAAGAAAATCTAGATGCTGATCCCTAGGACTGTATTGACTGACTGGTGTTGAGGTGAGATTTTATCTATAAAATATTAAATGCTCATATAGTACAGGAAAATTTTATATGTTTATTATTATTGTTAAGTTAACTTGATTATTATTTGTTATTCTGTATGACTGACTAAAGCTCTTGTATGAATGGTTATTGCTATGATGAACACTGGTAATATCAAGGGAATATTTCATACCCAAAAGTGACAGTTAGTAATCATGACACATCACCATTAAGGTCAGGGAATAGAAGGATTGGTCAGCAGGATGTTAATATTAAAATAATCATAGATTAAGTTGTTAGACTAATCAAATGGTTAGAGGGGATAATGGATGACCATCCCACATTGGGTCAAAGTTTAAGGAATGTTCATAATAATATATGAATTAAATAAAGGATTATCTGTCCTACACAAACATCAAATTGGTTTGTTTCAAGAGATTGTAAATCAGCCATAATAGAATAAATTTATTAATGATTTATTTATTTAATTAAAATTTGTGTATGTTTCTTCAATTATCCAACTTTCTATTATCAATGCCATATCATTTATCCAATTTTCCATTTCCCATGCCATATAATTTATCCAACTTTCAATTACCCAAGCCATATCATTTATCAAACTTTCCATTACCCATGTCATATCATTTACATAACTCAGATGTAAATATTTTAGTTTTATATCATGCTTATAATAATCATCACCATAACTTACTAGATTCATGTATATAACCATGGTTTGAATACTGAGGTGTAACAGAAATATGAGGGGAACCCATGACATCAAGAACCTAAAGGGCAATCATATTGTAATGATATATATCACAGTTGAACCAAGAATACCATCAAATGTGGTAGGTGCTTAAATTTATACCTTTGCCTCAGTGCACAGTGAAATGAATGGTGCATATGGCCATTTTGTTCCATTTCATTATAATTAATGACCATATATTGGGGTTAGACACTGATCAGTTGCATCATTAGGAATCTGGTTACATACTCAATACAGATGTTCCATTACAACTGGCATCCAATGTGTTGGGGCATAAACTCAGATGATTGTCATATCATACATTGTAAAATCTATATAATGATTGATTGTGCTTTCAACATCATAAATACCACACCACTACAATGATACCACTATGCAATAATCTTGAACCCAGGGGATTATCTCATCAAAAGTTGAATCTAGAAGTAGTACTTTTACATATTATGCAACGTCTACAAAAAATTAGAATTAAGATTATTTAATGAAGACCAAATTCAAGGAAATTAAAATGTTACAATAACATTATAGGTAAACTAACTTAATCAGTTGCATGTGGAAATAAGATAAATGGGGAACTAAAAAGCCCCAAAATAAAACATTTTTGCAGATCTTTGATAATGACTACAAGAAAATAGTTGAAAGTTGAAAATATGTGTATAACATATTGGAATATTTATAGCCTCATGAAAATATAAAGATTTTAAAAAGAAAAAAGGAAAAAAAATATTGAATGTGTTTTATTTATGAATGGATAAAAAATGTTACCTTAAAACGTAACAGTATTCATGTATTGTAGGAATATTTATTGTGTATATAATTTTAAAGTTAGTTTTATTAATAAAATGTACAAGAAAAAAATGGATAATATAAAAAGAATTATACAATAAGAAGATTAAGATTTTATGTATATTGATTTAGTAGATTATACTGTATTGTGATTACATATTCAAAGTTTTATAAATTGCCATTCATTTGTTAATGCATGTATCAAATCAAAAAGTGAACAAGTTGGTATGGTTATTTTTGTGCATGAAAATAGGTTTTTTAATATTTTTAATGTATTGTTATGGAAAAACATCGGTATATTGACAATGGGATTGTGTGTTTGTAAAACAATAATTCTATCGTTTAACTACAAAGCCATCATTTCTGACGTCAGTGCTTCCTTTTTTATTTCTTTTTAAGCTCAAGCCAGAATTTATCAAAGCAATAATGAGAACTGGCTTAGTAGACTGGCATCATTAGTTGGGATTTTTGCTTCAGTCGGTTCGGAACTGGATTTAAGTGATACATGATTTTTGGCTGGCAAAGATTATATGTTTAGGCAACCCGATTTAAGAATTTCTACTTACCATGAAAAGTGGAAGAGTCATAAAAATGTAAAAAATACCTGTCTCAAATAGTCTAACTAGGTTGTCATGTCTAGAAGATTACTCATTTTAATGGTATATAAAAAAGAATATTAATAATAATATCGTAATGGTGAAGCAAGAGGTCGTGGTAGCTAAGATTTAACATTAATATAACTGTTCTTCCCAAAACTTGTTTCTCAGAGGAAGGAAGTTTATTAGAACAGATAGACAGATGCAAGTGTTTTTAAAAAGATAAGCCAGTCAGTGAAAAAAAATGCATAGTGCTGAATTTGCTATAAAATCTAATTTAGTATTTTCTATTGTTGGAATATAAAAGATTAATAATCTTAAAACTTGAATTACACAATCATAATAGGACTCACATTATTAGTGCATTTGCTCAAACATTAGATTATTCAGAGGAAAACTTTTATTCTCTGTTGGATAGCATTATTAGAGAAATATCATTAAAAGATCGATTTTTTCTTTTTGGAGACTTTAATGCAAATATTGGTTCAAATAGTGGACTTTTACAAAAATTATTGGGAATAATAATATTGGTGCTATAAATTTAAATGATTTGTTATTGCTGAATCTGTGTACTTCACATGGATTGACTATTACAAGCACTTTGTTTAGGCAGAAAAATCTTCTACAAAGAAAACATAGAGGCATCTCCACTCAAAACAATGACATTAAATAGATTATTATTATTATTATTAGATGGCAGAATACAAGAGAAATTCACATTATTTGAGCACTTATAGATTCAGATCATTGGACTGTTCAGAGATTTGTGCCTTCAGCATTATAATTGCATTAAAACAGATATTCCAACCCTATTTGCAAGAAAATTGAACTTGTTGTTTACAAGAATCTATTATACTAAATTTCTATAGGTATTAAACACTAAAAGAGTTAATTTGGATTTTCAGGGCTAACGTATTATTGAGGCATGGAATTATTTTACAGAATGTGTTATGGATACAAGTAAATCTATTCCAAGGCTCAATAAACAAAATATATATTTATAAAAATAAAGAAAGAATCATTCTGACAATGATGTTATTAGTGATTTAATTAAAAAAAAACACGAGGCATTCTTTGCTTGCCAAAATAATAGATTAAACATGGAACTTTATAATAATATAAAGAAATGGGTGCAAATTTAGTACGCGATCTGAAGGCAAAAATTCAAATACTGATAATAAGGCTTAAAATGATTGGTGAATTAAAACTGCAAAGAAAATGCTCATATTTTCTGATCATGGGCATTCTAGATCCCTTTTTTTTGCTGCACCAAGAAGAACATCTGGATCTGAGTAACGGTATCACAATAAGATTAAATCTAGTAGTGATAATTTTTCATATAATAACATGGAAAAGTACTTTGAACATCTTTTGAAAAATGATACAAGAATTGATATAAGAACATGACTTTTTTAGTCATTTAGATTTAAATAAAGGCATATGGGTTAATAAATCGAAACAGCTCTTTGTAATATTAAAAATGGTAAGATGAGATGCCTAGAAATGTTTTAAAATATGGTGGACTCGTAAAATTGTGCCATCTGATCTTAAGAATGCTTTTATTATTCCTATTTTTAAAAATAAAAGGAATAGGACAGCAAAAATACTTTCAAAAATTTTGTTGAATAGATTGATTCAATATAAATTTAGGAATCAAGAAAAAATATTGATATGATTTTTGTTGCCAGGCAAATCAAGACAAATGTTGGGGGAAGAAATGATTTATATTTTGCTTTCATTGATTTGGTCAAAGCAACTTATTCAGTTAACAGGACAACTCTATGACGTTAGAAATTAATTAATTGTCCACCAAAATTTATTCATATTATACAGCTTCTATATGCTGAAATGAGAAGTGTTTTACTACAGGTCGAAAATATGAGGCAATTGAAATAAAAATTAATGTTAAACAAGCATGCGTTCTTGTTCCAACATTGTTTCCAATTTTTATGATAGTGACATTAGGAATTGTTTGTAGGTAGCTTAATCAGACAGGGATGAAGATACGATATAGATTTGGTGGTAAAATTTTTAATTTGAATTGGTTAAAAGCAAAAACAAGAACTTTATCTTCTTGGAATATGGACTTACAGTATGCTGATGAATGAGTTATTTTTTCCAGTTCAAAATATGATTTACGGAATATTTTTAATGTTTTGAATGCAATTTATAAAGATACATATTTATTAATTAATGTTCAAAAATTCATGTTCTTTATTAACCAGTAAAGGAAAAAAATTCTCAGCAACTTTCAGCTTGGGATGATTACCAACTTGAGAATGTAATACAAGTTTAAATATCTTGGTACTTGTATATGTAGAATGGTATACTTAGATGTTGAGATCCAATGCAGATTCCAATGTGTTATAGCTGCTTTTGACAAGTTAAAAGTTAAAATATTTCATCATAAGGAAATAACTACTACTAAGCTGTATATAAGCTTTTATTTTGCCTAATTTATTTTATGGATATAAAATTTGAATACGATATTATCACAATATAAAGTCATTAGAAAAGATTCATATAAGAATGCACTATAAATTTTAAAATTACAATGGCATGTTCATAAAACCAAATCAATACGTTTTTCAGCTTGCTGGATATGATATCGTTATTTCCAATATCGTAAAATTACATCTCGCTCTGATTGGACATGTAATACAAATAAACAATGGGATTAAGTCAAATAATTTTTTATTTTTGGGCAATATATATATTCTAGCACGTGTGTAGAGAGAGACATGACCTTAAAAGAAAAATCAAAGCGGCCTTCTTCATCTCACGAGACAAAGACGCCATAAATAAGAAGGACACGTGCTATGCTTTATCGAAGAAATGGAATTAGCATATTTGCATATCATTAAACGTAGTAGCAAGCTATGATTATGAAGGCAAGATCCTTTGAAAGCGCTCAGCTCGTTTGTTTTTAGTTATCTATTTTATATTAACACTTTATAGCTTTTGGGAACAGTTGCACTGCACACGCACAAGTGCTAGAATACAAATGAACAATGAAAGACTTTCCAATAAGATCTTTTACGGTGAACTTCAATATGGATTTCATCACTCCATCTAAGTTATAGTTAGAATTATCATAAAAACATTCTTAAAGTGTGCAGGGGTAAATACATCTATTGAGAAGATATGGTAGAGAACAAAATTCATTAGAGAACTACAATTAGAGAAGATGTAGAACTATTTTACGAAGAAAAGTTTTCTGCTGAGAAAAATAAAAGACAACATATAAAATATAAAGTCAACAGAAAAATGAACTAACATATCCCACATGTGGATGTGTTTGCGGTCGCAAAACTCATTTTAGAGTAATTCCCCCCCCCCTCTCTCTCTTTTGTCCAACGGACATACTATTTTTGAGTAGCTGTTTTATTATTAGTATTATTATTATTATTTTTCAACAATGACTCTTTAATTTTTCTTTCATTATAGTTTTTCTATTCGGGAAGAATCTTAATATTTTCTATATAATAAAAAATAAACTCACATTTGTTTTACAATCTAAGAAAACAGAGCCTTTTATTAAATCATTATTACTTTTATTTTTATAAGTTTATATATTGATGTTTTTTAAACCGTTTGTCAAGACTACTTCTTGATTGACATATGTATGACGTGCTGTACTTACATAAAATTTAATACACAATATTATTTTTGTTCAAAAGTTTATAATTTTGAATTATTTACCAACGTAATTAGATTGAACACAAATGAAATATTTTATAAATCTCTAAATTTTTAAAAAAAAATTTTGCCATTTTTTTATTATTAACTTTTTGCTCTGTAAAATAATATATTTCTTTTTAAATTGTCATGAAGTATAATATTATAATCAACTTCAATCAACTCTTTTGGAAATGTTTCAATATTTTGTGATTTATCACTTTCATAATGATGTAGTTTCTCATTGCAAAATAAAAAAAATCTAATAAGTGCCAACTTATTATATATATATATATATTAGTAAAAATTAGTCACATGACTTATATAGCTTGCATTACCAATATGTAATATATAAAGAGCCTGCTAATAGCTTTAAACAAGCTTATTTAATTATTTTTTAAAGATAAAAAATATTTAAATATGCTTGTTTAGAGCTATTAGCAGGCTCTTTATATATAAGTAAAACACTATTTTTAATAATGAGAAAACTTCTGGGTAAGATTTTCTTTAACAGTCTCTTTTAGAAGAGCAGAGAAGGAGAACACGGTATTTATCATTTTTTCTAATTGATGACATAGGTTTTGAATGTCTTCATTTTTGTTTTACCTCTACATAAAGAAACACCAACCAATATTATATGCGTAATTTGATTGGCTGCGGATAAGATATCTGAGAGAAAAACCTTAAGTTTCTTAATAAAAAATTTACTTGATTTAAATTCAAACCCAATACTCTAAGCATGATTGGTATATGCATTGTCTAAATATATATATAAGATGATTTGAAAGTTTCAATTTGAAAAAAAAAAAAAAAAAAATTCGATTGATTATTTCAATAGGACTTAACTATCAGTAATAGAAAATATAAATATTTAATCTAAATAGTTAAAATTATTTTTGTACAACAGTAAAATCAAAGTCTATATATATTCACATTTTTTATTTAAATTTATGCAAATTTTGCTATCAGTATCAATGCTATGATTAAGAAATACGATATTATAAAAAGGGTACTTACTGAACTTGACTAAGAATTTCGATTCCTTAGTTGTCGGGATGGCTGAAATATTCAATCCCTTGATATTTATTTATAATGTATGTACAAACTACGGAATAATCTCTATTGAAATGACCTGCATAAGATATAATGAATATCTCTCCGTAATGTACTGTGAAGAGTACTGGCTTGAGTTAGCTTACTATGCGGTTTTAATTGCTGTTTTCGAAATACCAGAAATGCAAACCATATATTCAAATATGATTCGTGAAGCTGTTAGATGGATGGGTTATAGAGTAAATAGTCATATATTTTTTCTGAGGAGAGTCCATGTGATTCTATGTGAACAGTATCGGCGTTTTCTTATGAGAGAAGGTTTTACTGATTCATTCTTGTCACAATTTTAATACAAGAATTATCAATTATTATGTGAATATGTTTTTGATTTTAATTTATCTTGATTTAAATTTAAAAAATACCATTTTTTGTGCCGTCCCACCACTCTCCTTTTAATTTTATTTAAAAAAGTATTTTTGCAAAGATTTCTTGTAATTAATTTTCTTCCCGTTGTTTGAAACAATTAAAATTGTAAACATGAATTAATAATATGTAATAAATGTTTTAACAACTGAAAATATTTGTATAGTTAATGATTAGTCATTTATCAATCTTTAAATTTAATTGTTTACGATTATAAATTAAAACAAGAACTGTTTCCAACTATTTATCGAAAATAAAACGGGCAATATCTACTAATAATTTTATTAATATATATAAAAGAAGCTGGATATGCTTCTACTAAGCAGTGTTTTCAAATACAAGCGTAATTTTAACAGCCTGTCTTAGTACCTTTCTCAGTTAATAGTTGAATCTTTAGTAAAAAAAATCTAGTTCTATTTTTTATTTAAATCTATCCTATAACTGAAACACAGGCTTATTATATACCTGTGCCTATATATGTAATATATAGGGTATACGAGCACAGACTTTCATACGACCACCACTCTCCACTCTATCTCATAACACTGATACATTTGAACACATATATGTCAAAAAGATCATCAGTTGGTCCAGATTACCATCTCTACACATATATGCTATAAATGCTCAGATATATATTAAGATAGCCAATCTTTATACTTTAATGGACAGGCTTCAATCTACTCCACACTCCAACTCTTCAACCATCCATCCAATTGAAAATCTGATGATAGACACAGGTATACAATAAGCCTGTGTTTCAATTATTACATAGTAGAGATGTCTGCCCATCCCTTGTATATATATATTAAAGGGATTATGTCCTGTACATGAGGGGTCAGATTGACTTTAGGTCAACATGGGTGTGACTAGAATCTCAGCCTCTGTATGGCATTTGAGCATTCCATCATCAGATTTTCAATTGTATGGACGGTTGAAGAGTTGAAGTGTGGAGTAGATTGAAGCCTGTCCGTTAAAGTATAAAGATTGGCTATCTTAATATATATCTGAGCATTTATAGCATATAGGTGTAGAGATGTTAATCTGGACCAACTGATTGATTGCTGGTTTAGCATAAAATACATATATTGGTGATTATTTATCTTTTCGACATATATGTGTTCAAGTGTATCAGTGTTATGAGATACATTGGAGAGTAGTGGGTCGTGTGAAAGTCTGTGCTCATATACCCTATATATTAAATCTATCTTTAAATCTGTATTATTTATTTACCAAAATTTTCGGATTTTTTTCTGTGCAGTTAGCCTATACATAATCTAGCTAACTATTCAAAACTGGTTTATATATGACAGTCTAAATTTTTATCTGCAGATTAAAATAATGATGAAAAACACTAAAAACATCTCCATGCAACATGAAACCTGGGAGATATTGTCTAGTTCTCAGTGTTAATTTTTGTATAGCTCTTACAATTTTTTTAGCCTTCATTTGCTTACTAAAATATAATATGGGTAAGTATATATAAAATATAATAAATAAAAGCGTCTTATGATGGAGAAATACTACATCCTACTTACCATGCCTATGATCTGATATAAGAATATGGTTTAAATGAAATTCTTTTCAAGAGGTTTCAAAATTTTCTCTCAGGTATCTCTCTATTCAACAATGTTTGGTAAAGAGAGATCCAATTTTTCTTAGCCAGAAAGCAAAACAAATATTGAAAACTACAAAAATATATCACTATCTGTTAACTGGCAAATCTGGTGAGCCATGTCTTCTCTTTTACTGTTTCTCTGTGAAAGTCTATGTAATGACCTAGGCCATGCTGTAGGTTATTTATGTAAAAAGTGACTTTACCTTATCATTATCTATACACTTTGCTCGGTTTGGTGCAGTTGGTAGAGGAGCTAATCGCAGGATTGATTCTGGAGCTTGAACTTTTTATGAATTCCCTAGCAATAAAGCCCTATATGTAATAAGGTTTGATCCGCCACATATAAATGCTAGATGTTTGATTTGTTTATATGGGTTAAATGAATGCTAACTTTATTGACACACGGATGAAGAAATGTTTATGAGTTTATTTGTATTTATTAGTTAACATGTATATAATATGTACGATTCTTGAGTATATATATAGAGAGCATCGAAAATATGTACCTATCATCATCTAGTTCTTTTCAAATTGCATTCTATATTCTTCTAAGATACGGAACCGAGAAAAAAACATACTGACTCTCTTATTATTATACATATATACATGCTATAATCATTTTTCTTTTCTCGGATGAGTTAAAGTATGGATGTCCAACAAGTCGCTCGCAAGGCCGTTTTTGGTCGATCGCGAGCCAATCTGGCAAGAGCTGTCGGGTAACGGGTGAAACAAATTAAGTCAAGATTTTCAAGTTTTTTTGTTATTTTTGTTCTGATTGTTTTTTCAATTCTAGATAGGTGAAGTCCATTAAGCCGTATCATTATTGAAAATAAAATTTTTAATCTTGATTTAATGTAGCTAATTTGAATTAACAAATATTGTTTATAATTATTCATGTTGCTTTAATTCCCGCAGACATGAGTTTTTGGCCCGTTAAATAATTATTTTTTACTAAATAGATATATAAAAATGGTATGTATTTCACACCTCCCTCCACCTAGACTACGCATATGACAACAAGTTGATTGCCTATGACAAGAAATCGATCGCAGCACATTTTAAAAATAAAAAGTAGATCTTATGAACACAAAGTTGGCCACCCCTGACTTAAAGCATTAAACATTGAATCGCCCATTAGAAACGTGAGAAAGCAATGATCAACTTTTTTAAATAAATACTAAGATTGTAC
Source organism: Epiperipatus broadwayi (assembly GCA_028023455.1). Lineage (NCBI taxonomy): Eukaryota > Metazoa > Onychophora > Udeonychophora > Euonychophora > Peripatidae > Epiperipatus > Epiperipatus broadwayi. The sequence continues at coordinate 985,425 of JAQFVV010006271.1, forward strand.
CTAGTTAGCGTCAAAGTCGAATATATTATTTACAATCAAATCTATCTATCTATCTATCTATCTATCTATCTATCTATCTATCTATCTATCTATCTATCTATCTATCTATCTATCTATCTATCTATCTATCTATCTATCTATCTATCTATCTATCTATCTGTCTGTCTGTCTACCTGCCTGCCTGCCTGTCTGTCTATCTATATATCTAGCTATCTAGCCATCTACCTACCTACCTACCTACCTCCTACCTATCTATCTATCTATCTATCTATCTATCTATCTATCTATCTGTCTATCTATCTATCTGTCTATCTATCTATCTATCTATCTATCTATCTATCTATCTATCTATCTATCTATCTATCTATCTATCTATCTATCTATCTATCTATCTATCTATCTATCTATCTATCTATCTATCTATCTATCTATCTATCTATCTATCTATCTATCTATCTATCTATCTATCTATCTATCTATCTATCTATCTATCTATCTATCTATCTATCTATCTATCTATCTATCTATCTATCTATCTATCTATCTATCTATCTATCTATCTATCTATCTATCTATCTATCTATCTATCTATCTATCTATCTATCTATCTATCTATCTATCTCTATCTATCTATGCATAAGATTAATGTCAATATGAAATGCAGTTTGAAAATTTCCGTGCGAGAATTTGAATGGTAGCTATAACTGTTTTTAGTGGAACGTTATATATATATATAAAAAGAGAGAGAGGATAGTAAGACTTTATTAAATGATATAGATTTAATTAAACACTAAAAAAAATTGCAAACATATATACAGCATTCAAGTTATTTGAAATATTTCTAGGTTTTAATACGAATGTTAGCAGCATTTAAGCAAGATTCAGATCGAAACTTATGCTATAATAAAAACTTGCAAATTATTGGAATTAATTGACTAATTATTTGAATAAAACCAAATCATATCACCCTAGTCTTAAGAGATATGATAAAAGCAAAGAAAGTACAATTTATTGACAAAATAATTATTTTTGTCTTATTCAAGAGGAAATAGGATAGACTTTAGTTTTTATTGAGATAAAATGCAGCAAGAAAAAGTAATAGCTATCACTTCTACTACACTTTATTGTCTGTAAAATTTGGATTCTATAATTATCTATACGTTTATATACTAGTCACTACATATCATCATCATATTCAATAGTTGTCGATCCATTTCTGGATAGTCCTTCCATGTTCAATATAATTTCTCTATTCGATTCATCACATGTATGATTTATTTGTAGATTTTTTAAATCTTATGAGATTTCAACTATGCATGGATCTTTTCTAGCTATATATTTCAAATTAATTCTGGTTCAGTCTCATTTATTCAATGATACCAAGGATATTTGTTTGCTTTTGATCTCTTTTTGTTAATCTCAACATACATCTCTCAATATTTCATTGAATGCTCTGAAATCTTATTATTGCTTTTCTGTTAAAAATCCAAGTCTGATCCATATGTAAGAACTAGTAAAATACATTTATTAAATTTTTTTTATAAACAACTAATCATATTGCCATTTAATATTAATTTCTAATCAAAAACACTTTATCAAAATTTAATTTTATGATTATTTTTGTCCATTATTTTCAATCTGTATTAATAATTTAATTAAGAAATTAAGAAATTTGTAGTTATTGACTTCGACTAATTCATGACTTCACTCTTTATTTTCTTGGAAAAAATTGAACCATTAGTATGTATCTTTAGATTTATATTCATATTTTTATTTGACAAATCTTGCGATATTTTAAAAACTTTAAAGCATTGTTTACAAAAGCAACCACTTCATCTGTAAAATATCCATGTCCTAAATAATCTCCATATATTTCATTTCTTTGGGTTTTTATTTTAATTCACAAATACTTCTTGTAAACTATTATAAAAATTTGTAGATAAATTATTTTCTTCTGTGCTCTAAATAATATTATTTTTTAGTATAAGCATATAATTTATAAACTTGGTCATGTGACATATGACTTGATTTCATTATAATATAATTTAACGTTTAATCTGCATTTTGACAAACATACTTCAGAATATAACAATATCCTGGATCTATAATATCTTGATGTTAAAAAGATTTAATTACTACATAAAAAATTATAAATCTACAAACCTAAATAATAATGGCAACTTTTATAAATTGATTCTTTCTATAACTTCTTTGAATACTTGGATGTGGTACACTGTGCTTATTCTTTTGGTTTGTTTGAATCCAAAGTTTGCAGTAGAAGTATTATAATTACTCTAAAGATTTTGTACAAAACTAATATCAGACTGATATATTTGTAACTTCTAATAACTTTTTAAATTTTTTTTATTAAGTTTAGTAATACTATTGTGTTCGCCAATCATATGATATATCTTTATCATTTAGATATTTGTTATAAACTTGGCCAATAATTTTTCAACTTTTCCATCTACTTCTTTTAAGATATCAATAATAATTTATTTGCATCTCCTTTATAGCCTTAATTGTGTGTCTTATTTCCTTATTTAATATACTTAGCAATTCAAAATATGGAATAATTGGAGGGACAATTTTATTTCTCCTTCTATATAATTCCTTATAGAACTTTTCAACATATTTTAGGATGCCATCCTTTCTTTAGTTTTAGAAAGAATTACATATTTTCTTTTTACTGATGAAATAACTTTCTTCCATTATCAAAATGTTTTATACTATTGAATTTTTTATTCTGAAAATAGCTTTTTTTGCTAATTGAAAGTTATATTTTTGATATGATTTTCATACAAAATGTTTATACTATTTTACAAAACTATAAATATTCAGTTCTTCTAAATGAATCATTTATAATTATTTTCGTAATCCTTCTTCCTTTCATACATAGTTCTAGTCTCAGTTGAAAATTTACCGAAGAACTGCTGTTTTTTTGTATCATCTATATTTGTGGCAGTTTCTAATAGAAATTTTTTACTTAATTTGAATTATTTCTAACTCTGTCAATGCTTGAAACAATGAAAAGGAATGATTCTAAAGGATAAGAATATAAACAGTTATTACAAGTTTTTTTTTCAATAGTTTTTATCTATAGTTTTGCTTAGCACAAATTTTATGTCTCCTAATGGATGATCCCTTCCTGTTATGAATCCTTTAAAAATATTTTCTGTTAGTCAAAATGTAATCCAATTCCATTTGAATTGTTTAATGTTAATTTCCGATTAGCATTTTTCTCAAAGAAGGAATTAATAATATACAATTTTTTTTTATCTGCAAATTTTCTAAGTTTGGTTCTCTTTCATTTCTGTCAAATTTAGGCATAACATTTTTATATTTCAATTGTTTTCTAATACAAACTTTTAAAAATCCTATGACAATTTTAAAAAGTTATTCGATATGATTAAAAACATTTTATACATTTATATAAAAATCATCTACTTTTTCATCATTACGAGAAATTGTGATAGACATGTAAATCTAGATTATCTTCACAAGATATTTTACATTAAATTGAATAATTGCACAGTATCTGATATATCTTAAATCTCCAAACAATATTTTTTTCACTTTTTATTTATGATTAATCTCATTTCATTTGTGCTTTCAATATTTGTGCCTTTGTAGTAAGAGTATATGCTCAATTTTCAAATCAGTTACCTTTGCATTTCTTTAACTTTCCATAAAATTTAACGATGAACTACGTAATGTCAGATTGTGATTCTTCCAATTGAAATTGTGGATAATTAAATAAAAACATCAATTAACAAAAAGCGATAATACGTTCATTTATTTTTCTGGACTGACAGTATATAAATTTATGTAGATTGTGACAAATCATTATTTATTCTAAAGAAAACATGATTTACACTTTCTGCCACCACCTCCTATATTCATGGGACATTATCTTTATTACTTATTAAATTGTCATATCTGACCCTGCCTTCAGAAGTGGACTATTCCAGATTCCTTGCTTGATTGGCTAGCACCCAGTTGCTATCCAATGGGATTAAAACCTTCACTGGGATTCGTGCACCGAATCCACGTGTTTCCAGTAAGGTAGGGGATCAGCCTTTAAATATTCAACCTTTTGGAAGCAAGGCAGAGAACAATTACGTCTGTTAACCTGAATGACAGAACGTGCTCTTCATTAAACCTTCTGCCATTAGCAAAGGTACTTATCTAGTCATTATTGAGACGTCCACGCAGTGAGGCAAGTCCACATGTGGACTGGAAACTGCTATAGAGCAGACTAGAGGCAAGCTAACTACATAGCTGGAAGAGTCTTCACCAGAACTCACGACAACGCAGGCTAATCAGGAAACGAGTTCCTTACTCCGCACGTCTATCTCAGCATTGAAGCATATCAACTGTATTTGTACATTTGTTTAACTAACGTGTGTATATATTTTGTACTAATAAAGTGTACATATTAATTGCTGAATAGTTGTTCTTTTTGTACCTGTTGGTTTGGAAACGAACCTGCAAGCCTAACCAAACACAACATAAATATTTGTTTATCTTAATGAATTGCCCATGATCTACCATAGTTTGGAAGAACTTATTTTTTTTCTGCACATTAAACGACAAACAATCACATTTCGTCAAGTGTTGGTGGCCGAATGGTTAGCACAGCTGCCTTACAAGCAGTTGTCCCGGATTCGCTTTCGACCGATGCTTTGACACATGAAAAAAAAAAAACAATCACATGTTTAAATAAATTGTTATATGGTAAGCCTGAAAATTGAATAAAGAATAGATACTTTAAAATAATAATTTCATAAAATAATAATAAAAAATGTGACAGAAATCTGAAATATATCACGATTACATTTCAGTTCCACACCAATACAAATAAATCTGAAATATATCACGATTACATTTCATTTCCACACTAATATAATGAATCACCTTTATATAGTATTAGATCAATAAAAGCACAAATTCTCTTTATTCAGGATGCCTATTTGTATATAATTCAGTTTGAGGTTAATATTTATTTAGCCCATCCCTTATCCTTTTCCAAGATATAAACATATTTTGCATGAAATATCTATTAGTTGCATGGAAGTAATTTATGAGTTTTCTTCTTAAAACAAAAATTTACATTGTTTAATATTTATAATATATTACAAAAGTGAAAATATACATTTTATAAAATGTTTAAAAGCGAAAAAAAAAGAACTGTTTACAAATTAGTTAATATATTAAAATACGTTAGTTAACGACTATATAAGTGAACTTAAGGTCCTATCAATGTTCACTGCTTATTAGATCTCTTGTATTAATTCACCTTTTTTTCTTTTACATTAATAAACACAATTTTTTGCAAATTAAAAATAAAACAATCTAGATATTTTTTAGGTGTTGGGGGAAGGGGAGAATACAATCATAAGATAGAGGAAGATTAACAAATTTGAAATTATGAAAGCAGAACATTGATCATAGGCATTGAATTTTTAATGAACTGATTATACAATAGAAGATACAATGTATACTAAAATTGAAATCTATTAGGTTGTGTGCTTTAACAGGAAATGAGCGTAGATTTAAAACTTTCAGGACAAACTGTTAGCTGAGTAACATAAAAAACGAATCAGTTTAGTTAACAGAATGAGAACCCATCCTCAACATGGTACTAGAGCTGCTTGAATATTCCGTGACTTAATATGTAATCAGTGATAATATAAGTATCAAGCGGAGATAACCACAATTGTAATTAGTACTTAGAATATAAATAAGCAATGAAATATAAATGTTATGACCTGTGTTATTTAAAATTTACTCATTAAGATGTTGACCATGTGTGGTTTAGTGCAGTGGTAATGTGGAGATTCTGAACTCAAAGTGCACAGCTTCTAAGCCATTTCTTTTGCATGCAGTGTTCTAACTCTCCTGAGCAATAATATTAAGTCACTGGTATTTTTATTAGGATGTTTCAAAATAATTTAAAATCATCTAAATCCTAATAATGTGTGAATAAGTATAAGATATTACTGGAACTTATTATAATAGTTATTAATCAAAAATAATCTCTGGGTTGAAAGTTTCATTATATAAATTTTGATGCAGAAGATGTCACAGAAATCAGCGAAACAAGATAATGATGATAAATTAAGATGGCTGTTCTGTGTTCACTAGTAATTTTATCTGGTGTTCCTTACTTAAATTTGCTTCTGCAAAAAAAAAAATCTATGTTTTGGTAAATTTTAAAATATATTTTTAGTTACTGCTGTCATATTAAAATAAATTAACCAAGGATAACATTTTCAGAAATTCCGTGGCTTGTAAGCATTTAGAAATTAAATAAGGACAACATTTTCATAAAACCCACGGCTTATAAGCATCTAGAAATTATTATTTTTCAAAGATAAAATTTTAACAGTTGATAAATAGATATCTTATTTTTTATATTAAATAACTGATTATTGGGGAGGGGGGTGATTCTAAATCAGGCAATCAAATCTAATCATGTGTAATGATCCCCCCCCCCCAATTTTGGTAATAACAATTAAAGGATCATGTTCATTACAAAATATTTTATAAGTAGAGTCTAATTAGTTTTAATTAACTTTGCAAAGTGTTAGGAATTAATTTAATGATTGCATTGGGTTAAAGAATTACACTAAGGAAAGATGGAAAAACAGCAAAAGATTGAGTTTCATTGGTAATACTTCTCTTAGTTGAGAAATCCAAATAATTCAGTTATCTTAAATTAAATAAAATGTAAAAAATAATTTTTTTAAAAGAATGTTTTTATATAAAGAGCCAACAAAAATACAAAATGACAAAGTAATCAACAAAGTATTCACCTCTTGGTCAGTTTGCCATTCTTGGAAAATATCAAGATCTTGAGAATCTAGACTTGTTATAAAACAATTGGAAATTGCAGGAATATTGTAGTTTTATAAAAGCATTTGAGGTTCAGCTTTTATAAAGTAGCAATATTCCAGTAATTTCCAATTGTTTTATAACAAGTCTAGATTCTTAAGATCTCTGATATTTTCCAAGAATGACAACCAAGAGTTAAATTACTTTGTTGATTACTTTGTTATTTTGTACTTATTTACATAAAAGCATTATTTTTTTTTAAAAGAATTACATCTTATTTTTTTACTTTTTAGTAATACTTATATATTATTTTTAATAATGGTTAAAACTGCAAAAAATCTGATGAAAATTATAATTTAATAGGATGTGAAAATAAGAAAATTTGCCCTCTAACAAAAAAATTCTAAATTTCAATATCGTGAGCATCTACTATATAAAAATATTATTGTATTGATTGTTAATTAATTCTCTAATCTTTTTAAATACATTTATTATTTTTTACACAAAATATTTATGAAATATTAATTATTTCAGAATACTTTTTCAGATTTTAATAAAAATATTTACTTTTAATTAATTAAGTATGTGTTACATGAAAATATTAACAAAATTTTACACTACAAATGTAATATTTTCACTGGCTCATTTAGTAAGATTTTTACTGAGAAATATAAGTATGTGAGTTTGAGTTCTAAAGGTAAATCAGTTTTCTTTCTTTTTTAAAAATTTAAAAATGTGAACATTCCAGTAGAAACACAGATAGGGCAAATTAATATAAAAGCATTTAAAATCTAAATACATTCAACTGCTAATACTAACACATAGTTTAGTAAAAAACAATGTTTCTAGCAATATTATTTTCCTTTCTTTTTCAGGTCTTGATGGTCTAACTAATAATAATAATAATAATAATAATAATAATAATAATAATAATAATAATAATAATAATAATAATAATAATAATAATAATAATAATAATAATAATAATAATAATAATAATAATAATAATAATAATAATAATAATAATAATAATAATAATAATAATAATAATAATAATAATAATAATAATAATAATAATAATAATAATAATAATAATAATTCAATTCAATTCAATTTATTTACTGTACAAAACTACAGCATTAAGCCAATTACAGAATTGCACTATAATAACTATACAATAATATACATAAATAATATACATAAATGAGTAAAAATGATGAAAATAATATAATTATATGCCATACTTTTTTATGAGATAAGTAACAAATTTTTTAAAGTCTAAAGAAAAAAATATTTTCATTAATAAAATCATGATTATAGATATTAGGCAAACGAAACAGAGGTGAAAATTTTAATATGTTAGAGTGACAAACCTTAATATAAAATAAAGTAAATGTATGTGTTTTATGTAAACAATTATTAAAAGCAATATTTGAAATTGTGTTAGTTAATATAATTTTTTGATTCACAAGGTTATATACAATTTTAAGATCTCTCATTTTTCTTCTAATGGATAGGGATAGATAATGGTCTTTTAATTTAATGTACTTAGAAAATTTGTCATAAACCAATTGAATTTTAATAATATCTCGTTTGGAACTGGGATTCCAAACAACAGATCCATATTCTAAAATTGGCAAAACCAAAGAGAAAAATAATTTATATTTTGTAAAACTACTAAATTGTCTATCATGCCTTAAAATTGCACCCATAATTTTAAAAGCCTTATTTACTACATTTTCAATATGATGATGAAATGATCCATTGCTTTCAAAAATAATTCCAAGGTCTTTCTGAATATCAACAAATTTTATATTATGATCTTCAATATAATAAGGACAAATTATCATTTCAGATTTTTTGGAATAAGAAACTGTTGAACACTTATCCATATTAATATCCATTTTATTATCTCTACACCATTTCACAAAATTATTAATATCCATGTAATAATATGCAATCATTAATTGAGTTTATATTCCTAAAAATTTTACAATCATCTGCATAACACAAAATATGCAAAAATTCTAAACTTTCTCCCAAATCATCAATATAAATGTTAAACAATAATGGTGCAAGGATACTGCCCTGAGGTACTCCTATATTACAATAATATGGATTAGAAGAATTATTCTTAAACTTTACATAAGCTGTTCTCTTTTTAATAAAAGATTCAAACCATGCAACCAAATTATAGGAAAAACCTAATTTATACATTTTGAAAAGCAACCAGGAATGATCCACTTTATCAAATGCCTTGGATAAATCAAAATAAACAACATCTAAACGACATTGATTTTCAAAGGCATTAGCAATGTGATCAGTTATTGTTAAAAGATTAGTTTCAGTTGATCTTCCAGGTAAAAACCCATGTTGCACAGGAAACAAAATCTTATTTATGTCATTAACAATTTTCTTATAAACACATCTTTCAAATATGCGTGCAACTGTATGAAGCACAGAAATTGGTCTATAATTATTAACATGATCTTTTGAACCATTTTTAAAAATAGGTATAACTTTGGCAAGTTTTAGAGAGTTAGGAAAAATACAATTTTTAATGGAACAATTAAGAATATAACATAAAGGAGCAGCAATATATTCTACACAACCTTTATAAATAAAAGAAGGAATATTGTCATAACCTATACTTGAATGCGTTTTGAGTTCTTTGACAGCTGATATAATATCACTATTGTTGAAACAATCGATAGAAATATTATTATTATTATTATTATTATTATAATAATAATAATAATAATAATAATAATAATAATAAGTCTCGCAGCAAATGATGATTTTAACGGATCGTTGTTTACAGAGATCTTAGGAGTTTAACCAAAGAAAACACTTAGGAATGTTTTTAAGAAAACCAACACATCTTTGACTTGCAGTTATATATATATATATGAACAGTAAGTATTGGACAATCCAAATTAATTTGTATTTTAACTAAATAGATATTTTTATGAATTGTTTTGTTAAAAATAATATTCGTTGCTCAACGTAAAAAGCATTACAATGGCGACACCCGGTCATGTGACCAGCAGAACGGCGCCAATATGCTATCCAAGCCTATGCAAATTACAGGTGAAGCAAAAACATATGCCAACGTAGCTAAAAATAATTTACAGGAAAATAATTTCCTTCGGAAAAAAATTATTTACAACAAAAAGAACACAATCAAGTTCCAATTTTAGAAAAAAATAAAGTTTTCCATCGCTCGAAAAATAAATACTAATGATATTTTGCAGCTAGATATACAAACGCAAGAAAATCAATGCCCCCCTACCGCCCAGTGGAATAATGAGGATTTGAAAATAATATGTGAACAGTTTAATAATACGATCCCACGTGGCCTTCATACGTCTTTCAAAAGATTTTTTTCTCCTCGTTCAATAATATTATCAGCTACAGATGCAAATTTATCGCTATATAAATTTCCTAGAAATTTACTTTATGAAGCAATAACACTACACGGACTTTGGGATAGCATACTAAGGATTGCTGACCATCCTAACTCACGGTATTTAATCCTCGAATTTTACCAAGAAAGCCAAAAAACCCGGTTTCAAACCACCATTAAAACTTTAGGCAACTATGCACTCATTGCAGTAGATCCAGATCAACATAACCAGATTACTGGCATAATCAAGAATGCATACCTTGGATATGACATCAAAATCTTTCAGAAAATGATGCAGCCATTTGGAAAAGTCACAGCATTCAACCCAATTTATCTGAAAGATACGCCAGTGCTTGTATACAGCAATAGCTTTGACTTCAAGCTGAGATTGCATCCAGAAATAGATCCAAACAATATTCCTACACAATTTGCAGATCAGGAAGCCATGCTGAGCCTCTTCATAAGAGGGCTTAAACCCATATGCTACACATGCAGGAAGCGAGGCCACTTGGCAACGCAATGTGACACCAAAAAGAATCCACAATCGCAAAAAACAAATGGAGTGGCCATCCAAACACATACTGAAGACAGCAACCATATATATAATGATAGCATAAATCCAAATATGTACAACAATATGCAAACAACTTCTCCACCTGAAGAAACACTCTCACTCCCTCTCATTAATCAAAATTCCAATGAGGAAAATAAAAACACAGATGAACTAAATAGCGACCATCTGAAAAAACAATGTAATAACAGAAAGAGTCTACAATCACAGCAAACAAATAATCAGCTCAACCACACACAAATGGAAGATATCAGCCACACTAACATAGTCAAGATAAATTCAGATATGAATAACCAGATGCAAACAACTTCTTCATCTAAAGAAGATCAAACTACAAAAAACCAAGACAACAGTATAAATGAACCAAACAGAATGCAGCACTTAAATCCAAATGTCACACAAGCAATTCAAAATAACACAAGCAACTTTCAAAACATACAATGCATGAATGATTCAAATATTAACCCAACTGAAATATCACAAAGCAATTACAGTGAAACACAAAGTACCAATAGAACAAACATCACACACACAATAAAAAATAACACATCAACATATATCATGGAAGCAATCATGCCATGCCTTCCACAAGTTGAAGTAAATACAATAGAAAAAAAGGGCCAGGTCACCCAAAAAGAAGCAAAAACAATAAAAAACCAAAAACAGAAGAGGACAACAATTCATAAACAGAAGAGTACAACACCGCATCATCATTAACCAGAATTCAAACGGATGACTGGTCACCAATGGACATCACTTCTATCTAACCAACCAATTAAAACTCCAACAATGTACAGCTCATACAATGAAAACCAGTCACTAACATATTTTGAAATGTGAACAATCCCAAAATACAACCATAATGAAAGTCAAAATAACAGCTTTTAATGTGCGGGGTTTGAACTCGGCAAACAAACTGCATCAACTTAGAGAATGGACCAAAATCACACAGACACATATATTGGGACTTCTGGAAACAAAATATATAGTGGATCACAGATTGACCCAACAGTGCATCTTCGCACTGAAGGCTTCTTTGCATGCTCCAGGGACATGTCATCACCTGCGGGTGGAACTGGCCTACTAATAACCCCAGCTTGCCCATTCACATCATTCAGAATCATATATATCGATGCAAACTTGTTGATACCTACATTTCATCACCATGCAAACACTCTCAACATAGTTTTCACCTACATCCCACCTGGAAACGTCATCATATCAAACATAATACTCACCATCAATTCACTGCTAGCATCAACTCCTTACCCAACTATCATCATGGGAGATTTTAACATGAAGTACTCAGATTTCATCTCAAAATGGCTGCATCAAATTGCAATACCACTCATGAGTGCTGAAGGTTTTTTACCACCAAACACAGTAACATTCCATAATAACCGACACACATCTTTAATTGACCTTTGCTTCTATTCACCAATGCTGCATCATTACTTCAGCCTCAAGCTCAATCCATCCCCATTCTCAGATCACTCTGCTCAAACTGCAACACTTGATCTAACTGAAATTCAGCCAACTACACTACCACTTGGGAAAACAATGAGAATTCTAATACCAGCATCCACTCCAGAATCCCTTTTTTCTGAAACATATATTATGCTCCATAAACTTGCAGGACTACAACTAAGTGCTGTGCAGAGATATCAGGCATACATAAATATACTTTCATTCAATATTGACCATGTCACTAAAAAAAAACCTCCACCCTCCAGGCTATTAGCTCTGGCAGATGAACTTCACAAGAGGATAACAATGTCTAAACCTACTCAAAATACATATCAGCATATATATAAACTCATCCAGGCATATAACAGCACATGTGCAGCACTTAAAGATTATTTAGCGATAAAAAAAAGCAAAATCTGCCTCAGTCAACAACATACATGGACTAGAGGCTACATCAGATGGGCCATGGGTTTTCCCTCCACCATTAGAGTACCTATGGCACTTCAAATTGGAACAACTATACATGCAGCACATAACATGATTGAACCTATTTATAAGCATTTCAAACAGAATCTTCAGACACATCAACTCTTCAACCCACCCCGATTATTTTGGATCACCTGAAACAAATACACAATTTACCATTAATGAATTTGCTTTGAAGCTTGCCACTCTGCCCAATGCCTGTCATCCAGGCACTCATGGCATACCAAAATTTGTGTACGAACACCTTAGCCATACAACTAATCAAGTATTATGTAATCTTGCAAACTATCTCTCACAAAAAATATACAACATTGAAAATCTTTATCCAATTGCAATAGTACCATTTAATAAGAAACCAGCTCCAATAACCACCCTTAATAATATTAGGCCTATCTCCATGTGCCCAATAGCCATCAAGATCATTGAGAAAGTCATTAAAGACAGGATTGAATCATATCTGCTCCCATTGATTTCACCATATCAGTTTGCAAGAAAGCAATCATCTACAGGACAGGCAGCACTTCTTTTCAAAGCTGTATTGGGATCGGTGCGAGGCCGGAAAAATACAGCCCAGTTGCAGTTCAAATAGACATTGAATCAGCTTTTGATTCTGTGGCAATCGAGATATTAATTAAAATGTTGGCTGCCACTGCAATACCTCGCACTATTTTATATGTTATAACCAACTTGTTGTTAAATCGGGATATACATATTACACTCAGTGGCAAAAATTCTGAATCTTTTACTCCAACACAATCAATCTCACAAGGATCCCCCTGAGTGCTTTACTTTTCACCTTTTACATCAACCCTCTATTAATAAAAATCCAGCAAACATTCATTGGCATCCAAATACCAAACACATCTCAGCAGGTAACATGTATCGCTTATATGGATGATATAACTGTCTTCTTCCCATCTAAAAAACACCTACCAGCCTTGCATACAATACTACAAGAATTTGCAGCTACACACAAACTCAGGGTCAATCTAAATAAGACGGCAGTTTGGTCTCTTTATAATGCAAAGCAGTACATGGGCATGTATGGGGGAAAGCCATCTGCTTTCTTGGGATTTCCCTTTTATATGAGTGCAAGTGCAATGAGGGTCAAGATCCAGAACAAACTCAAAGAAGAAACAGAGCGAATTACTACTTCTCTCTCAAAGGCATATCTTTCAATATACTCCAAGATCCAGCTATTTAACCAGCTAGCCATAACAAAAATCACCTATTACTCACCCATTATCACATTTTCTAAAGGTTTTATTAACAAAATCTCTTCTCTCTGTAATAAGCTCTTGTGGCAGAGGAAGACTGTGTCAATATCTGCAAAACAACTTACCAGACCACCTATTCACAATGGACTAGGACTTCATAGTATTTATATTTTCCATCTACAGAAGGCCACAAACTTAATAACATCCACAGTCAAACACTTTCCAATGCTTGAATGCCTACTTCAAATAACACCAACAGATAGACCACCCCCTGCTTATGACCAACTAGCATCAATGATCAATCATATAAAAACCACAGCTCCACAGATATCTCTTCAGACAATATACAAGCATTCACACTGGCAAATTTATTCATTAATCCATCCAAATCCAACCCATGACACCAATCTGACAATGCTGAAAATCAATAATCTACAATTACTCCGTAAGTTTAAAAAATGGTCACTGGAGCCAAAGTATTTTGATTTTTTGCTGAGACTAAACCTACAAGCACTGCCCACGACATATTTTCTGAGATATTGGAGACTATACACTAACATTGATCCTTTTTGTCCCCTGTGTCACAGGGTTGAAGAAACACAGGAACGTCTATTCTATCTTTGTCCGGCACTAGACAGAATTCGAGTTATTATGATAGGAGCATATATACAATCTAACACAACCCTTCAAACAATCATTAATTCATATTGCAAAGGCTCTATTCCATCAGTCCGTGCAGCCACTTTTATGCTTTATGCATACTGACTGGTGCACTAGATGCACATTCACTCTAGGTAACAACACAAGGTGACATCCATCAACTTTCAATATCAAACTGGCAAAACTACGAGTCAGAGACAATAAAATTGCACATCCAGACATCTATGCAGCAACCTGGTCACTGATAACACAACAATCAAACCTCTAAGATGGCTCCCAATAACCAAAATCTATGCCCTCAACCAATATATATATATAAAAAAAATGTGGCAATTATCTACAAATAAAAAAACAGAATGTTGTCTTTGATTGCATAATATTAATATAAAGGACAGTAACAACAAAATCAGACCTCAAATACTGGAAAGCAAACTAAACCCAGCATGGCAATATACATCAAAGTTGAAGTTTTGCAAATTGAACAATGATAACCCAAGACTTTGGAGAACTATGATTACAGCAAACAGCACTCATAAATGTAACGTATACATATGTATTTTCACCCCCCCTAACAATGTTTAAATATCTTTCCCTCCTAAGTTAAGTTCCTTTTTTGTACATCACAGATACCAACTTAAACTTGGTTTACTCACTAGCAATGTAAATATATGTATATGAAGTGTCTTATAGCAAATGTAACTCTATGGTTATCAATAAAGTTCTTTTCTTTGAAACATAATAATAATAATAATAATAATAATAATAATAATAATAATAATAATAATAATAATAATAATAATAATAATAATAATAATAATAATAATAATAATAATAATAATAATAATAATAATAATAATAATAATAATAATAATAATAATAATAATAATAATAATAATAATAATAATAATAATAATAATAATAATAATAATAATAATAATAATAATAATAATAATAATAATAATAATAATAATAATAATAATAATAATAATAATAATAATAATAATAATAATAATAATAATAATAATAATAATAATAATAATAATAATAATAATGATTTTAGATGCATAAATACTGAATTTAAACTTATTCTAATAATTTTAATAATTCTGTAAATAAACAACAATATTAAATATGAAAATAAATAATATTTTATATAGAACTAAATTTCAAATAATATTTAATATCTATTATTTATTTATGAAGTTAATAAAATTATTAGAATTTGCAACTTAACTATTATATGAAATTATGAGTTGGTTTATTTAAAATTTTATGAAGATTGCTGCAAATATAAAGTTTTTTGATTATCAATTGATTTATTTATCTATTAAAAAAACTTGATTCCAAGACATTGTCAAAGACTTGAAAAAAAGACTACATTTGCTATGGATGGATGAAATAAGAAAGTTTATTGCTATGAAGTGGAAATGAGAAACTATGCATTGGAAAAACTAAGTTAAATATGGATAGATCTATATCTTGTACTAGATAAATAAAATTTAAACTTATAAAATAAGTATCAGATGATTAAATATACCCTCTATCATATACAATAATTATAAAAAACATCTCATTGCTATTATTCATATATATTGAACAGGATTGATATCCAATTCAAGGGTTTTACTGCCAAAATTAAAAACTTTTAATTTTCATTAAGTTTCTAATGTTAAATTTTTTTTATTATTATTTAAAAAGAGTATGTGTATTAGTACCCATACTCGTTTATGTTTAATATATATAATTGATTTTAAAATAGTTTTCTATTACCGCTTGTTTTTACTTATTTTTAATCAATTTGATTAGAAACAAGCAGGCTTGTTAATTACATTCCTGTCTCTTTTCTCATTTCTACTCATTCTAAAAGTGGAGATTTAATTTTATGTTGTTGTTTTAGTTACAATAATCCCTGGTTAGAATTCTTAAATTAGATTGAGTGGGAGATTAAGATTTGCTCTGCCCTTAGGCATAGAATCTGGCAACAGGAAAGGTTTTCACAGGAAATATAGTCTGGTATAAATGATCCTGCAAATTTTGTGACAATAGGGTTTTTTTTTGCTTTTATTCTTGACCAAGAAGCTGTTTCAAAGTGAGAGATTCAGTATTCCATACACACTTTGATTATAGCCTTCTGAGACTCATACCATTTTTTGGATAGAAGTTCAGACATTTAACTCATTCTAAAAAACTTGTAATTATTAACAGACTTCATTGCTTTACAAGATGTCCAAATCTACTGCTTTGAGTGTGGCCATCATCAAGATGCCCTGCTAACTTAAACAAAGGATGAATCCCTCTTTCAACTCTCCTTAAAATAAACTGGATCCCATGCCTCTATCTTGCTGCTGTCAAAGGACCTGAAAAATGAACTAACATAAAAGGACACACTCCACGTGAGCATTGCTTTACCGTAAGGTAAATACTTTTTCTTATTCTTGCCAGGGTAAATTGCTTCTAATTAAATCTCTGCTCATTCTAAAATTGGTGTGATATATAAAGTTTTATTTATTAGTTACTCTAACATTCATTATCTGCATTTACTTTTTCTAGTATTTATAGCATTGTTTTCAATTTTCGTTTATCAGAGGGTGCATTGTGAGATTATATTTTATATTCCTAATATGTCTAATCATTTCATTAACCATTGCTAAATGCTTTGGCAGATTTCATAATTTTTATTTATTCACCTGCCCTTAATTGTTATTGTAAAATAATTAATTTTCAACACATTTAGTTTGCACTTTTTGCAAACAACCAAATCTTTTGGCTGGCTATTTATCAGTTTCTTTGTTCTGGTTTTCTGAAAGAAGAGATTTCTTTCTAGATTACATAAGATCGTAATCAAATATTTTTTGCTGTCTTGTATGTGAAATCAACCATGTTTGCTTTAAAACTAGTATTATGTGCAGCAGTCCTGCCATTATAAAGTCAGTAGTTAGAATTCTACTGCTCGATCATCCACACTGGTTTCCTTGATTTCCTACAAGACCATAACTGTTTTCATATCTCTGAATCAGGAAACTAGAGTTGCTGTTTTTTGTAATTTTATAAATTGCCAGCAGGAAGATATTATCCTATCCATTTCTTTTATTTGTGAGAGAATTTTGCTTCCAAAGTGTTTAATGTTTTTATGTTTGTCATACTCATGTGCACTCTCTGATAAATATGCGTATTCCAATCTTATTCTACTGTACAACTTTTAATAAAATTTTCAAATTGTTTAAATTTATTTGGCTGACATTTTGTCTTGGTATTTTTATTTCTCAATTGTCTAAACAATTCATAAGATCTCTTGTTTCTCCCTGAGTTTAGTTCTGCGCATTCAGGTTCACATATCCTGTCCACCTTTAAAATAAATGTCTAGTTCTGATTTTCAGACTAGTGGCACCCTTGTGGTCAGTATATGCGAATCCCAAATCTTTCATCCGTTACAATATATATATATATTATAACGATCGAAATGAAAGTGAAGATCGAATCTAACTGCAAAAACAATATCTGCAACTACCAGAGCGCCATCTAGGCATTTGAGCCTAGAAAAATTTATAAAGTAGGCAGATACGTGCTGTTAAGATTCCACTTTATTTAAATATTCCGATCGTTAGCCCAAGTCACTAGCTCAATGGAGACGCAGAGATAAATAAAATATAAATTTTATATCTTAAATATAAAAGAATAAAAGCCACTGCCAGAAATTAACACATAAAAATATTTATTTACGCACATATAAAATCATTCTAAATTCGAGGAATCGGTTTAACATTTTTAGATTTTTATATTACTCTTTAATTGTACATTTACATAAATTTCAATGTGTTTAATATTTTATTTAGATGGTCAAGTATGAATAGACTACATAGATCTGCATTTGAAAAGAAAATATTCTTCCCTGATTTAACCTTAGGCAACGAATTTTGCAATCAACTGGCGCCAATCCATCTGATACATTCATGTATTCAATGTAGCATGATACGACAACACAAAATACTATACTGTCAGGAAAGTACATCTGAACAGTAAGTAGAATTAGAGAAGACATTGACTCTCCACCAACAGGAATGTGACATCTGTTGGCAAGTAGAACAATAAACAAAAAACTCCATAGGAATGGACTGCGGTCTTCTGCCGACTTACAAACCCATCCATAGGCAAACAGAAGGTGTGTGGTGTATATATGCAATCCTGCCCGAAGCGGATCTCATACTACATCTACTAATTACACAAATATATCCAATCCATTGAGCCAATTCAACTACGAAACGAATAACCTAAGATTACCCTCCCTTAATATAACTTTACAAAACTATGTAGCCATTCACGCCCGACTTAAATTTAACATTTAAATACGTTCGCACAGATTATTTTTATAAATTTGCTTTAAAATGTTGAGTACAGATCAGCTGCACAGATTCCACGGTCAAAAACATTCCAAATTAAACACAACCGATCAAAATATAAAGTCATTGATAAACGTCACTTGCATAGGGGATATACAAATCCCATTAGCATTCATCGTAAGATGCTTGCAGTGATATCGTTGACCCATATATTCTAATCGAATGTGAAAACCACAACATAATCAACCACTAATGAATCTATGCAACGTCTATACCCAACTTAAATGTAATGCATTTAATAATTTCTACAATAAATATTACTACAAATAAAAATAATAAAATGGAAATGATTTTAGCAAAACTTAACTATATAAATTTAAACAATCAATTATTAATTTGAAAATCAAATAAGAGTTCATTTTAAAATTTAAATTAGCTGAATCTTTAAAAAAAAATCACTGACGAAAGTTCTTAATTACTTTTTTTGGTTGTTGTTAATTTGTAAAGTTCATAGCTCACGGTAGAAGAGTCCAGGTTTCTGCTTTTAATTCCCGCGATGCCTCCATTGGAAGATAATGTTCTGGAGATGGCAATAGCTGGTTCAAGGTATCACAGTCTTTTCATTTTTCCTTTTTAAATAGAGAGTGTGGTATGTGCGTCCTACCACCTCTCAAACACACAACGCTGGAACTGCCCGAAAAAACTGTATTTCCCTTTTTATATTATCCACACAGATTCAATCAACAAAACGTCACTAATCCATCACTTTCGTTAGGGTCCGAGCCAAGGCTTAGTGCTTCCATTGGTCAAGCTAATTTCTCTTTTTTCTTATCTATCTTTCATCAGATCATTTTAATTATACAAGAGCCCATGGCTAGCTTGCTTTTCAAACAATTTATAAACAATCATTTCCATTTACAGATTACATTAATTAATACCTGTTTTTATTTTTAAATCTTGTACTTTTTTTTTTTATAAAAAAAGTACGTTCAAATACTTATTTGTTTTTTTAAAAAAAAATATTTTTAAAGTTTGGCCTCTGTGCGAATGTATATACATTTAACAAACATTTTAATTTTAGCGTTTAGTTTTTTTACTTTTATTTGCGAACTTTTAAGTTTTTATTTTAAATTAATGTAACGACATATTTATATATCGTTACAATATATATATATAATAACAATAAAATAATAAATATAATAGTAATAAACTATTACAAACAGTCTTTTAATCCACAGAAATACTTTTGGTTAAATCTTTAACCTGCTTCAACTGCTGTTAAATTCAAATAACAAAACTGAAACGAACGTCATCAACTCAAATCTCATGAATCCCGAATCTTAATGTTAGCAGCTTGTCTATAAATTAAATTTATTTATTTTAATTAAAATTGCCTCCTTAATTTTTCTTTTATTGTGGTTTCTCTCTTCCTAAAGAATCTTCACACTTTCAATCTCAAACTTATATTTACATGTCCTTTCATGATCTAAAAAAACTGAAGCAGACATTAAATCACTATTATTTTTAATATAAATATATATATTAAGTTGACTGGTTTGTAAAATGTTATTTGAATTTTTAAGCAGACTTATAATTTCAACCCATTATTTGTCATTGGTGGTATTTCTGAATTATTTAGGAACTTAGATAATGATAAGAAATAAATATAGATATTCCGCCTATTCGTTGTATTGCCTTGATAATAGACTATTGAATTATTTATCGGTGATGTATAAATTTGAGAGCATATTACGCAATTTATATAAAATAACCAATTAGTTTTTGGCGCTTATAATATATTGTATATATAATATTGTAGTTTGTAAGTTTGGTAAAAATAAATATTAATATATTTGAAAACATTTTATTTTTGGTCAATTTATAAAAAGATTATTTAAAGTTCTAGCCACAATTATTATTTCATTCAGTTATATGTAACTACTTAATATGTATGATCTATTTAAGAAGTTAAATAACAATAGGAAGTGGATATGTCATTTTCTGTCTAATCATAATAGCATCTTGTCAATGGTGATTGCTGATACATATACGCACGAGGGCTGTGATAAATAATTTATATATATATGTTGGTTTTCTTATTTGAATATATTAATCTTTGTATCAAATTTCTGACAAACTATTGGCCAACATCCGTCTTAGTTATATGAGTAAAGATAATACATTTATTACGGAATCACAATTGATATTATTTGTCATATGTGACTTAACAATACGACACAAATTTATGGTTGGAATCTGATATTTTCTGATCTATTTTTGTATTTTATAAATTGTTTGCTGATACTTATATTAGTGTGCAAATACAAAATTAAGTGCTATTTTAAGTTTTAGTTCTGTTTATTATGTATATAACTACAGACTTAAGCAAAGCAACCAATTAAAAACAACCCACGGAAGGGCAATCGTCTCTTCTGCATTTCCTCATATGTGTTTACACGGGCTGACCTTTTTTCGTTATGTTTTCTTTCAGTTAAAATTATTTTGATATTTAAGTTTCAATATTATATCGATATGTATATTGTCTACGAGTTTGTTATCTTAGAAACTTAAGAGCTACCATCTCTGTCAGGTGAACGAACTAATCCTACAGCAGATGCACATACAATATATAATTATATTACGTCATACTTTTTCTTAGTATTACGAAATTATTATAATACTCAATAGAACGAGTAGGTTTTTCTAATTATTTACTTAAGTGCCTCGCAGCAGTATAATGATTAACTTATTTATAACTGATGCTATAATATACTTTAAAGACGAAAAGGTTCATGTCCAAACAAACTTTGTTAGAATAGAATTTTTTTTTTTATAATAATAAATAAATAAATATTTGGAAATAAGTCTTTTTTTTAAAAAAAGTTTTCTTTATAACTTCCTCATCTTTTCATTATATCTTCTATTTTACTTTCTATATTACATATATAAATGTAGGTTTAAGCCTGTACAATGTATTTAATTTAAAAGATTAAAAAATGTAATTTAAATAACTGTGTAAATCATGTACTCACAACTAACAATCTTTGTGAAGACAACAAAGCAATTATCTTTCATATATATGAAATTCAGCCGAAAGACTTAATAATTTTAAAATACTTTTGACTGTATTGTTTTGACAGTCAATTTTGAGAAGTCCGTTTAGTGCTAAGCTAAACATAAATAACTATATTTAATTTATCAGGAAATGGGTTCAAAAACCTTGGAGCTTGCACAGCCAGTCACTTTTACAAACCTACTTATTTAAGTTCGACCGCTTTCCCCCCTCACATAATTGTGTTTTTTTTCTTTTATGCAAAATATTGTTAATATGTTGTATTTTTGTTTCGTAAAATAAAAAGTGCGTTGATTAAAAAAAAAAGTGAAAATATATACAATATAATGTCTGTGTATGTAAATTTTTTAAAATTTAAATATTTAAGTATATACAACATTATAAAACACATTTCTTACTAAAATGATAGAAGAAAGTTTAGTTTAGGATTTATAGAAGACGCTAACTACCTTTTCAAGTAGGCAGCATTTAACTAATTTATTATATAAGAAAGTTAATAACATTGTTAAGATAAAATTAGTAAATAAACTCTCAAATAGTGAAAATTATAATTATTGGGTTTTAAACAGTGATGATGTTAAAGCCATAATACATTAAGTAAAACAATTAGAAAGTTTTTACAGAATGTTAACACTAAATTATAACCATGAAAAAAATCCATGCTCAGTACGTCACAAACAAAACATCACAAAAATTTCACTGTTTCTATAACAGAACCATCTAATGTAAGTTAAATTAACCAATGGATACTACATTTCAGTGCTATATCTTATTTCAGAATGACCAATACTCACTGGTGATCATTAATTATTTATACTTAGATTAAATGGATCTGGAATCGAGTGAATAGAAAGAATTACGACTTCTAATATTAACATTATCTATATTTCTGCGATAATAACAACATTATTTAATTTCATACTCCAGTTTGTCAGGAATGTCAACATTATATTTATTGCAATTCAATCAATTTGTATTCATCCCAGTCTTTAAGATATGGAATATACAGTTTTATCAAAAAAAATATGTGTCTTTTTTATTAGTTTTTTTTTTAAGATAATAGTTTCTATAACTTTTTCACTCTTTGTATATTTACTGTGATGAGAAATGTCAACTCTTCATTTAAAATGAATTACATATATTTTGTTTTCCTGTTTTTTTTTTTAAATTTAATTCTTTGTAAACATATTCCACACCCTTTATGCTATAATCTCTGTTTATCTTTTAATATTAATCTCTGAAACTTACATTCTTTCCCATTTCACAATTGCTGTATATTTCATTAAGTTACTATTGATTTTTGTAATTTGTCTTTCAAAATTCTAAATATTTTAATGTTTTAATGTTTTTTTTCCAGTCACAGTGTTTCATTTTGATAAAAAAATTTACCTTTCAAATTACTATTCTTTGTTTCTGTTACTTTTATACTGTTCTTAGTAGATAAATGCCCTGCTGGATTAATAAAATGGCTAAAAGATTGGACTCTGCAGCACAGGATTTAAAAATCATGTCCCAATTCTGGAATTTTTGGTATCAAACTTTTTATGTACATATGATACTGCTGTTGGTATTATTTTTATAACCAAACATACAAAAACATATAATTGGCTTAAAATTAGGGTCTTTAATATAGATAAAAGCTTGAATATTATAAAGAATTTCTATTAAATGCATAACTGGATTAGTTACAACTTTAAATCATAGATCTTAATGAAGGAGTCAAAAACCAAAAAATGACCTGAGATAAAAACGTGTAGCACTTGACTATCTGTTCTCCATTAATTATTCAAATTATTGTAGACGGATCTAGAATAAGATGGAGAAAACCGTTATTTATAGTGAAATATTTTATGAAAGTTTGGACTCTCAACAAAATACTTAAAAATTATTGTTCAAGCTTAAAATCTATTGAAATATTTCAGAAAATTCAGATATCTGCTGTGGATATCGTTTTTACATCATTTGCCTTCTTTACATTATTATATACTTTATATATTTTTCATAACTGATAATTTCCAGTGTTGAATCCATCAAACACAAATATTCTTAAGATATTTATTGTTAATTAATTAAAATATGAACCAATTGTCTTATATCTCTATTTGGAAGTGTCATATCTGATTCTTTTTTTTTTTTAAAAAAAATAGAATGTCTATCCTCTTTTTTTTTCTAAATAAAATTATAAAATTGGGAAAGATTTGTCTTATATTGCCCGCAGTATTTTGTCATTCGTATTTTTCCCATTCCAATATTAAAGTCTTTTAGGATCCATTTAAATGTCATTTCTTCGATTCAAAGTTATTCCGGAAAATATAAAGATTACCATAATCCTTTTTAATTTTAAGAAATGCAAGAATTCAATACCATCTTAATATTTAATTTTATATATAATACTTAATTTCTCATATAAACCTTTTCTATATATGTACATTTTAATATATATAAATAGCATACTATAAATAGTAGTGTATAAATATATTGCAGTTTCATTTTCATTGATTTCAGAAGATGTTGACATCAGTTCAAAGAATGAGGATGAGACTTGCATTTTATTTGCTTTGAATAATAATATAAATTGCTAAATGAAACAAAAATATCTTTAGTTTGTTAGATTTTGTAGGTTCCATTCAACTGCTGCTATAATTTAAATATCGTCGAATTTAAGTTTTCTAACTTTTAATCTCCATAATATTGAGTTGCAATCAAAAAACGCTGATTTATTTTGTTAGATAACTAATACTTTTAAACTGATTACCAGTTGAATTTCCTTGAAGGTAGGATGAATATATGCGTATATATATATATACATACGATTTTTTTAAAAATAGATATTTACTATCTTAGCAAACAACACTAAGTTATGATTCTTATTATCAAAGAGATGTATCAGTGGTACAAGATTAGTTATTCAACTTAATGGAAAATATAATATGCAGATACTTCAAGTATATGCCCCAATACATTCTCATTTTGAAAAAGTAGAAGATTTTTCTATGGATATATAAAGTGCTTTTAATCAGACCATACATTATTTTAAAACTATCATGGAAGACTTTAACGCTTCAACTTTCCATCTATTATCATCTCTTCTAGCAATCCAGTGCCACTTTAATCTCTTAATTCTTTCAATGATTTTAAACCCTACTTGTTACTCCTGACATATATCGCTCTATATTTCATTGAGTGTTCTGAAGGCGCTGTATTACTCTTTTGTTATGTGCCCAAGTCTCAGATCCATAAGTAAAAACTGGTAAAACACATTTTTAAAATAACTTTCTTTTCAAACACATATACATATTTTTTTTTTTAATATTAAGTTATTTCTATTAAAAAAATTCAATCCAAGTTTAATTCTATACTAATTTTATTCATTAAGTTTCCATCTGCATTAATAATTTGACACACTATTTTAAGAACTGCATCAAAGCTAGTTGGTACAAAAAAGATATAATTTATCAGTAAATGAACATACATAAATCAAATAATTATTAATCTTAATGTTTATATCAATTTAATAATAATAAACTGTTTTTCTCTTCACTAGTCAAAATTGTAATTATAAATATGCGACTTTTTTCTCATGCATTAGTGAAGCTATAATTATACTTAAAATAATGTGTAAAAAGTCTGCTTAGCACTTTCGAGAATCTCATACTCATAGCTTTGTGAATGAATACTGTTGTTATTTATTGTACACATATGCAATGGACTAATTAAATATTCAAACTCATTTGCATATGTGTACAATAAATGACAACAGTATTCATTCACAAAGCTATGAGTATGAGATTCGAACATTAAATCTCGAAAGCGCTAAGCAGACTTATTATACATTATTTTAAGTATAATTGTTATTATTATACACCTGGGTCTCGTTTTACGTGATAGATAGGTTCCTCAGAAAACACGCCAAACGAAATCGTGCAAAAGTAGACGTAACTTACCTTGAAAAAGAGGGGATACGGACTGAGATTTTTCAAAATTCGCGTAAAAGCAAAGCACGAACAGTAAAATTACTTTAAAATTCGTGCAAAAAAAAAAAAAAAGGAAATAAAATATGACTAATAAAAAATTTCAAATTTGAAAAAAAATTGATACAAGACAAACTTTTTTTAACTATAATATTTAATTTTATTCAAAACAATATATTTTTATGCATAATTTACAGTAATTTACATTTTTTTATACACGTTTTAATTATTAGTTTTAATTATTATCGCGATTTGCCAATAAACAGTTCATTTGCAAACTTGTAAAAAAATCAGATTCTTCACATGAGAAAATACAACTAGCACAAACGTCACTCTCATGTTGTTAATGGTTTTCTGGTGACAACGTAATTAGTAATTAATCTAACAACTAAAAATTAAATTCTTATTTTGTCTTTAATTTTTTAATTTTCAATTTTAATTGTGCTCACTGCTATTACTGATTAAAAATAAACTTGGGACACTAAATGATTAATAATTGATTTTAAAAAGTAAAAACAGAATGTGATTTTAAATGCAAAATTAACACGCACAATGTTTGAACAAATTTACATTATAATCTTGTAAAATTTAATGTGTGTATACATAAAATGTGGAAATCATGATTTTAATTTCATTATTGCATAAAATCTTACTATTATAAAGCACTGAAAATATTGAAATTACTAAGATGAAAGTCGAATAAGAGAAACTTATTATTTAAAGTAATAACGCCTTATCGGAGTTCGACTTCCGGTGAAACATGGAAGTTCGACTAAGTGAAACATGGAATCGCGTAACTTCAAAATCGTGTTAAATATGTCCGCGTAAAAAGAGACCCGGGTGTACATTATTTTAAGTATAAGTATAGCTTCACTAACGCATGCGAAAAAAGTCGCATATTTATAATTTAATAATAATAATAATTCTATGATTAACATATATTTATTGTATTCCTTATTTTTACTATGATTGACAACAATCCTAAAATATACGTGAAACTTTTTATCTATATTGATATACAATTTTTAAAAATATATATAAACAAACAGTGAAGTGAATTGGATGTAAATGCAAATCAAATTTATCCTCTCTTAAAATTGAATTTCGGATTCTTAATGTATATTATATAGAGAAAAGATATAAAATAATGCATTTATAATATTAATAAAATACTAAATGTTAAACCTTGAAATACCCAATAGAATAAGTAAAAAAATTGCGTTCAAATACAATTAAATAAACTTATGAAATAAATAAATATAAACATTCTTATCTAGATACTCAAATTTGCATAATTTTTTTTAATTTTGTAAGCTAATTCGAACTCCTGGTTTGCATGATCTGTTCAAATTTCATTTCAGTACATGTTTTTTTATGAACTGCTCTTTTGTTGACAAATTTCTCCTCCTCTTTGATTTGAGATTACTTTTTTTTTTTAATATTAAACTTTTATTACACTATTACCTTTATATGTAGAGATTTATCAATTGGTCATGACATAAGAGAGGCAGACAGGCCCTTTGAGAGATCCAAAAGACTACATATTGTTAGCATTATCTACAACCGATACAGCTGGAGGATCTAGTAATTCATTTTGGTGATTAAAGTAATGTAGTAAAGCTTTGCCTTGCTGCTATGGTGCAATATAATTTTCCTTTCTATGTAAATTTTTTGCTTAATAACCAACATTTCTTAAAGTGTGGATATAATTTTTAATGCCCTTAACCCTGCATGAATTTAGCACACAACTTCTAAAAGCTAAAATGTTGAGTCCATCTAATTATTGATATTACGCCTTAAATAGTTTTCAACTTATAACACAACTAAAATCATTGCTTCTTAATTTCACATTGATTTTTTATTTACAAATTCAATCTTTTTAACAAGGGAAAATGTACTAATTAACTAAGTGCATGTTTGTCTGTTTATCAGTAAAAAAAAGTTTTATTATTTACTCCTCTGTTTGTTGGCTAAACTGTTTATAGTTTTAGCCAGATTCCTAATCAACTTATTCCAATTTTAATAAACTTCACTAATAATAAAGCTTTACCTTAAAATCATTTTTCTTTAAATATTATAATTTTTATTTTATTTTATGGCAGTATTCTTATAAATAACATCATCAATTTTGTATGATGTTATTTGTACTCGTGAAATATAATATTTAACGAAAATTAGTAAGTATTCTACAGTTCTAAACACTTTTTATCATTTTCATATTTATAATTTATTAATTCTTGACAACATTTTACCTTTTTATTATACCAATTATTTATTTTTTTAGACATATTTGAGATTAATAAAACAATCACCTATACTTTTGTTATTCATAAAACAATGACATATGCATTTATTATTTATTTAAATTTTTATAGATGAAATATATTTCTACCAAACTGCAGGGTGTGTGTTTTATTAACAATCATATATGTGTTTTGAGAGAGTTCAAACAAGAAAATGCTTGTTTATTTTACAATAGCTTAATACTCAATAATTGACTGTGGCCATATGTGCAACATCTATCACAATTCCATCTCTCTCTCTCTCTATATATATATATATATTAAATTCCAACCAATAACCACCTAAACATTCACAGTAAAATATAGTAATCAATATTTCCCACTGCTGTCAAGGCAACCTTCACACCTTTTAATAGCAAGAATGGAAATCCATTCTTACTAATGGTCCATTGAATATATATGGACACTTAAAGCTTGCAACTGGTTTCATTACCAAAAATTAAAACCTTTTATTTTAATTAAATTTCTAATGTTAAAAATTTTTAAAATTATTTAAAAGTTGTACATGTATTAACACACATACTCGTTTGAGTTTAAAATATCTCATTCTATTTTTTTATATATATAAAATTGAGTTCTAAAATAGTTTTCTTTTACCGCTTGTTTTTATTTATCAAATTAATTAAAAGCAAGCAAAGTTTTTAATTACATTCCTGTTTCTTTTATTTTAATCATTTTAGTTTGATTTTAAAAATGGACATTTAATTTTGCGTTGTTGTTTTTGTATAAAATAATCCCTGGTTAAAATTTTTAATTAGTTTGAGCAGGAGATTGAGATTTGCCCTGCTCTAAGGTGTAAAATTGAACAACACGAAAGTTTTCGCGGGAGATTGATGAGAGTATAAATAACTCCAAAAATTTGGGACATTAGAGAGATTATTCTTGGCTTGACTAAGCTAATTTAGTGTCTCCGTGATTCATTCAGCATCTTATAATTTCGCTATGTAGTTATATTAGCTTGCTGAGACTTATAGTTAAGACATTGAATTTCTGTTTAAAAATTTGCTGTCCCAAGATGTCAAAATCCATTGCTGTACATATAACCTATAACATGCCTTGCTAATTGAATTAAGGATGGACCTCTGATTCCACACTGCTCGTTCATCATGCTATGAAATTTTAAAGTAAACAAGATCCCAAAATATACCTCGACACTTGCCATCCTCATGAAGAGAAGACACCTGAAAATATGAACTTAAAATAAAAGTGCACACTCTTTTGAAAAACTACGTGAATTTTGCTTTACCATAAGGTAAATACATTTTTATTCTTTCCAGGTATATTCTTTAGTTAAATCTCCACTCAATCTAAAAATAAATATGTACTTTTAATAATTATTTAATCTCTTATTTATTATCTGTATTAGCTTTTCATTGTATTTTATAGTGTCTTCGAGTCTTAGTTTTAAGGTTCCAAGTTTGTTTTCCATTTCACTATTGTGAGATTACATTTTTATATGCTTAATATGTCTTCCTTTATTTTACTAACTATTGCTAAATGCTTTAGCAGTTTTTCATAACATTAATTTGCTCACCTATCAATATTTTATTGTTCAATAATTAAGTTAAATTACTGTCTTTGTGTTTTCTGTAAACCACAAATCTTTTGGCTGGTGGTTTATAGTGTTTGTTATTTTAGTTTTTTCTAAAATTAGAGATTTTGTCTATTTGTTTTTAGATTTCGTAAGACTGTAATCATCTTCTTTTGTCTTGTATGTGGGATCAGCCTTGAATTGCTTTAAATGTAGTATATCAAAGGGCTATTCTGCTGAAATTATGATGTTTTTGTCTTGATGCATTATTCTGGGGCAAGAAATGCTCACTGGTGCCTTTTCGCCAGCAGGAAGATACTATTAACTCCCTTTTACATTTTAGGTGATAGAAAGTTTATTTCTGCTAAAGCATTTAATATTTTAATATTTTCAACTCATATACACTCTCTGATAAATTAACTTATAAAAATCTAGGTCAAACGTTCATATTTTTTTTTGCTAGATTTATTTGATCTTTTATCTTTTTGCTTTAAATTTATTTGTCAGAGCAGGTATTGGAAATTTAGTTTGTAAATTTATTTGTAATTCAAATTATCCCACTTTCTTGAAATGCTTGGACAGATATAACTAGTTTTATAATTACTTACCTGTCTCCTACTGAGACCTTTAATTATTGTACCCAGCTTAGTTTTGGCCAATCATTTGGTTGGTGATTCACCCATATTATATGTGTTTTTTTTTTAAATCATAGATTTAATATTTTATTAATTTGAAATCATTTATGCTGGAGTATTTTCTAATTTCACTATTTTATTAAATTGGAGATTTAAGTTTTCTCCCGTTTTATTATTTATACTCCGTCCTATTCATTTAACTTTTTTTGTTCTTGCATTGTAATCAACCTTGCTAATCTTAAATATGAGTGGTCTATGCAGTAGTCCTATGGCAATATGACATAATTAGTCAATAAGCTAGTGAACACTCATCGGCACTGGTTCATTGATTCATGCTAGAAATTTTCCTTACTTTTCATTTTAGAACTTTTGAATAAAGAAACCAAAATTGCTTTAGGTGGATTGTCAGCTGAAGGAAAATCATTTTCTCCTTTTCTAATTAACTTTTAGAAAATTAGTCTGTCTGCCAGAGTGTTGATGTTTTATGCTTTCTAGTACATTCTTGATATAACTATATTTATTGTGTGCAAATCTATACTTTAAACTTTTATATTACTCTTAATAAAATTTTCTTATTATTTAAACTTAATTTGGCTATGTTTGTCTTAGTGCTTTTATTTCTCAATTGTCTGAACAATATTTAAGATTCTGTGTTTCTGATCACAGGAAACAAATTTTCCTGATATGTAGTGATCTGGTGGTGCCCTCTGTGGTTAAAGAGATTAAGTGACCATTACATATATATATATATAATAAAATAATAAATATAAAAAATAGAGTGGAGAGTGGTGGGTTGTGTAAAAGTCTGTGTTCATATATCTTATATATTACATATATATATTGAAGCATAAAATCTGTACACATATTTTTGCTTCACTGTCTGGTGATTCAAAACCTTGAATCAGAGGTTTAAACCCAACTATATATGTGTTAAATCACTAGAGAGTGAAAGGACACACATACAAGTTTTAAAACCCTCATTTTTTGTACTTTCATAAGTTAAACATTTTATTATAAAAGAATATTTAATAATTTTAAGTCGGAAATATTTAAATTTCCATTCCCTTTAAATAATCATGTATGCGGGTTCGATATTGCTAAAAAAAATATTGATAAAAAATTTATTTTTCGTAATTAAATATTATGTATATTTATTTTATATTTTATAGATCGCGCGTATTTTATTTATGATGCAATACCAAAGAAAGTTCTAGAGAGTAATTAAAATAACTCTGAAACTTATAAATAAAAGAATATTCTAGATTTAATTTAAAAAGGGTAATTAATAAATTAAAATCCCTTAGCAAACATAATGTTAATGGAAATTATATCTTTTGAATCTATTTCCATTCTCAAAATAGATTAAAACAGTACTCTCTAGAACTTGTTGCATTATCATTGAAAATAAAGAATAGGTGCATTTAGGCCACTTAATGGACATCTGGGCCTCAGCAAGCAGAAAGAGAAAATATTCAAGAAGGTCATGCTAACATATAAATAGAGCCAAAATTTTAGGCTGTCTCTTAGTTCGCCATTTTAATCAGTGTTGCAGAGCGGATCCACATCAATCAAAATTTTGAAATATGAATTCAGAGTAGAGGGACTAAATTTGCTTTCCCT
The DNA here is from genome assembly GCA_028023455.1 of Epiperipatus broadwayi. Lineage (NCBI taxonomy): Eukaryota > Metazoa > Onychophora > Udeonychophora > Euonychophora > Peripatidae > Epiperipatus > Epiperipatus broadwayi. Next base: position 1,017,539 of record JAQFVV010006271.1, read on the forward strand.
TTCTTCTCCAAAAATCATTTCCATACTGCTATGCTAACATGCCACCTCCACTTATGGACTGCCTAAATTAAATGCTGAACTAATTATCTCAAGATGCCAGCCATTATTTTTCCAAATTTTGCAATGCCGACCGTGTTTTCCTCATTTTATAATCTTATACATACCAATCCATATGGACATCAAGACATCAAGAAATGGAAGGTAAATCCTGATCATGCTGCCAATATGAACTCTTTTAAAACTTTCATTTTAAAATTTAAATTATTTGTAATGTAATTCTCTTTTTATTTAAACATGGTGTTGTAATGCTAATTGTAATAATTCTATAAAGTAATGACTTTCTCCTTCCTTATAAAAATCTAATGCATGAATCTATAACTTTATTTTTTTATGCATTTCTTTAATGGGTTTCACAATTTCTATTTTTAATATTTTAAATGTGGCAAACTTTTAATTTCAATATTATAACTTTTTGTATGATTTAATTTAATATGCTAATAGTTCTATCTAGCGAAACTGATCTTAAATTTTCTTATTAGATATCCTCAATATTTTGGGATGTTAAATCGTAAATCTAAGATTTCTTACCTAACTAAAAGTTCGCTCGATTCAATAATATTTTTTAAGTTATTCTATTTGCTTAGTGGCAGATTATTCGCTGCTACATTTAATATGTCACTTCATTACCATGTTTACACTATTGATTTTATTTTCATGTTATATTTTAAAGTAAACTTAATGATCTTACCTTTGCTGTTTTTTTTATAATATGGTCAATCATTTGCCCATCATGCCATCTAGCATGGTAATTATTTTATGGAATTAATTATTAGTTAGTGTATTAATATTTGTTTAATGATGGGAACAATATTCCCTCTTTTATGTTTTGACATCCTAACCAATTAAAGGTCATTTGCATACCTTTTGAGAGGGATCAAATTATGTCATATCATTATGCTAGATTCGCTTAAATTACGAGGGTCTTAATTCAATGTGTATCAGTGTCATTAAGAACCTGATTTTTTTCATTACTAGCATTGCTTGGCTTAGATAATGTTACGAAATTTCCTCTTCTTGCTTTGTCAAACTTAAAACCCAAAGGACCAGAATTATTGTACTTATGGCATATCCTTGAATGGAGTTTGGAAGCACCGACTCCAGGATACTGTCAGGTAATTGTTTAGGCTCTGCATGGGTTAACACTGGAAATCAGACCATCAATTCCTACGCCATCCCCTCTTCAAGTTAGGGAATGTCATTTTAAAGCTTATTTAAGCTACCTGCCCTCTCATTGAAACAATGTTCAGGTGCTCTAACAAACAATGTTAAATATATTCTCTCCAGTAAGAAAAGAATAGAATAAAATACAAATTACTTTTCTGTCTGAAGGTCTAATGACTGTTTAAGTAAATAATGTAAATTATAAAATATTTTTGTATGTAGCATCCCATTTATCTGTTTTTAAGGTAATTTATTTTATAAAATAATCATAGCGTCCAAGTTATAGTATGGTAAAATTGGTATCTACTGTTAGCATATTAAACCACATTTTTTTTACTATCTGTACATCTTCTTTTGAATCATCATATTCAATTGCAGATTTGCATATTATTTAATCATTGACTTATGTGCTATTATTATGTAATTCCTTCAATACCGAAATCAGCATTCCCAAATAGGTGAAACCCAAAATTCTATTAATGTTATAGGTAAATAGATTCACGACTGTTTATTAAATTGTATATTATTTGTTTATTCATTTTCTCATAATATTAATAAATTATTAACAATATAATTAGTATTTAATTTTGCTTTGCCTCTTGATTTATGTATGCACATCGTTAATTAGATTGCGTTATATATAGCTCATTCTCATTGACCTTAGGCCAACTTCTTAGATTTATAAATAAATTATTGATGAAAAGTCTAATTCTAAGCTTAAGCTATTTCATTCTGTTGGGGGCAAAGGTTCAAAGCCTAGTAGTATTATCAGTCCCTGTAGATCTCTTGTTTTTCCGCTGTTGCTCTGAGACAGGAATGAATAAAATTTCATTTGTTATCATCAGAAATGTTGTTTGTAAAGTTATAGACCTGGGAAATAGGCAAAGGGCAGAGTTCATGATTATTTCTGACTTATGTATCTTGCACATGATTGGACTCGAGGTACTTTTGCCTAGATGCTAGCTCTTGTTAGATGAACATACAATTCTGACCGGTACAATATTGACACAGGTATATAATAATCCTGTATTTCTGTTGTTACTTAGTAGAGATGTCTGCCCATCTCATGTATATGTATTAAATGGATTATGTCCTGTACATGACGGGTCAGACTGACTTTAGGTCAACATGGGTGTGACAAGACAGGATGGCCTTTGAGTGTTCCATCATCAGATTTTCAATTGGATGGATGGTTGAAGAGTTGGAGTGGATTGAATCCTGTCCATTAAAGTATTGGATGGATGGTTGAAGAGTTGGAGTGGATTGAATAATGTCCATTACAGTATGAAGATTGGCTATCTTAATATATATCTGAGCACTTATGCCATATAAGTATGGAGATAATAATCTAGATCAATTGATGATTGCTGGTTTAGCATGAAATACTTATATTGGTGATTATTTTTCTTTTCAACATATATGTGTTCAAGTGTCTCAGTGTTATGAGGTAGAGTGGAGAATAGTGGGTCATGTGAAAGTCTGTGCTCATATACCTTATATATTAAATAAATATAATGGCAATTAACTATTAGATATATTATTTCAACCTGCAGAAGTACTTTTGGTTAATTCCTCAACCCTTCTCAATTGCCATTAAATTCCAAAAACATAATGGAAGCAAACACCATCAATTCAAATCCCATGAATCCAAATTTTAATGTTAGATATATCAAACAGATTAAAATTTTTTAAGTGCATCTCTTTTTTCAAATTGCATTATGCCCAAATTTTATCATATTACCATTTATTAAAAACAGCCTTTATTACAACAAATAGCCTAGTGTCTGGCAAAACTGTGTTCAACAGACCTCATAGAGAAGTAGTATATATTATTCAGAAAACTTATAAGGTGTTGGATAATGAGAATTTGAATGTCTTTTCATCATATTTAAGGATAGTTAAATACTTATTTACTAATCAATTTTGGATAATTAGCTGAGTTGACAACACAAACTATTAAAGATAAATCCAGTCTTTATATTGCAATGGGAGGAGCAAGATCCCATTATTGATATGTTATTCAATGTTCAATGATTGACTGTACCATATGTAATGGGACAATATTCGATGAAATGTGACTGGAAACCATACATAATTGAATGATATAGTTTTTCAAGAGGGATCATTAATTTAACTAATTCAGCCAATACAATCATAAGAGTATTAACAGTTAAATATAAGAAAATTTGACAATATGCCTTTTTCCATATACCCTCTACACTTCTCATGTTATGACATGGTATTTAAATTCAGGAAGAATATGCATGAGTTCTACTTCAGAATATGATTGCATCATGCTTGTATGCAAATTATATATATATATTGTAAGGGGCTGGTGGATTCCAGAAGAGATGGGGGAGCGCATCTTACTATGGTCGGACTTTGGGTCTTTGGATAGGATGCAAGTGATTACGCGATGAAATACATAACCTATGATTGTACCTACTTTCAATAGACTAGCTCTACCTATTTTTATTAACCTAGATACAATTTGGGTCAGTTCATCCAATTCTCACCCCTTTCTAGCCGCGTTATACCACAGTATTCAAACTCAGGGAGTAATTGCCTGAGCTCTCTTATCAAGGAAGGAGATCACACTAATAGTAGTTATTGCACTTCTGTATAAGTGATAATTAATTACCAAAAATCAATTAAGCATAAGATATATAAAAAATATGTATGTGCAGTATAAGTATATATGTATTAAAAGTTATAATAAATGATTTAAATATGTATATGTATTTCCTCTATCATAGTAATAATATTAATAGGTCTAAAACTAAATAAGATCATAATGTTTATAATGGGTATGTGAATAATGAAGAACTATAAAGCTGATGGTGGATATTGAAATAATGATGAGTTAGAGACCAAATTAAAATAACGAATTATATAAACATTTATTGACTAACAAAAAAAATATGAATAACAATTAAATCTGATACATGTAATTGATTTTGTCAAGGATGAATCTCTACCACATCAATGTCTATAATGATATTAATAAAAATAAAACCCTTGCCGTAAACCCAATGGTAGAAGTTCATGTATTTGACTAATTATTTACAACAACGAATATGTAAAATTATAATATGTATATGTGATTTCGATTTTAGCTGGCTAATTTAAAATATGTATACAAACATAACAACAACAACAAAAAAAAATCTTTGTTGTCTAGATAAATCAATGATTATAAATCATTGATTCATAAAAGCAATACAAAAGTAAGCCTAATTAATAATAAATAAGAAAAAAAAATCTATCATTGTGTTTTGCTTAATATAAGATATTAAAATTTCTTACCTCCTAATTTCTAATTTCCTATATGTTGTCAAAAGTCAGTCAGATGGAGCGGTCAAAACTATTAATTTTTTTATTCTTATACAATTATAGATGATAAAAATATATATATATATAAATCTAATTCCCCCCCCCCCATTACTCTCATATAGAGTAACTCCAAAATTATGCACTTTAGCTTCCATTTGTAGAAACGAAAATAATTCATAAAATTTACAATAGACAAAATAATGAAACAAAAATCACAATTTTTATCCCATTATGATAATTAAAGTTCGATAAGTCTGCTGGAAATTGTTCATTTGCTAAACAAATTCCTACGAATGAAGATGAAGTTTTGCTCCCACAAAGAATAGAAGTTTCTTGTCTGAGTCAAAAAATAATAATGTTCTCCAATTATCCTGTCTTGGATTTGTTTAGGCATTTTATTTAAAGCAAAGATAGTTTTTAAGTTTCTCCTAAATGGGCAGGTAAAATCTTTAAACTGTCATGGCTTTATTGATGACATATTATTACCCCATGGTACAAACTTTTCAGCAAGCAATCATGATATAAAAATAATATATATTTATTGATTCATTTGCTTCTCAAGATTTCAATGATGATATTATTATATATCAAAACAATTATTTATTGAATATTACTGCAACGCCTAAATTTAATTGAAGTTTGTCTAATTAGCAAATAATTTAAATCTTCTTACTTTCAAATTAGTTCTTTACCTTCAAACGATTGCTTTAAAATTTCAGCTTTTGATCATTTTGATTAATATTTTAAAAAATATTTATACATTTAAATTCAAATATTCACATCCATTTTGTATTCGAATTTATTTTTTTAAGCAGAAAAAAATAATAATGTTCTATCTTCGAAAGCAGAAGACAATTATAACAATTAATACTGCATTGTAGGTCACGTGAAGTTTTTAAAACATTTTAACCTTGACATTTCCTATTGTTTAACTGACGTAATATAAATAAATGGGATTATAAATAAAAAATAATAATTTATAAATATTTTAAATTTCATTTCCACAAATTTCATCTCCACAAATGGTTGCCATGTGTTTAGATTTTAATTCAGTCATTGTTTTTATTTTTTTTTTTTTTTTAAGTTTATGTGTAAGTTTTTTTTATTTTTATAGTCATCCCAAATTATTAACATATAATACATTTTATTCCAGTGTTAATATACCTATCTGTTTCTCCCTAGTAATTTACTGGCTTTTATTACTTCTTTAGAAATAAAAAGATGTTTATACACATGTGTATGTTGGAAAGAAAAAAAATGTTAATATGCCAATTTTCTTGGCAATTTATTGGTTAAGCAAATATGTTATGAGGCTCCAATTAGTAGAGTGTCTTAAATAACTGGATGGTGTGGCAGGTTGTAGCTCATCACTACAAACCCCTTCTTTTACAGGGTTAAAATTCTAACTGATGGAAGGAATTTTATCACTAACATATAAGTATGTATTTGTTTAATGCTGGATTGAGTTAGGTTTCAATGAAGGGTTTTTTAAAAAAATGTACTCCAATGTTGCTTAATTTTATCAGCTAGTCTTTCAAAATTACTTTACACTTTCTTTTTATGGTTGAATCATATATCATTTAAAGTGTGATTTGAACTTAGGGTTTTTTCTTTTTCTCCTTATTGATGGTTATGTGGACCAAACAATTAACCGGTAATGTGTCTCTATTTAGACGGCACATAAATTTATTTGTTAGCCTTCATCCTGCTCCTTTCTTGAGTCTTACTGGATTTTTTTTAAGGCCTAACTAAATATTAGAGCATTCATTCATTATACTGTATGGATTGACTCTTCTATCTTGGATAATGTCAAGATAACCCAATGCTTTTAAAACATTAACCTGGGTATATCCTCATCAACAAAAAAAATATAAATATAATATCCCTAGTTATACTCATTTTTTTTAAAAATCACCTAGATATAAATATAGATATTTTCTCTGATATTGATTTTATCTCTTACTATGCTTTAACTATCACTTCTAGTTATTATTCCAGCTGGGTTGTGCATTCTATAAAGTGACTGTATGTTCACATGGAGATTCCAAGATATGGTTTTAAGATACAGGCATTATATGTTCCATGTACCTCTCCTCCAATATCAATCCAATATGCATTATGACCAGATTGTTTTACTGATGTAAATGGTCCTTCATATTGATTAAAAAACATGGTGCATATTATCTTGTGGTTTTACTTACATGTGGGGGTTTTATCAAGACTTTGTCCCCTACTTTAAAATTATGATATACCTTTCCATTTTTATTTTTATTTCTTAGGTCAGCCATTTTTTTGAGCCTTTCATATGCTTGTAATCTTTCCTGTTCCACATTTATTTCTGTGGGATATACTGGTATAGGTATGAGTTGGTACACTCATTGATTGTTTTACATAGGTATATTTTTATTTAAAGAAAAAAAATATATTGGGATCCATTGCATTCTAATGCTACTAAGTCAATTTATACCATATATTTGCTTTTATTGACCATAAATAGTGGTTTAGTGTTAAAAAATTGTAGGTGCATCTATTTATGCCCTAACTGTTTTTGAACCTTTTTGAAAACAATTTTATATATTCTTAAAAATAATATTTATATAAAAAGGTAACTAAATTAGCATTAACTTTCTAGTATTAAGTTATTGTTTTTTTAAATAGTATATTATCTCAAAATAAAAATTTATGTTCATAAACATTTGGGTTGTCCAGTGTACAAGCTCCAAATTGCAATCTTTGAGGTCCATTCCTTTATAAGATTTTTAAGCACTAGTATTTCTATGCCTAATGAATGTAAAAGGACCTTCATATGTATTGCATAGTTTATGAAACTGGCAATCTCTTTGTTTAGTAATTTCTAATGTGGCTTTCTCCACCATGTTCCAATTGTCTTGCCCGTCTGGGTCATCATATTGATAGTAGAGTGCATTTAAATGCCACGGAAAAAATCTAAAATGATCATACACTTTATCATTATCAAAATCTCCCAAACTAGTGTGGTGATTGTGATAACTTATCATGGTTGCAGTCTTCTGTATTAACAATATTATATTCTAATAGCTAATATACAGTTCATCAGTATCATGTGTAGAGAATATTTTAATTCTGCTTTCATGGAAAATATGAGTATGATGGAATCTTTTTAAATATATATCTAATTCATTTTCCATCTCACCCTCTTTCATGTACTTTTGCATAACACGTTTAAAATATAAGATTGTCTCACATATTGTGACTTTATTAAGGTGGTTAACCTTAAGAATTTGAGAGCTTAGTTGTCCTTAAGGTGTGGTAGTATCATCTAACTATTCTTGTCTCACTTTATGAGATTCATGATCTATCTCATACTTGATACTATCTAAGGATAGATTTGATGAGTAGTTTGAACTCTCTATCTGACTTTGTAGACATAGACAACTTTTTGCCAATGTCAATATTGTTTTCATAGTGTTAATTAGCTGGGTAGGCACTTGTATAGTTGATATTGTAATATCTATGTTAATTTTGAGAGGATCATTCTTTATCTCAGGTATTACCTGTTGAGAGAAAATTGATTCTGGGTTGTGGTCATTTATTCCACTGAGATTTTTAGCAACAATCACCAAATCATTTTCTACTTCATCTTCTAATTTTTGACTATCCTGAGTCTCATGCCTTGTTTCTGTTTGTTGCATTACCATGATTTCTGAGTTTTGAAGACTCTCTGCTTCATTCATTTCTGCAGTTCTTTTTGGGTTTAATAAATTTTGATCAATCACTTCAAAAATATTGTGCTGATTCTTCACAGCATTACTCTATTGTATGATAGTGTAATGATTCTGATGGTCTTCTTCTGTGATAATCATCTGATCAAATAGTGATTTGCTCTGGATATCATCATCACATTCAGGGTAAGTTTTGGGTTGTTGGTGATGGCTGTTCACACCAATCTGTGTTATATCATCATTTTTGCTACTGTCTTTGAAAACTACTTCTAAATTGTTTCCTAACTTATCTCCATTCTCATAATTAGTTTGTGTTGATCTATCAATCTCAGTAGGCTGCATTCCCATTCTATATGCCTTTTGGTGTAAATGAGTTTCAATTGCTTCAAATCTTTGATTAGTGGCTTTCTCCATATGGTCCATCTGGTCCTGAATTTCTTTTATGCCTTCAATTAGTGTTCCTAATTTTACATCATTTGGAAGAATCTCCAATTCACTAGAAGCTATCTTTTCCTCCAAATGCTTTACATTTTGACTCATCTCTTCAAAAGATTTGTTATTCAATTCCACTTCATTATTTAATCGGGAATGAAGTTGCTCAATTTTGGTGTTAATGACACTAACTTCTTCCTGAATTTTGATTTGGTGTCTATCCTGTTCAGCAAATACTTCTTCCTTAAAATGTACACAATTTTGTTGTACTTCTTCATATTTAGTATCTAGTTGGCTGGTGATAGTGTGCTTGAATTCTTCTAATCTCTGTTGACACTTTACATCCTTCTCATCTACCTCTTTCCTCATTTCAAACATAGCCTGTTTCAATTCTTTTTTATCTTCTTGGACACTATTTAAACCAAAAGATAATCATTCCATATCTGTAGATAGTTTACTTTCAAATTCCTTCATTTTTATATCCATATTAATATTTAAATTACTGAAATTGGCTGTCATTTTTCTTAAACTACTGTTATTGCTATCTATCTTTGCTTCTAAACTACTACTACTATTGTTGTTTATTTTTAACATTTCTTCCTTTAAACTACTGTTATTACTATCTATCTTTGCCTTTAAACTACTGCTATTGGCTGCCATTTCTTCCTTTAAACTACTGTTATTAGTTGCCATTTCTTCTCTTAATCTACTGTTATTGCTATCCATTTTTGCTTCTAAACTACTACTACTACTATCTATCATTGCTTCCATCTTTTCCATCATAGTCTGTATCATTAGTTGCATGGCCATCATATTCTTAGTAATCTGTGTTATTTCAACTTCGGGTATTTGATTGACTTCTTTGGCCGGGTTCTCTTCAGTTTGATAAACTATCTGGCTTTCTTCCTGCATCTGTTGGAAATGTTTAGTTTCGGTTATAGACCCCCCAGATGCTTGGCTATACAAAGCTTCTCTTTCAACAATAATGGTAGTCATTTCTATTTCACTATCACTACTATTCTCTGATTCTGGTAAATACTTAAGATCCATGTTTAATAAATATTTCTTACTTCTGGTTACCATTAAAATTTTATTTATAAATTTAAAATATATTATTTGGTTTTATTAATACAAGTTAATATATATACCATAGGGTTTTATATGCCATCTTTTTGCCATTTGCATTTAGTTTAGATTCCCTTATGTATATAACTTTTATTTCCTATTTTAAAAACCTGATCTTTTATTTTCCCAGGCATCTATTTTAACTATGATTTAATCAACGATGATTTATTTAATAGTTGGTCTCGGCTCATTTCATCATCCATATCCCTCAAATTTCACTTACCATTCTAGATAATAGTTTTTATTTGATAAAACTATAATAAAAAAAATATTAGATACACTTTTCAAAGCTGTAATTATATGAATCAATTATGTGTTAGATGTGTAAGTTTATAGAGGTTATATATATGCAAAAACGATTTAAGAAAAAAAAAAAAATTTCAAACTAACAAAATTATTATTATTATTTTTATGAATTCAATAGCTAGATCTCCTTGGAGATTTGATATTCATGCCGAAACATTGAGCGCCAGATGTAACGGGCTGGTGGATTCCAGAAGAGATAGGGGGAGCGCATCTTACTATGGTCGGACTTTGGGTCTTTGGATAGGATGCAAGTGATTATGTGATGAAATACATAACCTATGATTGTACCTACTTTCAATAGACTAGCTCTACCTATTTTTATTAACCTAGATACAATTTGGGTCAGTTCATCCAATTCTCACCCCTTTCTAGCCGCATTATACCACAGTATTCAAACTCAGGGAGTAATTGCCTGAGCTCTCTTATCAGGGAAGGAGATCACGCTAATAGTAGTTATTGCACTTCTATATAAGTGATAATTAATTACCAAAAATCAATTAAGCATAAGATATATAAAAAATATGTATGTGCAGTATAAGTATATATGTATTAAAAGTTATAATAAATGACTTAAATATGTATATGTATTTCCTCTATCATAGTAATAATATTAATAGGTGTGAAACTAAATAAGATAATAATGTTTATAATGGATATGTGAATAATGAAGAACTATAAAGCTGATGGTGGATATTGAAATAATGATGAGTTAGAGACCAAATTAAAATAACGAATTACATAAACATTTATTGACTAACAAAAAAAAATATGAATAACAATTAAATCTGATACATGTAATTGATTTTGTCAAGGATGAATCTCTACCACATCAATGTCTATAATGATATTAATAAAAATAAAACCCTTGCCCTAAACCCAATGGTAGAAGTTCATGTACTTGACTAATTATTTACAACAACAAATATATAAAATTATAATATGTATATGTGATTTCGATTTTAGCTGGCTAATTTAAAATATGTATACAAACATAACAACAACAACAAAAAAATCTTTGTTGTCTAGATAAATCAATGATTATAAATCATTGATTCATAAAAGCAATACAAAAGTAAGCCTAATTAATAATAAATAAGAAAAAAAAATCTATCATTGTGTTTTGCTTAATATAAGATATTAAAATTTCTTACCTCCTAATTTCTTATATGTTGTCAAAAGTCAGTCAGATGGAGCGGTCAAAACTATTAATTTTTTTATTCTTATACAATTATAGATGATAAATATATATATATAAATCTAATTCCCCCCCCCCTATTACTCTCATACAGAGTAACTCCAAAATTATACACATTAGCTTCCATTTGTAGAAACGAAAATAATTCATAAAATTTACAATAGACAAAATAATAAAACAAAAATCACAATTTTTATCCCATTATGTTAATTAAAGTTCGATAAGTCTGCTGGAAATTGTTCATTTCCTAAACAAATTCCTACGAATGAAGATGAAGTTTTGCTCCCACAAAGAATAGAAGTTTCTTGTCTGAGTCAAAAAATAATAATGTTCTCCAATTATCCTATCTTGGATTTGTTTAGGCATTTTATTTAAAGCAAAGATGGTTTTTAAGTTTCTCCTAAATGGGCAGGTAAAATCTTTAAACTGTCATGGCTTTATTGATGACGTATTATTACCCCATGGTACAAACTTTTCAGCAAGCAATCATGATATAAAAATAATATATATTTATTGATTCATTTGCTTCTCAAGATTTCAATGATGATATTATTATATATCAAAACAATTATTTATTGAATATTACTGCAATGCATAAATTTAACTGAAATTTGTCTAATTAGCAAATAATTTAAATCTTCTTACTTTCAAATTAGTTCTTTACCTTCAAACAATTGCTTTAAAATTTCAGCTTTTGATCATTTTGATTAATATTTTAAAAAAATTTTTTATACATTTAAATTCGAATATACACATTCATTTTGTATTCAAATTTATTTTTTTAAGCAGAAAAAAATAATAATGTTCTATCTTCGAAAGCAGAAGACAATTATAACAATTAATACTGCGTTGTAGGTCATGTGAAGTTTTTAAAACATTTTAACATTGACATTTCCTATTGTTTAACTGACGTAATATTAATAAATGGGATTATAAATAAAAAATAATAATTTATAAATATTTTAAATTTCATTTCCACAAATTTCATCTCCACAAATGGTTGCCATGTGTTTAGATTTTAATTTAGTCATTGTTTTTATTTTATTTTTTTTTTTAAGTTTATGTGTAAGTTTTTTTTTATTTTTATAGTCATCCCAAATTATTAACATATAATACATTTTATTCCAGTGTTAATATACCTATCTGTTTCTCCCTAGTAATTTAATGGCTTTTATTACTTCTTTAGAAATAAAAAGATGTTTATACACATGTGTATGTTGGAAAGAAAAAAAATGTTAATATGCCAATTTGCTTGACAATTTATTGATTAAGCAAGTATGTTATGAGGCTCCAATTGGTAGACTGTCTTAAATAACTGGATGGTGTGGCAGGTTGTAGCTCATCACTACAATATATATATATATAATTAATAAAACAAGTTATAAATTTTGTAACTTGCTTTTAAGCTTCCATTTAAAAGATCACTAGATGGAGCTTATCAATAGCTCTAAACAAGCTTTATTTTTATAAGTGCAGAAAGAGAAAAAAATCAAAATCTCTATCATTGTCCCTAGCTCCAGATGAATTGTTTTTGAGCTTATGGCTTACCTCAGAGGGCTGGGTCTCTAGAAACTAAATCTAAAATACTAACTCAAAAGTCAGCACTTATAAAACACATTTCTATCAATTTGAAAATCTGAACTTTTCAGACATGTAAATGTCTTCAAATCCAGCTTTTCAAACCAGAGAGCTATATGGGTCTGAATTAAGCTCAGTTTCAACATATAGTAATAGCCTCTGCAATATAGCATTGCAAAAGCCATCAAAGGTACACTTATAATAATTAATAAAACAAGTTATAAATTTTGTAACTTGCTTTTAAGCTTGCATTTAAATGATCACTAGATCGAGCTTAACAATAGCTTCAAACAAGCTTTATTTTTATAAGTGCCAGAAAGAGAAAGAATTCAAAATCTCTATCGTTGTTCCTACCACCAGAGCAATTGGTTTGAGCTTATGGCTCACCTCAGAGGGCTGGGAATCTAGAAACTAGATCTAAAATACTAACTCAAAGGACAACACATATAAAACACATCAATTTGAAAGTTGGAACTTTTCAGACACGTAAATGTCTTCAAATCCAGCTTTGTAAAACAGATAGCTATATGGGTCTGAATTCAGCTCAATTTTACCATATAGTAATAGCCTCTGCAATATAGCATCACAAAAGCTATTAAAGTGTATATTTTATTTTACATTTATTATTATCATTTAAATTGAATACGTTAATAAAAAAATAATATTTTAAAAAGACGATTTTGTTTTGTTTTTATTTTCGCATTACAAAAAAGCACAGAAAAATTATTAAAATCAACGCCTGTGAATGTTCATATTTTATAGTTTTAGCGTGAAAATGGTGCCATCCAACGGCATCTGTAGCTATAATACAAGCACCGTATATTATTGTTTAACTAACAAGTGTGTATATTTTTAGTACTAATAAATTGTACATAATAATTGCTGAGTATTTGTGTCCGTTGGTTTGGAAACGAACCTGTAAGCCTAACCAAATGCTACACATACAATTAAATTTATGAAGAAAGGAAAGACAACAGATAATGGTGGAATTATAATCGATATATTAAAAGAAGCACCTGAAGAAATATAAATTTTTTTGACAAAGTTATTGGAAGAATGCAGTATTAATAGTTTTGAAAAGGTGATAAAGAAGACATTAGAAATTACAGACCTATCAACCTTTTATCAGTTTTATACAATATTTTTACCAAGATAATTACATCTCATCTACAAAGAACATTGGATTTCAACCAACCAAGAGAACAAGGTGGATTTAAAAGTGGTTTTAATGCAGTAGATCATATCCAAGTATTGAGAGATGTTATAGAAAAGACCAGTGAATATGAGTTGCCATAATGCTTTCGATTTGTTTATTGTAAAAATGCAATTGATTATATAAGCATTTCTTCAGTGATTAAAGCATTGTATCATCAAAATATAAATCCAGGATATTGTCACATTTATAAAAATGTAATAGCAACAATTAGATTACTTAATGATATTAGGAAGATTAACATTGAGAAGGGGGTGAGTCCAAATCTCCAAAACGTTTTACAGCAAAGCTACAATAAATATTTTGTGGATTAAAATGAAAAGCTAAAAGAATAAAAGTAAATGGAGATTATTTAAATCATTTAGGTTTTGTAGATGTTGTAGTTGCTTTTGGAAATAATTCTTTAGAGCTTCAGGAAATGTTGCAGGAGTTATCGGATTAAAGTAAGAAAGTAGGACTAAAGGTAAATGTTAAAAAGACTAAAATAATGTTCAATGTATTTTCTCAAAAGATGAAAATAAAGATCGATTATGATGAGTTAGAAGTTAACAACTACAAATATCTTAACCAGATTCTTACTATAGATGGAAGCATAATGGATGAAATTAATCGTAGAATTAAAATTGGTTGGAGTGCTTTCGGTAGAAATAACAATATTAAAAAGAAATATACATGTGTGTGTTTGAAAAGGAATGTTTTTTAATAAATGTTTTACTAATTCTTACTTATGGATCAGAGACTTGGACACTTAATAGAAGAGCAATACTGAGGCTTCAGACCACTCAAAGAGGTATGGACAGATGCATGTTAGAAATAATTACAAGAGATTGAAAACGCAATATATGGGGAACAAACAGGTGTTATATCATTGAAACAATTAAAAGAGTGAAGTGGAGTTGGACTGGAAATATTGTTAGAAGATATGATAATAGATGAACAATTGAAATCTTAAACTGAATTCCAAGAGATTTATAAGACCCAGAAAGAGACCATATGTGAGATCGACGGACGAACTAAGAAAGTATGTAGGGATAATGTGGAGAAGAGAGGCTAGATATTGAAAATAATGGATTGAACTTGGAGAGACCTTCACCTTACAGTGGATTGATAATGGTTGACAATAATAATTATAATGAATACAATGGATTTTGATGAATTCTCTAAAAACGTTGTGGATAATAAGGTGTGAAATAATTATTGATAATAAAAAATATAATTAGTTTTAAAAAAACTTGATAATGATTAGGATAAATACTTTAATAACGGCAACCGCTATCTCCCAAAACGATAACGGAATCTATTTACACGTGAATTACGGAAATTGTATATCTAAAAATGACAAAAAAAGTATTACTTAATTAAAAAAAATTATGAAAAAATATATAAATAAATATGAAGATCTATAATATAAAATGTATATGCAGCAAATAATCGTTGTAAAAAAATTATAGTTTTGTTTTTTTGGCAATAAAGATTTTATTTAAAATAAAAAAATAATGTAAACATAAATAATATAAAGTGTAACCATGACCTGTAAATGCAAAAGATTCTAGACTAAATCCTGCTTATTAAAGACATATTTTATTAATTTAAAAACAAAAATTTTTTTTTTTGCACTTTTTAATATTTTTAGTTCAGCAACGCGTAGTCAATATGTATTCACAACTATAAATATGATGTATAATATATATTTTCAATATGAATATACATCTATATATATATATAAACATTATAAAGATCATCATTATCCATGATTTAGTATCATAACATGTCTGAAAGCATAGACACAATATGGGGGGAGGGGGCTTTATGATCTGTTCAACCTATGTATTTATGGTTTTCTAATGCTGGTTTCCCAGATTTTTCAGTGGCTAAAAAGACATTCAAAAATTGTTGCTGTGAACGATAATTGGTATCTCGATATTTAATGTTAAAAAAATAAAATCCTGTAAGTTACCATCTTCCCTGCAATTATGTAATAAAAATAGTTTTTATCTGTTTATGTTAAACTGCATATAATACTTCATTTTGGGAATTATGGAAATTTATTTTACAACATTTCAAAAGTATTTAAATAATCTTTGCAATGTACAGAGATCACTGCCTCTACTAGATCTCACATCTGCTTCTAGAAATATATACAAAAAATAATAAAATACAAAAAAAAAATACTTCTGTATAAAATACTTTAATATTTCAACCAGAGGACTAGTCTTTATCAGAAAGAAAACCAGTCCTCTGTTTGAAATATTAAAGTATTTTATACACAAGTATTTTTTTTGTATTTTATGTCTTTGTATATATATACTACTGAAATACAAATATAATGTATATACTTAACCTATATATAATTAAAGAGGATTTGAACCCAGCCTTTCAAGATCCCTTCAATCATCCACTCTATTTAATATAATCAATACACATGGCCACATACACGTGAAAAAGATAAATAACTTGCTATATATGTACACCATGATGAACCAGCACTCATCAGTTGGTCTGGATCATCATCTTATATATATATATATATATATAACCAATGCTCGGTGGGAGGGGATGATCCAGAACTGATGAGTACTGGTTCAGCATGAAATACGTATATTGATATTGGAGATCATTTATCTTTTTCACATCTATATGGTCATGTGTATTGGTTATATTGTGTATAATGCATGACTATAAGGAGCTTGAAAGTTTGAGCCCAAACCATCTTCAATAACATATATACACACATACAAATATAACACCAACCAAAACTGCAACAAATATATATATATATAAAATAAATAAATAATAGTGCTATTAAATTTTTAATGCATTAAATAATTAAAAAAATTGCAAAGCATGCTTTCACTTACTGAAATGTGATACTTATCAATTGTATTTGACATGGATCGCATTTCAAAAATTAAAACCATACTTCTGCGATATATTTGATAAAAATCAGGTTTCACTAATTTAAAACCATGCTTCTGCAATTTATTTATTATTTAATATTTTAAAAGTTAAATGGGATGATAAATTTATTTATTATATATAGATATAATTGAGTACATATTATCATAACTATATATATGTACCTGTGGGTTGTGTATAGTGTATGCTGTGATTGAATTGGAAATTTAGCAGTTAAAGATTCAGGGATCACAGCTCAACTACATCACATCTTGTATTTGAACTTCACATGATCTTTCATGTAATAAATTACTCAGTTATTATAAGTTTTTATCCAGCATAATTTTGTGGGCTGCAGTAAGAGAGGTATTCAGATTAAATAAACGCAGTGATTTATTAATTATAGTAATCCCCTATACCCTTATAGTCATTATTCAAGGTTTGGGTGACACAAGACTGAAACGAAATTAAGCAAACAACAATTTAAAAAAATCATAAATATAAATTTATAAAGCAATGTAATAAATTATTTGTCAATGAGAAAATACCCCATTCTATGCATTCAGTGCAGACTCAAGGTTGTGCGGTTGTTCTTTGTCACTAAATTAGTGTGCTCAATATGCATTAATTATACATTTAATAAGTTATGCAATTTCTTTATTTTGATGATCAATAAATACTAGATAATAGTAATTAATAAATTCCAATTCAGAAGTATTCATATCAAGGTGAGTTTGTCAGTAAACTATTTTGGATTCAGATCTAAGTGCATTTATATTTTTGCGTCTAATTCATCTTTAATCATCATCCACTTTTTTATACTATCAAATATGCAACCTGAAATTTGGAATACAAATCTTAATTTCTGGAAACTAAACTATCTTGCTTGCATGGTCATCAGTCCAGTAGCTATATAGTGAAAATATGCTACAATATAATATATAGTATTATTTTTGAAATACAAGCATAATTCATATACTTGGAGTTTTAATGTAAATACAAAGGATTTGAACACAGACTTTCAAGATCCCTTCAGTCATCCACTCCATCTCACCCAACTGATACACATGACAACACACATGTAAACAGATAAATGATCTCCAATACACATATTTTGTGCTGAACCAACACTCATCAGTTGATCCAGATCATCATCTTCCACACACATATATAATCCGTGCTCAATTTATATTGACATAGCAAATCTTCAAGCTTTAATGGACTGGCTTCAATTTACTCCACCCTCCAATTCTTCATGTGTGAGAGATGATGATCCAGACCAACAGATTCAGCAAAAAATATGTATATTGGAAATCATTTATCTTTTTCACATGTGTTTGGTCATGTGTATTGGTTGTGTGAGATGAAGTGAAGGACTGAATGGAGCTTGAAAGTCTGTGTTCAAATTCTCTTATTATACATAAATTATAGTATTATCATAATATTATAACAAATAACATATATACATTCTACATCCAATGTTTTAGCTATATCATATGGTCTTTATCAAAAATCAATTTAAAAAAACTGTTGCCTCTAACACTTTACATTGGGAAATGTGAGTTGTTAGAGGGAATAGTTTTTAAAGTCATCTCTCGATAAAGGCTATATGATATAGTCAAACATTAATGTGAATTTTTAGAAGAAATAATTTTTTAAAGCTGATATTTGATAAAGACTATACAATACAGTCCAAACATGGGATATTGGATTTCTATATGTAATTTGTTATAATTGTTCACATAATAAAAAAAGTTTTTAAAGAAGTATTGTTAAAAAGTTATCATAACAAATGTAAACACTTTTATTCTTTGCTAAGATTGCTACAAACCCAAAAAAACATAATAAGATTCCAATCTACACAATGCTTTTCAAATGCAAAATTTATGTATAATACTTTCATTCTGCAACAAATAATCAATAGATGGTAGTATTTATTAAATTATTACTCAAGGGAGACAAATCAAGGAGAAATGTGATGGTCAAGTTTTTATATGAGAGATGTAAAAAGTAAAATGAAAATGTTTGGTAGATTGCAGTCTATGGAGAATAAAAGAATAGCCAAAATAGTATTTAATTTGGTTATGAGTAAAGGGCAAGCAATAAAATGGATGAGAAAGGTAATGTGGTATGCAAAAGATTTGTATAAAGGATTTATATTAGTATATTTGTACAAAAGGTGGGATGATTGTGTTAGGAGGATTGTTGAGTGTTATAGTGGTAAGGAATGAGATAAAAGTATAGATTCATTAATAAAGAATAGGGAGTTAGAGAAATGGAGAACTAGTATGGAGAGTAAAAAGAGTTTAAATATATATAGAAGGAAATAGAACATTAGGTGTGAGTTAATGTATAATAATAGTAAGGAAATTAGTTTATTGTTTAAGACTCAAGGGGATCTTTAGCAACAAAAAAATATACTTGTAAATGGAAAATTGTGGGTGATTTTAGTCTGTAAATTGTATAAGGAAGAAATAGAAAATATTAGGCATATGTTAATTGAATGTAAATGCTTGAAAATAGAAAGGGTACAAATAATGAAGTTATGGAAAAATAAATATGGAAAAAGTGATTATGCAGAAAGTGAGTTATTAGTTTTTATGCTGGGTTTGGGAAAAAATAAGGGGAATTTAGATATAAAGGCCATAGAGTTGACAAAGATTATGTTGTGGAAATGGGATGAAATAGAATATGGGAAAACTTAGAATGGGGAATGGAAGGTAAAGTGGCTAACAGGTTTCTCTGGGCATAGTTGCTGAAAGATTCCTGACTTAGTTTAAGGAGAAGTCACAGTGCATCACATCACACCGCATCAGTGGAATTCTACTATATTACCAAATTAGGTTTTGACGTTTAGCTTTAATTAATGAGGAGTTTCGGATTTGTTTCTGATGTTTCTGGATTTTTGATTTTAATGCACTTTTATCCAGCAATCATCTTTTATCTTTTTGTAGTATTATGTTGTCATTCTAAAATTAAAGATGTTTTAATGCTTTTATTTGCAAACTAATATAGACTTGATTCAGTTCATTATCAATATATTATTCTCACCTGTTTTTTAAAATAAATTCTAGGATTCTGAAAACAAAAGGAAAAGTCATATTATTTCACCCATTGATTGCTAAAACTTATAACTGTAATAATATAAATTGAATTTTCCTGGGCAAGCATTTTTTTTTGGTTTTATTACTGCACTGTGTTCTCATTATACATGCAATCAATCAATCATGGACTTACTACTTCTGATATATTATTGCACCTGACTTTTTATTGTTTGCATAAAGTTTTTTTTTTTTAAAGTGTCATAGCATCGGCCTGGACGCGAACCCGCAACCCGGGCAACTGCCTGCAAGTGCAAGGCAGTTGCACTGACCTCTCGACCACCAATGCAAGACTATAAAGTATTTTTGTTATTGTCTTAATGAGAACATTTCAAAAATTTAATAGCATTTTAAGTATTGTATATTCATTAAACAATTATATTAATTAAGATTTTCTATAATCCATGAACAAATGCAATGAATAGAAAGGGGATTGTTGTAATTGATATTTAATATTTTAGTTTAGAATATTAAATAGTGACATTTAAATCATATATTGACAACGACATTTATTTTTTTTGCAAATTAAAGATATATTGGCTTATTTATATTTACTCCTGCTTTTATAGAAAGTAGACTTATAATTTGTTGACTGCTTTAAGTTGACTGCTTTAAGTAGCATGACACCTTCAGAACAAGGGACTATCTATAAATTAAGTATCTCTGCTTATTCAAAAGCAACTTCATATTAGTTTGTTTAGACAATGTTAATATGAGCTTCTGCCTTGAATAGAAACAAATGGTTTGAGTGTCTACTAGTTTTGATGGGTTTCAAATCAGTTTTAATTTTTTAAAAATCTGTGGTTTCAAAGATAGGTGGCTTGCCAGATTCTGGAATAACAGTTTTTTTTTTTTTAAAAATCGGTAAATTTTAATATTTACATTACTCCTTAATATATTGCATAGTTAATTTTCCTATTAAAAGTTGATTATAAAAACTGCATTAAGGGATATATTTGATTGTGAATACATTCAGGCTTTATTAAAAACAAATTCATAATTTGATATTTAAATACAAAGTCAGGCTATGATTTCTGGTGTGAAGATTCAGATGTTAAAATCTCCAGATCACACATGATGATCAGACTTTTATTCTGAAAAATACACACACACACACACACACACATATATATATATATATATATATATATATAAGGTCAATAACTTAAAAGAATATGAAGTTATATCAGAAACATTTTGAATTAACTTGATTGGTTACATTTGTCATTAAAAACTTACTGTTTAATTCTTACATAAATATGCTTCTATATTTCTATACACATACTGATATCACAGGACACATTGAAGAATCTCTGGTTTTAGAACAAAATATGTTAAAATTAGTGATCATAAAATATTTTCGATATATGATGATTTGCATGGTTTATATAAGCAAAGACTGTCCAACTGGAAAAATTAGCCTACATTAAAATACTTATTTATTCCTTCCAGGATGTTGTTAGTTAAATATATACATAATAAAACTTCGTTGCATTGTATATATTTTTTCAAAGTGATCTAAAATAATGTACATTATATTGCATACCCATTATCCCATTGCCATTGTTAATATCAGATGTTGTGACGCAGAATGTCTTATTTTCATTTACTTCCAGTTTTAATGCTGACCGCGATTCGATCTTGATTTCAGATTAAAGCCGCTCTAAACAAACCTTCAATGATACTTTTAATGCGAGTGTCTTCTCGAATCTCTGCTATATAATTTTTTTTTTTTTTAAGTGTCATAGCATCGGCCGGGACGCGAACCCGCAACCCGTGCAACTGCAAGGCAGTCGCGCTGACCTCTCAACCACCAATACAAGACAAAAATTGGAAGGCCTACAGCACTCAGGGTTCCCAGGCGGTCACCCATCCAAGTATTAACTGAGCCTAACGTTGCTTAACTGCGGTGATCGGACGAGAACCTGTGTATTCAACGTAGTATGACAATAGGCAATAAATTTGTTAAATGCACTTTTTTAAATATAACTATTGAAAAACATTTGTTGGTAAATATATTTATAAAAAATATTTTTAGTTCAAAGATTGAGCCAATGAGACCAAGTGAATGCAATGAGATAATTGGTTAAGAGTGTAGTAATTAATTAAAGAAATATAGTCAACAGTACATAAATATAGTTGCGCAATGATGATAACACATGTTTAATAGTTATTTAGGATTTAGTTTTTAAAATAATTTTAACATTCTTAGTATGTCTGGTAAAAGAATATTGCAAATACAAGAATCAGAAAAAGAATGCGATATTCAGAAACAAAGGAGGGTTTTTTTATAAATATCTAAAAAAATGATTGCTTACATTTAAATTAATAATACATTTATTTTTTCTCCCTAATTATTTCCCACTTTCTGTAAAAACTATACTTTATAATTATTTGCCATTACATTATGAATTTTTTTTTTTTTAAGTGTCATAGCATCGGCCGAGACGCGAACCCGCAACCCGGGCAACTGCCTGCTAGTGCAAGGCAGTCGCACTGACCTCTCGACCACCATAATGCTGTTATTTAGATTTTATGATCAAACATATTGAAGCGTAGATTAACATCATGGCTTTTGCTATAAAATAGATTTTCTAAAGGAAAGGGACGGCAAAATATGGTATTGCAAAAAGCAGCAAAATTTCTAAAGGTCGCCCTGGGTATAAATTATAGATTTGGCTTTATCCTATTGAATGAAAAACAGCCTTATGACATGCTGGTCAGAATAACCTCACTCATAATTTCAGGCTGGGAATAAAAATTGAAATCATTTTCAGTTTCCAAACAAATTGAAAGATTTTAATTTTTGTAATTAGTCAACCAAGATAGGCATTTTATTAGTGTTTGGATAATGGGTATTTATGTATATTTAATAAATGGTAAAACAAGAATGTAAAACTGCTAAATCATTATTACGCTAGTGATCTGACCAATTTCTTTTGGGAGGGCTAGTGGAAAGCCTCTAATAAACTATTTATAATCTGTTTTATCTTTATATTTAATCGAATGAAAAAAAAAAACATTTATTTATATCTATGTAATAACTGATACATATTGCGTATGTACGTAAAGATCAGAGGGGTGATAAGCAAAACAATAAAAAGCAACGCGCTGTGAAAAGCACGTTCCAATTAAAATAATATTAAAAAAAATCTTGGAATTTACCGCTTTAACTATGTTGTTTCGCTATTTTAAGTGTACTTTTTCGTTATTACTTATTGCTATAATCGTATATTTTTTCATAGAATTTCAGTTATTGCCAGCTGTATATTCTCACCTCGTGGATATTGTTTATAACTTTAAGCCACTGTTTAAGCATTTTGATACTGAAAGGCCAGATATGCATATGCGCAATGAACCTATTAGTTTATTACCTCTAAAGACCCCTCTTTTGGCCATGCCAAACTCATCTGCCGAAATGATGAGACTTAAAATATTTTTGGGAAGTATGCAATATAATTGTAATGAAATTGTACCATTGGGGAAAAATCCTCTTTGGTATATTTGTATTGATTCCAATGGAGGAATAGACTTGACAAAAACAAATGTTTTCTCTATAAGACATTCTGCTCAATATAATCTTTCAACGTATTCATTCGAAGACGAATTAGTTAAAAACCATGACGCAAATGTAAAAATTCTGCATAGCGCAAATATAACTGAAGAATATGAAGTCCCTTCATTGAATACTTACACCATTTATAATCATAAAGTGAAGGAAGCCACTTTTAATAAAAATGGATATTCTTTATATAATCTAGCTAATGAGAACATTGATATATTAAAAATTGAAATTTTAGGATCACAGTATCAAGTTTATCATGACTTACTTTATCTAAACTTACTATCTACAATTAAACAACTTCATTTACAAATACAATTAGAGAGTTTACCTTTTCATGCTGAATTGTTATATAACTGGTATATGCTATTGTACGATACTTTTACTAAAGCTTATTTTAGAATGTATTATTCCACGATGTCATCTTTTAATGGACGCTGTACAGAAATGCCACTTAAAAACTGTGTTATTTATACATCATGGATTTTTATTAAAAATCCCTTAATCATGGTGATACCCCCACCAGTTGGACTCGGAACAGCAGATGAAGAATTTGTTCGATTTGTTAAATACATAATCACTCCACATATAATATGTCCAAACAAACAGCAAAGAGGAGGATCCTTTAAAGCTCACAACACAATACTTGATGGAGACAAATTTGTGTGCTACGGAACCAAGTACAGCATTAAAAAACCGTGTCTAGTTTATTCATTTGGAATTAATAGAGATTGGTCATTTGATGAATCCATGGAACGGCTAGGTTGCGAAGTTTATTCTTTTGACCCTAGTATTGGTCTGGAAAATCATAATCATAGCGCGAATATTAGATTTTATAACTTGGGACTTGGAAACAATAATGAAATTATTGGACGTGGAAATAAAACTTGGAACGTGAAAAAATTATCATCCATAAAAAAATTATTAGGACATGAGAATAGAACTATTGATTTTCTTAAAGTAGATATTGAGTGGATGGAATGGACTGTATTGCCAAACATATATCAAGAAGGGCTTCTAAAGTATGTTAATCAATTCGCTTTTGAAACTCATAATGCTTGTTTCCCTAAAAGTGATATAAAATTTAAAAAATTTTATGCCTTGATGTTTATGCTTGAAGTTCTAGGATTTAAAATGTATCACACTCATCAAGCCCCAGTTTATACAAAAATGCATGCCTATGATGACCACACCATAGCCAACATGAAATGTCGTTATTTTCTGTATGAACAAGCTTGGATAAAAACAAAAGATGTTTTTTTCTAATTAAAAAAATAGCAAGCACTCGCACTTTTAGCTGCTTTTGGATACCGCTTGGATAAATATACTTTGTTCATATATAACTTAAAATTTTCAATCAGTTTGCAAGGTTGATTGACTTCTAAATTTGTATTGACCTGACATTTATATTGATCTTTTTGTAGATTTCTTGAGTTCACATTTATTGATGGGTGAAGCAAAATAAAATATGTCATGGCAAATTTAGTAAATATGTGAGTTAAGTGAAGTAAATTGGATTGCTGTTACGCTATAGAAATCTTATGATACATTAGTATAAAATGTAGCATTATAGATAATAATTAGGTATTATTAGGTTAGTAAAATTTATTATTTTATTTAAACTAGTAATAGAAACATTATTATTTATAGCACATTATTACTATATATTTATGTAAGTTATCATTTTTGAAAGGAAATTATCTTTTCACTATAGAATAAGCCTCACTGTAACTTATACTTTTGATAGAGGTAATAAAAGGTGTCTTACTTATATATGCAATAAATCAGATTTTCAGATTGTTCAACACAGCCATCATTTTGAAAATTTTGTAAACCATTTCTAAATGTAAACACTTACAGGATCCCTCTTTCATTAGGCAATCGATTAATCTCAGCCAGTCTGGAGGCTTGGAACAGCTGAATCTCCAGGTCAGAAATGATAAATGATATATGCATATATGGGTGTACCATGCTTATTACTTATTTAGCTTTAAAGCTTGAATATACTTGCCTTATAATAACTGAAACACACAGGCTTATTATATACCTGTATCTATATATGTAATATATAGGGCGTATGACTGCCAACTCCTTGTATATGTATTAAATGGATTATGTCCTGTACATGAAGGGTCAGATTGACCTTAGGTCAAAATGGGTGTGATAAGAATCTCGACCTCAGGATGGCCTTTGAACATTCCATCATTAGATTTTCAATTGGATGGATGGTTGAAAAGTTGGAGGGTGGAGTAGATTGAAACCTGTCCATTAAAGTATGAGGTTTGGCTATCTTAATATATATCTGAGCACTTATAGCATATATGTGTGGAGATGGTAATCTGGACCAACTGATGATTACTGGTTTAGCATGAAATACATATATTGGTGATTATTTATCTTCTCGACATATATGTGTTCAAGTGTATCAGTGTTATGAGATAGTGTGGAGAGTGGTGGGTCCTGTGAAAGTCTGTGCTCATATACCGTATATATTGCCTTATAATAGTGTTCAGTGTTTTAGTACAATATCACGCAAGAATCACACAGAGTTGGAATTATTTCTATTTTCATTATAACACTCAGTAGAACAAGAAGTATCATACGGTAAGACCAATTATGAATAAAAACACAACCTCTCTTTATTATCTCAAAAAGATAAATTATAAAATGTTATGAAATTCTGAATTGCAAAGCATGACAACAAAAACTGTGCAAATGATATATCAGGATGTGCATGAATTCCTCAGGATAGTTTGAATCTTATTTATATTAGGCACATTTTACTTGCTTTATTTGGATATTATACAAAATATTGTAAATTAGTTAAATATTGATCTAATATTGAATACTTAAATACATGTATTCATAAAAGTATATCATATATTTTTATAAGGGATCCATTATTTAATTGGTTATGTGAAAAATATGTATTTAACCATTGACTATTGTACTGAATATCACATTTTGGATTTTTTAACACATATCTCATTTAATAATCTATTGACTATCATTTCTGATGTGGAAATTCAGTATTTCAAACTTACTATAATCATCTGATTATAGTAAGTTTTACTTGGAATACATATATGAGAAAGAGGGAGGTCTAAGAGTTTTTACATCAAGAGAAAATAAAAAATAAATGTAATTAAAAAATGAGAATTAGTAAAAGTGTAAAAGAGAGGAAAGAAGCATGCAGAAAATATAAGTGTGCTATTAAGAACAAGGAAAGTGAAAAAGATATTAATGCTAAAAGTATTTAGAAAAGAAGTTGGCTAAAATAAATAATTATAAAGAATGAAATTGAATAGTAAATTGTTGAAGATATTATAAAAGTGGAAGAGATGGGAGTAAAAAAATTTGGAATTACATTAAAAGGAGAAATGTAGGGGAAAGAGAGATAGTATTACTAGATGATAAGGGAGTAGTGTGTAGCTCTAGAGAAACTTTGAGAGAATCTTAAATAGATAAGTAATGGATATAGAAAAGATGTTAGATGTGAAGGATAGAGTGATAGAAAACATGAAAGCATATAGTAATGGAATATTAGGTTTACAAAAAATGAACTAAATGAGGTAGAGAAAAAATTGAAAAGTGGAAAGACAAGAGGTTTAGATGGATGGGCAGCAGAGATAGTAATGAATTTAGGATGTAGGGCAAAAGTAAAATTATCCTGTTTTAATAAGAGGGCACAGAATAGAGTTTTTCCGAATAGTTGGAATAATACAAGAGTAAGATTATTATTTAAAGGAAAGAGTAAGGATCATAGAAAGTTAAATAATTATAGACGATAGTTGTAACATCAGTTTTGAATAAAGTTTTTTCATATATGATGGCTGGAAGAGTTGTAAAATGGATGGAAGGGAATAATGTAGTGAGGGAAATGCAAGGAGATTTTAAATTAGATAGGCGTATAGTAGATAGTTTATTTGTAGTTACACAACTTATGGATATGAGTAGGAATTCACGTAGACATTTATATAAGAGTTTTATAGATATAGAGAAGACATATAATAGAGTTAATAAAAATAGATTATGGATAAGTTTAGCAAATTTGGGAATGGATGAAACTTTAGTGGATATAATTAAGAAATTATATGAAAATAATTACTACGTATATCACTTAGGGAATATAGAATCAGTTAAAGTTAAAAATGGGCTAGGATTAAGGCAAGGATGCCCTATGTCATCTATTTTGTTTTTGTTGTATTTGAGTGAAATGGAAAGAGCAATAGAAAGATTAGGAAGAGGGATAGAGGTGCCGTTAATAGGTAGTAAGGGAGTATATATTTTGTCAGGTCTTTTTTTTTGCGGATGATATATTTTGTGAGCACAAAGAAAAAAGATATAGAATTTATGTTGAGAATATGTGCAAGGGTAGGTAAAGTGATGGGGTTTAAATTTAGTGAAGAAAAATCAAATATAATGATAGTTAATACTGGGGAAAGAGAAGATATAAAATTTTTATTGGGGGATATAAAGTTAAGTGTGGTGAATAGACATAGTTATTTGGGAATTATCTTAAGTAATCAGAAAAATTGTTTGGATGAATGGGGAAAAATGATAAATAAATAAAAAAAAAGAAAGGGATTGATAAAGAAATTAACAGTGTTTTCATATAATAAATATGATGTTGCTAGAATTATATGGAAGGGAGTTGCAGTAGCAGGGTTAACATATGGTAATGATGCATTATGTGTTAGTAAAGGGGTATTAGACTATTTAGAAAAAGTACAAAGAGGTGTAGAAATATATGCATTGGATGCAGATGTATGGATAGCAAGGGAGGCAATTCAAGGAGAATTGGGATGGTCAAAGTTTTTATATGAGAAATGCAAAAAGTAAAATGAAAATGTTTGGTAGATTGCAGTTTATGGATAATAAAAGAATAGCCAAAATAGTATTTAATTGGGTTACAAGTAAAGGGTAGGCAACAAGATGCGTGAGAAAAGTAATGCGGTATGCAAAAGATTAGAATAAAGAATTTATATCAGTATATTTGTACAAAAGATGGGAGGATTGTTGAGTGTTACAGTGGTAAGGAATGTGATAAAAGAATAGATTTATTAATAAAGAATAGGGAGTTAGAGAGACAGAGACCTAGTATGGAGAGTAAAAAGAGTTTAAATATATATAGAAGTAAACAGAATATTAGGTGCGAGTTAATATATGATAATGGTAAGAAAAGTAGTTTATTATTTAAGGCTAGAATGGGATATTTAGCAACAAGAGAATATACATGTAAATGGAAAAATATGGGTGATTTAGTTTGTAAATTGTATAAGGAAGGAATAGAAAATATTAGGCATTTGTTAATTGAATGTAAATGCTTGAAAATAGAAAGGGTACAAATAATGAAGTTATGGAAGAATAAATATGAAAAAAGTGATTATACAGAAAGTTGATTATTGATTTTTATGTTGGGTTTGGGAAAAGATAAGGGGAATTTAGATATAAAGGTTATAGGGTTAACAAAGATTATGTTGTGGAAATGGGATGGAGCAGAATATGGGAAAATTTAGAGTGGGAAATGGAAGATAAAGTGGCTAACAGGTTTATCTGGGCATTGTTGTTGAGAGATTCCCGACTCCGTTTAAGGAGAAGCCACAGTGCATAACATCACATCAAAAATTTATATAGTAGGCAGATACTTCTTTATAATATTCCATTTTTATTCGATCGATATGCCCTAATCACTAAGCTCAAGGAGTAACTGAGATTTAATGATATATTTAATTTTAAACACATTTTTAATAAAGAAAAAAGATAATAAAATAAATCATTGCCAGTAATAATCACACAAACATTTATTTACGCACATATAAATTTGAGGAATAAATATTTAATATTGCTCAAGTTTGTTTTTATTATTATTATTTTTAAACTTAAATTCTGTTATTTTAATAAGTTTGCACAGATGGATATTTTATACACTTTAATATTTTGATAAACGTAAATTATGCATTTATATACTCGATTCTCTTTTTAACTCCAGGCTACAAGTTTGCATCCAAACCAACACCAGCTTATTGATATACTGAAATGGTCAATGCAAAATAAGGATGTTAGCATACAAAAAACCATGCTGACAGGAATGTGCATCTGTAACATGATATCATTAAAAAAAGGAATGACTCTCATCCAGTACATGAATGTACATGTCATTTGGAAAATATATATATTAGGCATGCTCTATAATGGGGATTGTGGTCTTGGTCATCTTACTATCACCACCCAGAGTGCAAGGAGATTAATGGTGCAGGGAGCACATCTATGTCCATTGGGAACCCAATGGCTAGACTTTTGGTCATGTGTTCAATTGGTATAGTGCCCTGATGCTAACATGGTACAAGGGAATGAGAATCCAAATGCATCCCCTCACACCACATTGACATAAAACACCTGTATATACACAGACTATCACTGATCCAACTAGAAGACAAATAGTCTGGAATTAACCCACTTAAACTATCATAATCTTATGAATCTATGCAGCCATTTATGCCCACTTTTAAATTTAATACAAGTTAATAATTTAGTTAAGCAAAACAACAAAAACATAAAATAAATTATAACAGAAAAGTGAAAAATAGAAATTATTGATTAGCAAACTTAATACATAAATAAAAAGATTATTAACTGACTTTGAGTCCTATCGCTGGTCAGATAAGAGTTTAATTAGAAGTTACTATTAGGTTACTAATTGGAAGTTTGTTTAAAATATCTAAAAGTTCACAATGAATGTCAGTTTATACTTCCCATTTAATCTTGATGACTGCTCCGGATTTCAGCAGGTGTCTAGAGATCCTTGGTAATGTCCTTTTTTATTGCTTTCTTTGGAGATATATCACTATATATCATCCTTTTAGGAACTATAAATTTGGAGGCTGCCTCAGCTAGTGCACAATGGGAAATTACTTGGTCTGCAATGTGGCTGTAGTTCAAGCATCAATAGTCAATTCATTTTTCTAAGTAAGTAGATAGGTCCTAATAATTTGATACTTTCATCTTTTATAATTTCTGGTCTCTCTTATCAGGAACTCTCCAGAGTGATCACACATGATGTCATTTGTTCGTATAGGTCTAGATGTTTTCCTTTCTGGCCAGTGCATGGCTTGGTGCTTACATTGGTCAATCTTCTTTAGAGTGGGAAACACAATCCTTAATTTATATCTCTTATCTGACTTTTCAATCATTTAAGTGCCCCAAGGGCTAGTTTGCTTTAGATGTAAGTAATAGAACAATCATTTCCATTCACTAAAATTAGAAACTATTTAACATTTGTCTATTTTCTTTTATATTACTTTTTAACAAAACTACTAATTTTTAGATCTTTACTTTTTTTAAATTTTTTAAATAGTTTTCCATCCATGCGAATAAGTATTTTAATTTTCTTTTACATTAAAAAAAATCAATTTTATTTACGATTCATTTCCTCCTTTTATTTATGATTCATTTCCCCCTTTTATTTTAGTTTTAAAATAATGTAATGGCATATGGCATACCGTTACAATATGAAATACGGCTGGTTACATACATATTTTAACTTTTTGATTAGTTATCCAGTGTAAAAATGGCATATAAAATATAATTTATACTTCCAAAATTTTAAACAAAATTTTAAATTTATAATTTAGATAGTAGTAGCACTATAAACTTGGGGTATTACAGAAATAAATGACTTAAAATATAGGATTTAAGATGGAATTCTGTAGAGATTTAATAATTGTTTTTATTTATAATCATTTATAAATATAATCTACTCCAAAAAAATAGAGGTCAATCTAAATAAATATTCGTTACTGAAACATTTGACTTTTTTTTAATGCTAAAAATCTAAAATTGTAGTTAATGAAAGAAGGAACAATTATTTACTTCAAAATAAGAATTGATTTTGAAATTATTGCAATTATAATATTTTGTAAAGAAAAATATTTATTCTTAAATTTTATATTTAAATTTATATAATAGTGTCATTTATTATTAAAGATGGTCAGATCTGAAATTTGGTCTTAAAGTAATGATTTACATTAATTTCTTTCATAAAATATTTATTTTATTATTGATTTCAAGTATTTTCAAATAGAGAAAAAAAGTTAAGAATTATACAAGTTGGTTTGGGAAGTAAACCAATCAAAATTAAGGAAATAGTTTGCTGATATTAATTATTGCTGATTTTTAAAAAAAAAGACAGACAGCAGATGATTTGAGAGGAGATTCAAGAAACTTAAAAAACAGAAAGCTGTTTTAATATATGTGTTATGTTTGGTCTGGATTACAACCCAATTTACAGAAATAATACTAAGATAAGTATTACTATTAATATATTTATTATATCTACAAATATATACAATACAATATACAGTATATATACAAATGAATATTTACAATGTTGAATATTGTAGTTCAATGTAAACTCTGGGTTCTGCCTACTGCTTCCAGCTACACCTGATGGCTTGCTTCACAGTTAGGGTGTATGGCTCTTCAAGCTGTACAAGACAGCTTGCCTTGAGCCTAGAGTGGTCTTAGCAGCATCCAGTCTCTGTGGGACTTGCCTAGCTGTGTAGACTAAATAGCATAGTGCTATCAATGGGAATACTTGCTGTTTTTCAGGTTAGCAGAGATTCCCTGGGAGAATACAAAGAGTCTTTTCAGGTTAGACAGATGTTCTTCCCTGATTCTTACAAAAGGCTGACTATTTATACCCAGATCTTCGGATTCAGCAAGCATTGTTGCTTATTGACCTGTAATAATCATTGGCTATGTTTTTATCTATACATCAGCCTATTGGCCTGTGGCAAACAATGCTTAATTTGATCAGATGAGGCATCTGGAATAGTCCACTTCTGAGAGAAGGGAGGACTATAACATCCCTTTCCCTGGCTGAAATTTATCCCTAGAGAACATAGTCATGCAGGTGTGCTGGTGGATCACTAATGCACTTTGGTGCTGGTGCTGGTTTGCTGTCATCTTCAGTTTGTTGGTCTTCCTTGCTTGTACTGCATGTCTCTGGAGCTTCATTTCTTGTGGCTGCATCAGTATAATAACAGTCTCAGTTGATCTTGATGGCGATAATGTTGACATCCATCTGATGTTTCCACTAAAATAGTGTGAAGTCCTTTTTGTTGAATTATGACTGCTGGGATCCATTTAATGGATCCACTATACATTCTGCATAGAACATTAGTCCCTATTTGTAATTTGGTAGTTTTGTCCTTTCCTTGTTTTTCATCATTTGGCTCAGGTATCAGAGCTGAAAAGTTGGTTCACAAAGTTTCTTTTATACAGTAGTTCAGCTAGAGTTTTTCCGGTTGCAGTACTCAGTGTAGAGTGCTGAGATAATAACATTCTGGCAATACGGGTGTTCCAGCTTTCTGTGTTAATCTTTGTGAGCAATTTTTTGGTCTCTTGCACCAATCTCTCAGCCTGGCCATTGCTTTCAGGGTGGAATGGTGGGCTGAACACTAGCTCAATGCCATTATTGTCACAAAAGTTTTTAAAGGTTACTGCAGTGAATTCTGTGCCATTATCTGAGACTATCATTCTAGGAAGGCCATATGTAGCAAATAGCCTTCTAAGAGCTTCTATTGTTGCAGTGGTCTGGAGTGATGGAACTTCCACTACCTCCAGCCACTTAGAATATGAATCAACTACTACTAATAGTAATTTGCCTTTCCATGAGCCAGCATGGTCTACATGTAATCTTATCCAGGAGCCTTCAGGTTTAGGCCAGTGAAACATTTTATCTTTTGCTGGCATGTTTTGATTCATTTTGCAATGCCAGCAGTGGTGGACTTTAGACTTAATCTCTGTGTCCAAACTTGGCCACCATACATATGCCCTTGTGAGCATCTTCATCTGGACTATCACTAGTTGCTCATTATGCAACAGGTTGAGCACTTGGGATCATCCAGCTAGGAGGATCATTACTCTGGATCCCCCCTTTTTGATTGAGAACTCCAGCCTTCAGGTCCAGTAGGCTGGATACAACTCTTCTGGTTTTTTATTTGGCCACCCCTTCTAGATCCATTTTTTAATTCTTTGGAACCCAGAGTCATTTGTAATCCACTTAGCCACTAATTTACTGTTCAGTAGTGTGTTTGTCTCAAATCAATCATGTTAACTGACTGACCTGCAGTAACCAGCCTGTCTGCAGATTCTGCAGGCAACTGACTTAATGCATCAACATGAGGAATCTGTTTTCCCTCAATGTAGTGTAGCATAAAATCATATCCTAATAAGAAGTTGAACTATCTCAGCATATGTGGTGAGGCATGCTGAGGGACTCCTTTTTCAGCTGCAAAGATACCCAATAGGGGTCTGTGATCTATTTGCAGTATGAATGATCTTCCATAAAGATAGTCATGAAATTTTTTAATGCCATTGATTAAGGCCAGAGCCTTTTTATCAATCTGGGCATAATTTTTTTCTGCTTTTGAGAGACACTTTGATGTAAAGGCAATAGGGGAGAGTGACCCATCATCATTACTATGGGACAGAATTTCACCTGTTACTACTGGTGAAGCATCACATGTCAGTACCAGCACTCTTTCAGGTTCAAAGGGAGCCAGCACCACTTTCTCAGATATAAGGGTTTTCATTTTTTAAAGGCATTATCATGATTGCTGTCCCACTTCCAGACTGTTTTTTTATTTAGTAGCCTATACAGGGTTCAACTGCCTCTGTTTTGTGATATAAAAACCCCTTATAGTAATTTACAAGTTCTAAAAAGGACTGTAATTCTTTCTCATTACTTGGTGTTTTGGCTTTTTTAATTACCATAACTTTCTTTTGGGTAGGATGAATGCCACTTGCATTTATCCTAAATCCCAGAAACTCCAGTTCTTTGGCTTCAAATATGCACTTATCTAAGTTTATTCTTATGCCTGCTGCTTTGAACTTGTCAAGGAGTTTTTTGTGGAACTCCGGAGTAGCTCTGGAGTTCAAGCCACCAGTAAGAAATCATCAAAGTATGGTAGGGCCCCTGGTATTCCTGCAGCCAGTTGATCCATGACTCTCTGGTATATTGCTGGGGTGACTGTTATACCGAAAGGTAAACGGTTCATTTTAAATAAGCCTTTATTAGTTATTATTGACAATGCTCTTGCTGCCTGATCATTGACCAGTAGCTGCAAATATGCATGTTTCGAGTCAATTTTAGTAAAAACCCTTCCACCTGACAGTGTGGATAGGATTTGCTTAACTAATGGTGGTGGATAATTATTCAATGCTAGTGCTTTCGATAATCCCCAAATATCTACACATCACCATTATCTTTGATGATTGAGACTATTGGGGTGGCCAATTATGAGTATGATGTAGGCTCTATTATCCCTTCTGCCTCCCACCTTTCAAGCTCTGATTCAACTTTAGCTCTCAAGGCCTGTGGCAGTGATCTACTTTGACAACAGATCGGTTTTATCTTATTATTCAGTGATAACTGAATTGGTGATCCTAGATACAGACCTAGATACTTTTTGACCACTTCAGGGTAATCAGTCTTTAATTTAGCTAATGTTGTGATCTGGTTCACCTTTGACACTGCAAAGCCTAAGTGACTAAACCAGTCACAGCCTAACAAGTTGCTGTGATCACCTGATGCCACTAACAGTGGTAGGTGTATAGTTTTGTTAGGCATAGTTATTTTAATTCTTGTCTGACCCAAGAGTTTTATTTTTTTACCCTGATAATCTGTTATAGTTCTAGTGCTAGTATGCAGATTATATTTATTATTTTTATTAATGATAGCCCAAATATTTTTCTGCAGACCCTGTGACTAGTTTCATTCTCACTGACATGTCATTAATCATAATACTATGTATAAATCCAAATTGATTGTCCTTAATGTGATTATACTGGCAACTTGTTTATTTTTCTTATAGTTGCCCTTGTTTTTTGGAATGGGTTTTTCCATTCTCATATTGGCTGTTTGTCTTTCTAAGTTTAGACATGCCACTCTTATATGACCGACTCGTTTGCAAAATGAGCACACAGTATGGAGGTGTGGACATTCTGTTTGCACAGGCATCAGTTCATCACACCTATAACAATGCTTAACACTCGTTATTGTTGAGATAACTGAGTGCTTGTCAGACTCAGTCTTCTGTTCAACTTTTTGAACGGTAAAATTTATTTTTTGTAATGGCCTTGCTTGACACACTATCGATTCTGCCAGCATGGCTTGAGCCACAGCCTTTTTAAAGTCTATATCTGGTATCATTAATAGTTTGAGTCTTAAATTGTGATTGTTCATACCACAAATGAAACGATCACTTAGTGCTTCATTTAAGTACTCTTTAAAATAGCATGTAAGTGCTAATGCCCTGATTTGCATTGCGAATTCTCTAGCTTTTTCACCCTCTGATTGAGTACAGAGATTGAAATAATATTTCTGCATTATTGTTAGCAGTTTTGGGGAAAAATATTCTGTAAGAATTGCCAACGTGTTCTCAAAATTCAAGTCAGCCAGGGTTTCTGACCCAATTTGAGATTTTAAAATATTAGACATCTGTGACCCAATTATAGTCATCAGCATCACTAATTTTATTTCAGACTTTTTGATCTGATTAGCCTGCATATTAAAAATCAGGTGCTCTTTGTAGCTTGACCAGTTTTCAGGGAACCCTGGGTCAAAAACTTCCATCAAGCCAATTATATTAGCCATTTTTTCTCTGCTATAACATAAAAAATATTTTATTTCATATATTTATGAGTAACCACTTGATATGGTTATGTTTGACAGATTTTTTACTCTGCTAGGGCAAGCTTCTGTTTTTTTTAGAAAGGCCAATTTTGATTGGTTTATGAACCACCAATCGTGTTTGTGATCACTTTATTTTTCCTCTCAGAAATAAGTGATTTTGATAATGACTGTTTAGTAAATACTATTTGTGTATTTTACTTTTTATTTTGCCAGAAATAAGTGATTTTAATAATCATTGTTTAATAAATACGTATTCACGTATTTTACTTGGATTGTATTTAAGTGTGATTTAATAATGACAGATTCGTAACTTACGAGCATCTATATAATTGCACGCTCACATATTTATATTTCCAAGTTTTTTTCTTTTTGCATGCTCACATATTTATATTTCCAAGTTTTTTTCTTTTTCCAGCCATGGGGAAAAAAATATTTTGTCAACTGCAAACTGTTATGTTTGGTCTGGATTACAGACCCAACTGACAGAAATAATACTAAAACAAGTATTACTATTAATATATTTTTATATCTACAAATATATACAATAAAATATACAGTATATATACAAGTGGATATTTACAATGTTGAATATTGTAGTTCAATGTAAACTCTGGGTTCTGCTCACCGCTTCCTGCTACACCTGATGGCTTACCTCATGGTTAGGGTGTATGGCTCTTCCAGCTGTACAAGACAGCTTGCCTTGAGTCTAGAGGGGTCTTAGTAGCATCTGGTCTCTGTGGGACTTGCCTAGCTGCATAGACTAAACAGCATAGTGCTATCAATGGGAATACTTGCTGCTGTTCAGGTTAGTAGAGATTCCCTGGGAAAACACAAAGAGTCTTTCCAAGTTAGACGTTCTTCTCCAATTCTCACAAGAGGCTGACTATTTATACCCAGATCCCTGACCTTATTGAAAACCTTCGGATTCAGGAAGCATCATTGCTTATTGGCTTGTAATAATCATTGGCCATGTTTTTATCTATACATCAGCCTATTGGTCTGTGGCAAACAATGCTTAATCCAATCAGATAAGGAGGCCACTGGAATAGTCCACTTCTGAGAGAAGGGAGGACTATAACAATTTGTCTATGTAAATATTATAAAACTTTAAAAATATTTAAACTTTTAACAAGTCAAAATCGTATGTATAAGCAATCTAAATATATAACACATTGTAAAAGTAATTCTTAATAATATGGAGAGAAGAAATCAATCTTTATTTCAATCTAGCTTCAAGTTCTGACCATCTAATTCCAGCCAAAAAAATCCCAGTTGTTATTTTAAATTTTACCTATGATAATCAAGAAAAATGGAACACACTGCATTGTGAAAGAATATAAAGACAATGACATAAGGGAACATTTATTTAGCTACACTATATTAAGGATTTTTATTAATCATAGATTAAATGTAAAAAAAAAAATCAGTTTGAAAGATTAATCTTAATGATGTTTAATAAAATGTTAATTGAAGAAATGATTAAAACTGAGCACTAGTAATTTTAATATTACTTTTATGTTAAGTTTAAAAACTTATAATAAGCGTTATATAGCTGAAGTGATGATTACATTTATATGTGTGGGAGTAACATCAGTCTACTAGCAGGAAAGAAAACATGTGTCTATTATCTATAATTGAAAAAAAATATATACAGAAGATAAGTGTAATAAAGTAAAATTATCCTCAAAAATATTTAATAAGAAATAAAAATGCATGGAAAATAAATCGTGAAAAGTAAATGAAATAAACCTTTCCCCTGACCATTATAATATATATATATTGTAACAGTCAAGTTTGTACATTGGCGTAACAGAATCTAGAATCCAGGCAAAGAGACCAAAGCAGACCAGATCAGGACTGTGAATCCCCAAATATGACCATGCTTCAACTCATCTGCCCCAACTCCAAGACTCATGACCCTACGAAAGACCATCTTGAAGTTACATGTAGCATACCATTTTATTCGGGCCAACATAGGACAGGGAGATGAAATAAGACTCTAATAATCAAAGAAAGGCTCTTAAATTGACTAAGATATTACTAATTTAAAAGTCTATTAATGCACAGTTTTATAAAAAAATAGGATCAATAATTAGAATTGGACTGAATTGGATCAATAACGAGACAGAATGAAATACACTAAATTAGTTATACATTTATTTACATGTAAAATAAAATTGTCAATATAATTACATAATTCCAGAGTAGAATACACATAGGCAATGGGTAGATAAAGAGATAATACATTCTCTTCTGACAACTGAATTTAAAGATGAGTTTATACAAGCAATCATTATGTTTTGAATAGATGAGTGTAACAGATGTTCATCTTATGCAATTTACAGATGATACATAAATAATCACTATGTTATGTCTATAAATATATTTATGCCAAATCCTATTTAATTTGTGGCTGCTATATAAATAATTATACTGAGCTTTGATTACACTAATAATTCATCAATTATTGCAAATACAATATTATTTAAAGATGAGCGCATAAACCAGCTCAAGTAACATTAGATCGAACCTGGCTTTCAAGAGAAATTTTCAGATCAATGCTGAAAGTGATATATTAAGGCGGTAGAGTTGGCTGCATAAGATTTTACCAATGTGATATGGCACAGGTAAATGACAATAAAAAAGTCACTCTGCAGATGGATGAATAACTCTAAGGTTATTGCGACAAATGGCCGTACCTGTAACCGATCATCATGCTGTGAATAAAAGGGACATTTGTGTTTCGAAATGGCAGGGAACTTATGTGCTAACCTGGTCTTGGCTCAGGCTTCACTACTGCTCTACTCTATAAGAGAAGATGTGCTGGTTTCACTGTGCCTCCATCTTAATATATGTAATTATACGTAGTAGCAAAATGAGAAAATGTCTAATAAAAATAATGGATCTCATCCACCAAGCAAAGAATATTATATTTCATACTATGAAATACAAGAACAATAGCTCTATCAATCAAAAACAGCAGTTGTGTAGCATGATAATAAATATATAGGCTACAGACAGGGATATAAATAACATCTTTACTTTAACACTCTCAATCTATTTAGCTGCTTTATAAATAATTAATATTTAAGGAGGGAAATTATATTTCTATGGACTTAGGACTAACTTAAATGATAAATATACTTATGATTATCTTCAAGGCTAGTTTAATTCTTAAAAAATATATAAATTTAAGCTTTTCACTTGTTGATTGAAATGAGCCACAATTCACATTTTAAATCAAAATTAATAATAATAATGAGTATAAGGTGAATCATTATTATTTATGAAAATAGGATTTTGAAACAGCATGCAGAAAGGTGACACTATAAACAAATTACGTGAAGATGTTTATAATATCTTCTTAAAACATTAAATTAAGTGCTCACTGTTTCAAAGGATTGGTATATGAAATATAATAAACATTTAACTAAAATAAGCAAAGAAATATAGACAACTGCAGTGATATATTTTTAAATTAGACCATAGTAATTTACTTTCAAGTGAAAGGGAAATTATAAATAGGCAGGTCATTTTGACTTTTAAAAACATTAATTTTGACAGCAATTTACACATTATTTTAAATATTAAATGGGTTTAAATTATAGTTACACTTGGTTTACAATTATTTAAGATACATTTAATTATTTTAAGGAGAGTTAGCTAACTTGGATTAGGTTATAACTTATAAGAAAAAAATTACACAGAGCTCTGCAGTTATGAAAATAAAACTGTATTGATGTTATTTATCTAGACTGCAAGTGCTTGGCAGTAGGTTTGATACTGGGTGGCTGGTGGCATCATTTTCCCTTCCCGATCTGTTGGAGGCTTGAATCTGTTAGTAGTATGATGGTTAAGGCATTGTGATGAGAGAACTTCATTCTCCCCCATGGTGTAACAGTAAAGAAATGCCCATTTTTAGTCAGACATATTAGAAATTAACCCAACATGGAGACTAGCTGCAATTGCTCTCTACAAAATGGCTATTTTTCCTGAGTTTAAAACACAGGGTATTTATATGCTTGGTCTTAAGTACTTACATTATTGAAATCTATATCACCTCAGTACTCATTAATTCAATATTTT